>JASVEL010008809.1:0-111362 GCA_032618575.1 Nicotiana noctiflora | reverse complement strand
AAACCACATTCCATATCATGGACCAAGACACAGCATACAACGCCATAATAGGGCGACCATGGATACACATCATGAGATACATCCCCTCCAACTTGTACCAAGACATCAAATTTCCAACTCCATGGGAAATATTCAGTATACGAAGGGAACAACACATATACCGGGAATACTACTACATCTCTCTAGACTGTATGATCACTCAACAAATGAAGGACAAAGAAAAAGAGGCATAACAATCAACATGCTCGAGGTCGATATGTGATGGGAGCGAGGACATCATCAAAGACCCAGATACGATTGAAGTTGCGGAATCGACCATAGAAGACCTCAACCTCACTCAATTAGACGACAACGACCACAACAAGAATGCCTACAATGACTGTAAGCTTCAGGAACTAGGTAAATTTTGTCAATTCTTAATTGCTAACACGAACTTGTTTGTTTTTAGCCATGCATATATGCCAGGTATCTTGAAGGAAATCGCCATTCACTATATGAACGACAACCCATTCCACCCCTAGTGAGGCAGGTTAGGTTGTATTTGAGGTAGGTTAGGCATAAGTTCAACTTCGCAATAAACGATGCAGTACATGAAGAGGTCAAATTATTTTTGGAAAACAAATCCTTCAGGGAGTCGAAATACCCCCAGTAGATCACCAACATAGTCATGGTGAAAAGGAAGAATGTAAAATGGAGGATGTGCATAGATTTCACATATTTGAACAAAGCATATCCCAAGGATTCGTTCCCGTTACCTCACATTGACCAACTCATCGACGCAACGGCTGAGCATGAATTACTGAGCTTCTTGGATGCCTACTCGGGCTATAATCAAATTCTCATGGAAGAAGAGGATCAGGAGAAAACCGCTTTTTTTACCCATCAAGGGACGTACTGCTGCAGAATAATGCCTTTTGGGCTAAAAAATATAGGGGCAACTTACCAAAGGTTAGTGACGAGGATGTTCAAAGAGCAACTCGATAAAATGATAGAAGTCTACATAGACGACATGCTGGTCAAGTCCAAAAGAAAAGAAGATCATATCGACCACTTGAAAGAAACCTTTAACATTCTTAAGCAATACGATTGAATAAAATCATGTTTACGAATATTTGATCTTGACCTTTCAATTTTCAAACTTTTTCTCATGAATGCGATTATGCAAACCAGATTTTCTGTTAACAAATGAAAACCAATAATTTAAAGAGTATAGTTCTATAAAAGAGCTTTCTACATACGTTGTATTTCATCACAAAAAAAATTATGAAGGACTTTCTGTTTCATATCTTTGTTTTTCTCCCTTACACTTTGAAAAGTTAGAAATTTGGAATCACATGTATTTCCCATATTAAGGCTCATATTTTCATTTTTTTAAATTTATTTAATGCGAAGTCACAAATTTTTGTAACAATATAATGAAAAAAGAATAAAGACATCAATATAACATAATTGGGAAGTTTGAGAGACTCCGGACCCGTTTGGTCATAGATTTTATTTATATTTTGGTCATAGATTTTATTTATATTTTGGCAAGAACTGTTTTGGTCCAAAATAGCACTATTACATTCTTTTAAAAATTGCTGCAACTTTTGTATTTTATAAAAAAACCCACCATTTATTATTTTGTAACAATGTTGCTTCGTCTTCTCGGTCATCTGATAGTTTATTATGTAGTTCATTATAAAAATAATAATTTTATATTCAATTTATTTATTTCAGGACTATGATTTGCGATAATATAATGAATGTGATTGATATATGTATTGTTGTGTATTTGTGATAGTATTTAGAACTTGTGGATATAAATTATATTTCATATTTTTTTTAAAAAAGTAAAATATATTTTAAATACTTATGTCAAAACATATTCTCATATTCAAACCAAACTTCACTCAAATTAAAATTTTCAAACAAATTAAAAAATTTATGGCCAAAAGCTAGCTCAATTGTTAATTGTACAATGTCATCAAATTCTGGTAGTGAGGTCAAATATTCAGATGAGAGCTCCGGGCTCCCCAAGGAAAAAAAGAAAGGGGAAAAAGAATTAAAAAAGAAAAAAAGCCAACATGTAACAAGAACCGTAGATCGAATTTGATCCATTGGTCGAGGATCCGCAATAATTTGCCCTAAGTTCCAGTAGCGGGACTCATATTGTATTAATTTTGTTAAACACACAGTGTCACATTGGGAGGAGCTGAACGGACGCTAGCCAGCAGCAACATTTAGGTTTTCAGAGAAGGAAAGAGAGAAATCAGCCATGAGTCGAAGCTTAGGCATACCGGTAAAGCTTCTACACGAAGCGACGGGACATATAGTGACGGTAGAGATGAAGAGTGGAGAGGTGTACAGAGGAAGTATGGTGGAGTGCGAGGACAACTGGAATTGCCAACTCGAGAGCATCACTTACACTGCTAAAGTATGCTTACAACTTTCTTTTTTGATTGAGATTTTCCTGATTTTGTTAAAGCGTTATTATCTGTGCTTTGTTTGCTGTTTCTTAAACCCTAAACCCTAGATATTTTCTCTTTGGCTGCTTGTGATATTGGATCTTACTCTCGTTTTTACTTGTCTTCCCGATATTATATTGCACAGTGCAATAGTTTCCAAACAAGCTAATTATCTATGCGATAATTAGGGTGACAGTAGCGGTGATTTGTTTAACTTCCACAGTTGAAAAGTGGTTCACAGAATGACATCTTCTTATTTCTATGTATGTTTTAGTCATTTACCACTTGTTTCCTACTTTACCAGTTGAGTGTCACTTGCCCTGTTAAGCTAGTAGAAGTCATACTTATTCACATTGCCCGAAGTAGGAAGTTCTCAATCATATGAGTAGCTTGATTTCTTTGAGGTTGTTCTTGGGGGCTTATTATTTTGGTTAGGCATTTCTAGTCTGCGATTAAATTTCTCCAATTTCAGGGGTTTAGTACAAATATCTTGTTAATTGCTCTGAGATATATCAGAATTGACTTTTAATTTCGAATTTATGGCCTTTATTATCATATCCAATCTTTTCTTTAAGCAGTAAATAACAAGCCCATGTTTATCCTGTCTAGTAAGAAAGCCTACTTTTATCACAGAAGAACACTTATGTTTAGCTTTAGAATTGTACCTTTTGGGCTGCATTATTAGATGTCATTGCTTCACCGCTTAAAGCAATGAAGCGATGCAAAAGAAGGGGCGCTTCATGGGCGTTGCTATATGCTTCAGGCGTGCGTTCCACACAATGTTGCGCAAAACAATATCAACGAGAAGTGGTCAATGCCTTGAATCTCAACTTTGAGGATTTGGCTTAACATCAACATTTTGTTTTGATAATCGTGGTGTCATACCAGCTTGTGCTCATCTCGACTAATTACACGGAATACCTGTCACTTCCCCAGCATAACTCTATCCATCAAGTCTTGGACAGATGTGAAGAAAGAACCTAGTGTTTTTGTCTTTGCTGAGGTTTGAAACCTGAGACCTCATGGTTCTCCACCCACTTCATTGACCACTAGGCTAGGGTGTGTAACATCAACAATATTGAAATTAATTATTTTAGTTGAAATTTTGTTACACGGTATTTTCTAATCTTTCCAAAATTGTGCGCTTCACTTATTTCGTTTTGCTTCAAGCACCATGGACCTTGCCGCCTTTTTACGCTTTTTGCTCTTAAAACCGCTGCTATTGAGTTACTTTTATCACATCTCAGCCTTGAAAAGCATACATGTTAGGCTTAGAGATATCGTTTCTAATTAGTTGAAAATGCCAACAGTCATAGGGATGTAAAGACTGATTAGCCTTCTTATTTGTTATAAAAAATTAAAATTACCCAATAGCACAGAGGAAGTAAGTAGCACAAGATCTTATACTCCTTTAGATTGATCAAACTAGCCAGAAAGTAACCTAAAGCATATTCAAAGGAGATATATTGAGACTTGTAGTCATGATTTCTAAGGGACTCGAGCATATAAGTCATATGAGCATCTATGGACATGCTTTCTAAATCTCAGTTTCATATCAACTATCAATGTCAAGAACAACATACATAGACTTATTTTGATCTAGAAAAAGTAGTCTGATGCAAGTTGAGACAAGCTTATACAAATTGATCAAACAAGACAGGAATCTCTCTATAATAATTGATATTCAAAAGATGTTTTAATCAGAAATTATTAGTTGTTAGGTAGTAGAAAGATCGATTCGGTAGATGAGATTAAGTTTTAAAGACAAGTTTTCCCATGGATATTTCATGTCATAAACGGTTTAGAGAGTGTCAGAAATGTATTAGTTATGAACTTGGCCCCCATGTTCTTTCTAGTGTGGTTTATTTAGTCTAAAGCCTTTCTCTTGCCCTTTGTAGTAAGAAATACTGTTGGCATTTTAGAGCTACCAGGATAGGAGAAAAGTTGCCGGTTTTGCAGAAGTCGTATAATTTTGAATGCCAGCAGCTTACAGTTTAGCCATATTGTTAAGTGCAGTCTGTAGAATGTAGATAGCATAAAGAAAGGGAAGTTTTTAAAGTTTCAGTTACCAAGAGTTTCCTCCTTTTCCTTTCCCTTTTCTTTGGCAGGAAAGGGGACTGCAGAGAGCCTCATTCCATGATACAAAATGGGGGAACTTTGCTGACAATTCTTGGGAAAAAAGTGAGGGGGTGGGGTATATTGGTGATTCCTCAAGACAAAGCCCATATGCAAAAAGCCAAGGGGTGTTGTCCTTGCTTCTCCTAATTATGAGAACAAAGGCTTTACTGTTCATTAACGAGATAGTGGGAATAACACATATCCTATCTAGCTTGTTTCTGTACCTCTCTCTGTCTCCCATCGTTAGGAGAAGGGCCTGGGGACATTGTTCAATATATCTGAGTTGCTGACATACATAAAAATCATATTTTCAACTAGAGAAATTGGCACAATTAGGTATCTCAAAAGTTGATAATGGAAGAATCTGATTTTTTTTCTTGAAAAGGTATGGAAGAATCTGATTTTCCCTGCCACGAAACCCATTTTGAGGCCCCACTCACACGTAGAATGACCAACCAGTTTTATAAACCTTTCTCTATATCTTTCCTTTCAATGGAAAATGAAGTACTTCATGGAATTTCTTCCCATTGAAAATGAAATATCTTTTTGTTTTTTCTCTTGAATGACAGTGAGTCTCAAGCCCCAAGATCTTTACCAGGCCTTCAAAAAATCGTCATAGCTCTAGAAAAACTAAGTTTGCTAGACTACTGTCTGATTTTCTTTTGCAAGCTAGGTGTTTTTCAATCACCTTTTTGTTATAAAGTAGGTGGTACTCAATCGCTTTCATGGGTTATTTTGATCTTTTCATGTTCTTCAGAAATCTGCTTCATGTTAATGCTGGTGCTAGTTTCAGATAATAAAGAAATGACTTTGCATTTCTAGTGTTGGACTACCGCCAACCCCAAAAAAAAGAAGAAGAAAGAAATGAGAAGTTGAAAAACTAGAGATCTAAAAAAGGACCTCAACTGTCTAAAGAATGGAGGAAGGAAATGTTTCCAATTGGCCGAACTGTTATCTTCCAAGCTTTTTTCGAATTTTTTGCTTTCTTATGCTATACCAAAATGCCGATAGTAGAAGGACCAGTAGAGATTTAGACCCTATAGCATTTTGCTAGTCTTATATTTTTAATGAACTCACATATTTTCTTAGACTATATGCCTTCTTTTGGTGCCTCACCATTTTTTCTTTTGTTTGGGGAGCTATATGTAGTATGGCCAATACATTTTATGAAAAGAAGGGAAAAATCGAGTCGGACCTACTGCTGCACCTATTCTTGTTTTTCATAAATATGTTTATTCTTTAGTAAAAGAAAAAAGAAACACATTGTTCCTGAAAAGAATATGCATCAAGAGACAAATTTATAAATGGAAATGAAGTGAAGCACATGAAACTATCTTAAATTTTACACCAACTGAAATTTAATGTAATACTAACAATGGCACATCTAAGCATATTTTGGTGACTCTACTGATGAAAGAAGTGAGAAATTGGATTAGTTACAATCTAAGGCTCTTTTTACATTGCTAATATTGATCACTGCAGGATGGAAGGGTGTCACAACTAGAGCATGTTTTTATTAGAGGTAGCAAAGTCAGGTACATGGTTAACTCTTTTGTGTATACTGTGCTATTGCTGGTAAGATCATTACTGAACTTTAATTTCCACCAGGTTCATGATAATTCCTGATATGCTTAAGAATGCTCCCATGTTCAAGCGCCTAGAAGCAAGAATCAAGGTTCTTTTCTTACTTGTCCTTAATTATTGCTGTTCTCTCAAGCCCTTTGCTTATGTTTGTTTTCATATTTGAAGGGCAAAGGTACATCACTTGGTGTTGGTCGGGGACGTGCTATTGCTATGCGAGCTAAAGTGAGTGCTGCTTATGTTTTACTGCTTTTACTTGCACTTTTGTGTTTGAAATCAACTTCTAAATTCACCTCATGCTGATACTTATAGACCTCAGGCTTATTGCAGTTAGCTTGCAAAATGTTGATAAACTCCTTTTTTGGTTTAGAGAATGGGAGGGGGAGGGGTAGCTGAAGTTTAGGAGAGGTGTCTGTGGCTGAGTGGCCGACCATTTACCTATCCTGTATCTCTCTGTTTATGAATTTTTTGCTACTTATTGGGGATGTTAATTTTGTATGTCTCCTGCCTGCATCCAATTTTAAGAAGTTAACCCTGTTACTTTTACTCTTCCTATCCTTCCCTCATTTCAATGTAGCTGTAGCGCCTAGAGCTTCCCTTCGAGTTGAAAACTAGGATTCTTTCCGAAGAGCATAAATATTTAGTTCTCCTCTTTCGGGGTAAAAGGGAGTGGGGGTGTTAATTGGGAAGTGTAAACGGTATATGAGGAATTAATCGTACTTGAGCACACGAGTTCTGCAATTTTTCTAGCGAGAAATACTCCTGATATTAAACATCTTGCTTGCAGGCTCAGGCTGCTGGTGGTCGTGGGGCAGCACCTGGTCGAGGTGTTGTGCCACCTGTAAGAAGATAATGTGTTGTGGGATTTTGTTTCTTCTGTTTTTGCGATCGTAAATTCAGTGTAAGAATGTTCAAGTAGTTTCTTAAGGTTGGTCGTTAGTCTAGTAGTCTGAGTCAATTTCAGTCTACTTTGTAACTTGCTTTTTACATTACTTTGGAAGGCTGGAATACGAGTGCTATTCTTATTGCCGCTATGTGCTTGTACTTCACCTGTGTTAAGTAATATGGATTACTCCAGTTCTTTAACACCACTCTGTGCGCCCCAAGTATGCCATTAGGCCTGTCTTTAGTGCTGGATGTGGGCTTTCTTGAGCTCCTAAAAGAAACAGTTTGTTTTGGAAGACAAGTTTTCTTCCGGTTCTTTTTGGACACGCCAGAGGATCTCATTTCAACCGAACTGTACTTGGGTTACTAATAGAGTCAGAATTTGGAAAGTGCCTTTTTTTCCCCTTCTAACCTACTACTGATAAAAGAAGTGTTTTTTCTTTTCTAGGAGAGGTATTTGGGTTACTAGTGATCATTACATCTGGAATTCGAATTCTGGCTCAGGAGTTTCTACTCATATACTTTGTTATTTGGTCATGTACCCTAGATAATAGAGCAGATGCTATCTAGTTGGAGCAGAACAAGTGAGTGACCTAGGTATGTTTGTACTTTCCGAAAGGGGTTTACAAGTACTAAATCCATTAGTAGTGAGAAGTTTATAATTGAACGGACAACAGCTAGTTATACGCCAAAACTCACGAAGCACATTTCACAATTTCAAATGTTTATAAATTTGGTTTTACCAGTTTGATTAGGAAAATAGAATTCGACATTACTAAAGTAATGTGTAGAACTAGTGTGATAACTTGAAATATACTTGAACAGTAAATAAGACGTGACTTAAAGACTAATATAATATATTAGTAAGGATTGAAGGAGGTTGTTCTAGAGTTGTCAACTTATTATGATATAGTTGCTGTGCCGTTGTTCATGTATGGTTATATTTCTTTATTTTAGGGTGTCTTAGGATTAATGATATTGGGAGATCAGTAATTAAATCCAGTATAGTAAAAACACGCTAAGCAATTTTCTTTTTACCACCTAAGCTTTGGTGGTAGAGCTATCCAGTATATGTGTTGGTGGGAGACCAAGTACTCGGTGCAATAATAGATACGTACAACTCTCATAAATAAAAAGTCATATTATCTCCGAATTTTATTTCCTTGAACTCACCGTTTCATTAGCTTAATGATGGAATAAAGGGAAGAAATGTATACTAAAGTTTTGAGGATGGGGGCGGAGGAGGGAGTTTGATTAGGCGGATTTACAAAAGACATTAGGCAGGTCGTTTCAAATTGTGTGGTGTAAATCTGGACAGGTCTTTTTAAACTGCCAATGGGATGAGGAAAATATCTGGACAGGTATTTGTAAACTACCAATGGGATGAGGAAAAGAGATTACATAATTGTATACTCAAGCTTAAACAGTCTCAGCCATAGAACAACATCCTATGGTCCATTAATGCATGGTCTGACGGCTCTGAGAATATTTTGAACTTCTCTTTTGGATTCTTTTCTTCTCCAATCTAAAAACAAACTGGAAAAAAGGGTCCATGTATCCTTTGTCTTGCAAAAATATCAAACTTTCCTGTGGTTGTTAAGCCATGACTTGTGAATTGTAATTCCTTGTTAAATGAATCATTGATGTCCCCATATTAAATGCTAGCCAACTATGTCGATTGAAAATTGACTACTGTTGTTTGTACGTTAGTACTGAATATGTCCTACGGTTTTTGCATTCATGTGTGCAATTTTTACCCTTTTTCATGGAAATATCAATTTCCAATTGCTTCAAAAGTCTTCTCACAGGGTATAAAATGCTTACCAATCTTGAAATATACTCAAGATTGCAACAGAAAATGTCCCAGTAGAACATAAATGCGTGTTTAGGTAGGTACATATTGGGACACCGACTTTAAATGGTGTCTCAAGTATTGTTTTGACTAAGTCACCATTGTTATGAGAAAAAAATTGTCCTTTTTAGATTTGTGGACTCTAAGGTAAGGTGTCAATCAATTCTGCTATTTTCCTCATCTGGTGGCGGTGCAATTATAAATTACGATGTTAAATTCCATAATTCCAAATCATAAACCTTGACAAAATGCAGCCTCGAAATTTTATTTTTAAAAAGGGAAGAAATGAAAAAGAGAAAACATACATATTTCCACCCAGGATAGGACAAGGAAAAAACCTATTTTGACAAATAAACTAGAGAATTAACAAACAACAAATGTTGTTTCTTCAGAAAAATAATACATAACAGAAAGTCTGTGTTCCCAAAAACCAAAGGTTACTAAATCCAAATATACACATCCTTTTTCAAAAGTAAATAGTTAAAAAAAACTATAAATACTTTCTCTGGTTTATCTGTCTTTTATAATTTTTGCACACTCATTAAGAAAAAATATATTAATAGCCTTTATCATAAGAGTATTGATCTAAATTATCATTTATCTCTTCTTAAATTTTTTACTTAATTAATAATCCTAGTTGGAATAGTAAGGATAGATATATAATAAAGTAATACATCTACTAATATTTAGGATCGAAAAATAAAGAACATGTTGTTTTGCCCTGTGTTGCGCGGGCTCTCTAAAATGTAACCACACTCATGTTGAATCCTTAAAAGATGCACTATTTTTGGAGGATCCGACACATATCCGGTTCGAGAGTCCGGACAATGTAGGTTTTGTCTCTTATTCACAGGGATAAATTCTACGTACATAATACTCTCTCCAGACGTCAATCGTGAAATTACAGTGAGCATGCTGCTGTTGTACTGTTTTGCATTCAAACGCATTATTCTCTCTGTGGATTGTTGGAAGGAGTAGACAGAAGAAAAGTATAATTCAAGTGTAAAAGCACAAAAACTTAATTAAATAATAAAACTCCAAGTTTCGAATCATATTTTTATAATATGTTTGCATTTTGGCTGGGAATGGTGAAGGCAAAATAAGAGTGCAACCTGAGCAAAAAGCTGCTAACAATCCTTCTATAATTTATTCTTAATTATAGATAGTGCCAAACACATGACGGATTCCATTTCAGATCATTACAACAGAAAAAACGATTAGACAAAAATCTACCTAAGAATCTAAGGAACTAAAAGAATTAATTGAGTCGTTGGAATATTTTTTTTAAAACCTAATCTTACTTTTAATGATAAAAAGATGATGTGAGAGATGATAACCTCTTTCGTTAATAACACTGTGCACATGTGTACCATTGTCCCCTTTTCTATCTCACTTTGTCTTCGTTTGAGTCATGCATCCCATAAAAGAAAGAACTCAGTATTTGGACAAAATTATAGTACTAATTTTTTGTTTTAAAATTTTAAGTATTCAATTGATTGATAAGTTATAGTAGGAATATGCTAATAGTGGTCCTACAACCATGTGCTCAAAAGTATGTGTCTTCAATATTGGCTCGACATCTTGCTAATTTATCACATTATCAGATTAAAAGCTATCTTGATTATATCATTGAAACTAATTAATCTTATTCTTCATAATGATTAACATGGATTAAGACCTTTCCTTTTCGAACAATAAGTAATAATAAACTGAAGGAATAAGATGGCTAGTTAAAGAAATAGTGAACGTTTAAATTTGGAAATTTTGAAAGAGCAATATACATAGAAATAATATACATTTAACTATAAGTAGCCTAAGTAAAAGTCTAATACAATTAAAGTTATTTGCGTGAAGAAAGAAGTTCACAATACAAGGCACATATTCACCAATTTTTGAAAACATAATTTGATTACTTAAGAGTTTAACTTTTGTACTAAGTACTAACATAATGTAAAATCTTTTTCGCATTATCATATCAAATAAGAGATACAACAATATAATCCAGTAAAATTCTATTAGTGGAGTCTGAATATCAAATACTCCCTCCATCCATTTTTACTTGGCATGTATACTAAAAATATATTTTTATTTTTACTTGTCACTTTAAGAATATCAAGAGAAGACAATTTTTTTCCCTTGTTATACCCATAGTATTTATTATTCATTTCAAATCATTTTCTCAAATCCAATAAAAATATACATCAATTAATATGAGTATCACGGTAAATTATGCACTTTATTTATTATTTCTTAAGTGCTGTAAAAAGTCAAAATATGCCAAGTAAAAGTGAACGGAGGGAGTAAGAGATACATAAAATAAATGATCTCCTACAACATGTTAATATGCACCGATAATATAAAATTATTTACATTGTAAGCGAATATAATTAAATTGTGTATTCCTAGCTTAAGCTATTACGATGCCTATGATGCATCTTGTTTCATGTACTAACATTATTGTTTAATTATCTATTATATAAGTTCTTCTTTTCGAAAAAAAAAAGTAATCAAGTATATTTGTTACTTAGACGGTGGAAGTATGTGCGAGGCTAAAATTTCAAAGTTCGACACATACATCTTAGCTTCATTAATTAGTCAGATAATACAAGTCTGATGATTAAGGAGTTCACGTTATATATATTGAGAGTTAAAAGATATTTATACAACCAGGTTACTTATTTAAAAACTATATTAAAAGTGTTATAAGCTCATTAAACGACTTTTAAAAGTTCACCTATTTAGAATAAGTTTGAGAAGCTCGCGGTCAAAATATATATGTTTTGACCTATATAATAACAATGTGAGGTCTTATCACATTATAGTCTGTATTGATATGATCGCATCCTTATCACACATTATAATCACTGAGTTATTATTGAATTATAATCTTGAAAATTTGAAGGAAAAGAAAATTGAAAATTCTGAACAAAACAAAGGCCTCTAATAGAATGAAGAGTTTTCCACGGGTGCAGAATCCACACCACTGATGAAAATACCAATAGTAGATGAAACCAATTTACAAATCAACCCAAAATATTGTCAGTTAAAAATAAAACCTCTTAATTACTATTTACTTAATATCCTAATTAACCTAGATGGTCAAACCCAACTTGGTCTTGGTCTTGGTCTTCATCTGAACATGGAAATAAGAGAGCAGAAATCATGTTCATCACAAGGAATAGTAATGCCCATCTCATGGCTAAATCCAAACTCTTCTTCAGCTCGTTGAAGTAAGTTTTGAAATTCTGGATATGACAACCAAGAAATAGGAATTATATATCTGCTCCTATTTTCTCCAACATAGACAACAAAATGACCTTTTGGAACATCATGGGGGAAACCATTCTCGTTCTTTCCGAAGCTGGAACACCTCTTGATTATTTGTTTCAAAGCTGCTGTTTGAGTGCTTTGTTTGCTTGTTTTCTTTAGACCCATTTTGATTACAAAGAGAGATAATGAACTAGCAGTTTATAATGAAAAATAATATAGAAGGGATATGAGTTTAGTGTGGTTGTGAGGGAAATATGGGAAGGAAAGAGGGAGTATTTATGGAGGGAGACTTGAAAAACAAAGGCATGTGGAGTGTGTAGGGACAAAGGGACTAAATAGGGAATGGATGGTTTATGGTGTAAGCTTTTGTACGAGGACATCAGGCCCTCTTTTTCTAATTGGTCTTGTACCCTACTTAGTACTTACAACTCACCTCTATTCAAAATTTAATAGCGAATGCGAAATATCATCGCCTCAATAATAAGAAGTGGATCCATAAATTATATTTTACAAGTTTAATCTTTATATATATATATATATATATATATATATATATATATATATATATATATATATATATATATATATATATATATATTCTTTAAGTTGAACTTATACCTTTTTAATTAGATTTGCTAGCGTCTCACTTGACCTCATTTTTTTAAGATTAAAACGTCTGAATCTGAATACACATCTTTATAGAAATAATTAAGACTGCTTGATTTTAACATCTGAATATATTAAAATTTTCTTTACTGAAAATTAATAAACATACAATTCAAATAAAATGCTAACTAATCTAAAATTCTATTAATAAAATATATAGTTTTAAAATACGATAGTTGTTGGTGGTGATAGCTAACGAGTGAATGCCGACTAGAGGTGGTGGTTAGTGGTAGTTTTTGTTAATGATGGTGGTTCATACTAGTATCTAGTAGTGATTGGTAGTGGTGACGATTATGAATAAGAATGGTGGTGGTGGATGGTGATGGTTAATAATGGCGGGTGGTGGTAGTAGTTGTGACTGATGAAGGTGGTAGGTTGGTGGTGGTAGGTTATAATGATAGGCAGTGCCGCCTATGGTTGTTGATGGTGATGCGGTGATCAGTTGTGGTGGATGGGTGTTGATTGTGGGTGAGAATGATTATAGTGGTCGGAGTGATGAGGATAGTGAGTGGTGGGGGGGGGGGGAGGGTGATGGTCGATAATGGTGGCGGGTATGATTGAGGATGATGGTGGCGTGGTGGCATCGTCGGCATAGTGGTAATTGATAATGGTATGTAGCTGCGGTAGTTAATAATGAATATGTGATAGCATCTTAATGAAATTAATTCTCTGTTATAGATCTTAATCATACAGACCTATTGAGACCCAATAAGTGATTGTGAAGTAAAAAAAATAAACACACTTAAAAATTAAGATCAGAATAATTAAGATTCAGACTTTAAAAACAAAAGCACTTAATATATGAGATCTGAATGATTAAGATTTAAACCTCCATTAAATGCAAACAAATGAGGTCCTTTGTGGGCAAAAATGAACTAAAGATTTTTACCAAGAGGTTTAAAACTTAAAAGAAGACAGCAAAGCGGTGCTAATGAGGCTTAAATACCTATCATCACACAAAATTTGAACCTCCTTAGCAAGTTAATATTGCTTTTTGTTTACATTTAAAAATGGATAAAAATAAAATTTATACGCAGTTTTGAGGATACGTAGATTACTTCGTTGGTGATTAATTATGTTAGATAAGCAAATAAAAGATAGAATAAATAGCCAAACAAATAATGATAATGGGTCCGAGCTCGGTTAAAAGCTTAACAAGAAACGTGCCTTCGGTTCCGAGCCAACGCTTACGTTGAACTTATGAACAAAAGCAAGAAATTTGAATAACTTTTAAAAATAGAAAAAACAAATATATATTGCCGTGGTATACGTGTTACAATGTGCCTAATTAATAGCCATCTTCCCTTTTATACAGTAGGGAGTTTTACCCTAGGTACAATTCTAAAAAAATAAAAATTTTTCTTTTCGCTAATTACTGATCTACCGCTGATACGGGCTGAGATTCATGTCGTGATATCCAGTTGGGCGCGGATATTACAACCTTTTGTTAATCGTGTACTACCATTGGAAATGTTTCAGAGGTCTCATTAATTGAATCCGGCCTAGGATCATGATTTCGATGGCTTTTAGGGAAGGTGTTTAGTTCGAGCTTTGATACGAGCGGTGCCCGACTTCAATCTCGATTACATGAAATTGTGTCCTCTCTTCGTTCACCCCACCGAAAAATTGGGATGCCCATTATCTCTGGTGTTACCCGTATACATATAGTCCTCTCATTTCTCAGAGGGTAAGTTCGCCGAAACGATGAGAAGCAACATATGCTTCCTGGTTCCTTCTTTCGTACGTTAAAACAGAAATGACAAAGAAGCCAAAATGTACCGTCATTCACATCATTATTACTTTGGACACTTGTCAACCCTCGGATGGTTGCCTTCGAATGCGAAGCAACAAGATTTTTTAATGTAAAATCTCCCATCCTTTGTTCTTTTCCTACTTTATGACCAAACTTCTACCTTCGATCTTTCAAGCTATTACCAACTTTATTCAACTCTGCTCTTTATCTATTATTTTTCTTCAAATTCTCAACTTTCCAGATAAAAATGGAGAAAACATCAAAATTAGTTCCTCAACAGGCTGCTTCTTCTTCCCAACTGACCGCAAATATCGAGGCGGTCACTCATGAAGCAACTACCTTCGAGACGGTTGTTCTTAACCTGGATGTCGGCGAACTAGTCCCCGAGCTTCCCTTGAAAATGTTTATTCCCCAGGGCTTCTCAACTACGGATGACTTTAAGGTCGAGAAACCCTCATGCAAACAGGACTTTGGTGAAAGAGCATCAAAGTACATATGCTCTATGACCGAAGATGTCTTTCCCATAGTTCGAAGCGACTATAATTGGAAAGGAATAGAACTATTAATCCCCAGGATCGAGGATGCCATTACTACCTACGCAGAGAGGTAATTAAGTGTTTACTGACAATGCTTACTCGCTGGGCCAGTAATGCCCCTTTTTCGAGCATTGATGAAGACCAAGATGGGGGCTGGTAAAAACACCTCCTTTGGATAAAGACCGAAGACTTGATTCCTCCCAAGTTTATGCCATTCCCTGAGAAAAGGAATGCCTCTCGTAAGTACAATTTCTCGTTAAACGTTAACTTTTTATTTATTTTATGCCTTCTTATTTGCACATGTGGTTGTGTAGCCATTGCCGGGGTTCCAAATGATATCCCCAGTTCAGGGAATGGGTCGAGGTTATCTACACACATATGACATATTCCAAGCACACATGGCGTAAGCTTTTGATGGGCCGATGGAAGGCCGTTCTCATGGTAAGATTTCCCCCCAAAAGGTTTATGCCTTTTAACTTACATCATACTGACTTCTCTTCCCCCTTTTTTTTCTCTTATATAGGTCTGCTAAAGGGGATGAGAATGCATCCTTGTCCGTTGATCCCTCCATCGCAGGATAGCCCCGGGCTACCATGGGGGAAAAGAAGAAGAAGAAAAGGAAGGCTTCGGGCTCCTTGACCTTAGAGATAAATCTAAAGAAAAGATTGGATTGTAAGACAAAAAAGAGCTCTGGCTCCCGAGCACTGACTCAGACTCACTTCTTTGGCTCAGGTATGAGTCCGGGGAAGACGATACTTTTGTGGCCCACGGGCTGACCCCTCCTGGGGAGCATGTAGTAGTGGGGGGAGGGGAGATTCGAGAGGCCGATATCCCTCAAACTTGGGAGATCAATACGGGGGGGGGGGGGGGCCTCATGGGATGATAGCTCTGCTCCATAGGAAGCACTAGGTATAATAGAGATTTTACGGATGCCTCCTACATCGATTCCATGTTTGATGGGGCCCAAGCAGGAAAGGAGAGTTCGAATGAAGGGGTCCATGGCACGGACGATCCCATTCATTTCTTTTTTGATAGTGTGGACTCATCTATTTTGGAAGATTTTTCGAGGCTCGACGGCCTGAAAATTTTGAGGAAGGACCCATTTTCGGAAGCTAACGGGCCAAGCTTAAGCCCGAAGTTGATCAACCAGTTCCCCTCTTCGAGTGCGGACTGTGGTCGCAAGAGATTGATTATTATTGTCACACCTCCCTTTTTACTACCCCATAATGCACACCTGAAAAGAGGCTTTTGTACCGATCCGTTCGGAAAGATACGTAGGGTATACCTCAATGTTCAAATACCCGAGATGGATATAATAACAAAGAGGAAGGAATTTTTTCACATAAAGGACAATCGGTTCGGGATTTTTATTAAATTATCAGAGTTGCCACTTGGGAAGATGATGGTGTCCCAAGTTACCGGTTAATCCCGAATCCGAGGAAGTTGACTATGTTATTACAGTCCGCGAAACAAAGACCTGGATAAGGAACTCTGTTAACCCGGGAGAAGGTGTTAGGCATTCCCGGATTCCATAGTTTTAGCACGGTCGCTCAATCATCGTTCTCGAATCTTATTTGACTTGTTATAGATTTTAACAATACGTATGTGCTTTTACTTTTAATATTTTACAGAATTGCAACATCGTAAAAACGCACCTCGAGTCACACCGCAACCAGTACGCCTGTGACTTTTAGTACATTTAGGCTTTGCCGGAATTTTAGATTTGAGTCGCACCAAGTGCACACTAGTTTATAAGGAAGGTATATTAAACCGTGCCTAATAGAGTCTATCGGCTTTTAATTCTTTTTTGGGAGAAGCTATGAAATTTGCTAGTAGCCTTCCCTGATTCTATTTATAAATTATTTCATTACTAAAGGGGGCCCTGCTATTTAGTGTTGTGCGAGGCTCGTCCCAATTACATTTTAGAGTCCCAATCTTAACGTACTATGTTATTCTATTTCTGTTTTTTCCTTAGCCATATTATCGTTTCAACATCAAGCCTAGGCCACTGTTATTACCTTCATTGGGCCTGGGCTCTTGCTCTCTTACTTAAATGGGCATTATCTGCCCAAGTCTCAAAGACCCAGGATGTCCTCAGGCTTCTGCTCAACAGCCCAGTCGATTTCGTTCTGCAGTTCAGGCCCACGTTACATATTGGGCCCAAACCAAATTGAGGTGACAATAACAAAGATAAAGATGCTGAATTCATAGCAAAAGAGATACTCAAAATTAAAGAACGAAATCAATTCACTTTTAT
Source organism: Nicotiana noctiflora (assembly GCA_032618575.1). Classification (NCBI taxonomy): domain Eukaryota; kingdom Viridiplantae; phylum Streptophyta; class Magnoliopsida; order Solanales; family Solanaceae; genus Nicotiana; species Nicotiana noctiflora. Next base: position 93,997 of record JASVEL010008809.1, on the reverse strand, counting down.
TTACTTATCAGAAGATGAAAATCATTGTACAATAAGAATCATGCTAAACTTAACTAAATAACTTGATGTATATGGAATCTGACTATTTCTACACTTATACTTTTCTTAAGGGTTGATATACACTAAAGTTGAATGTTATTTAACTAAGTAATTGAAACCAGATGGTTTAGCTATATGAAAGCATAATTTAACAATTCGACTACTAACTTAATGAGGACCTGAGTATCTACGGTCAAGTGATCCAATGATGCATGTATACAAGATGGTACTATTGGATTTATTTCAATTTGCCCTCATTCAACGTCTCAAACTCAATTGCGATTTACTCACTGTTTCTTTCAACTGTTCTTCCTTTTCTTTTGCTTTTATTTGTATCTACACTCTGATTCACAGGTGTGATTAACTACAGACAATAATATGAATCGACTTGTTTGATGCCACAAATTTGGTTTTAATTGAGTTATTACTTTATTTTAATTGTTTCTCTTTTAAACTCACTCAAATCTAGCTATTATTTCCAAGTCAGATTACCTACGTGAATTGGCCGAACTTATTGTTAGCGATTCATATTAGAATCATTTGACCTTGTTTTAAGTTTATACCTATTTAACTAAGTGATTTACTACTATGACTACACTACCACTACATTACTAGCTATTACACTATTTTTGTTTCGTTTTCTACTTATACACTATACTACATCAACACTATAGATCTAAACTAATACTAGACAGCTAATGAAAATATTAAACTACAAAATACATAATAATGTATGAATCAAACTGGAACTTCATTTTATTCAGCAATTCATCATTAACAGCCTCATTCGAACAGAAGTGTACCTGAATCAACAAATAGAAACCAATGAGTTCTAGGGGATTAAGCAAGTATTCAGCAACAGACTCGAACAAAGGCAATGCAACAGTATGAGATTGAATATCAACGAGCAGAAAACCACAGCAACAACGAATATGAAATCCCAAAAAGAGCTCGATTAGAAAATCCACACACAAACAAGCTTAACCAGTGATTGCTACTTCAAGTGCAGGAAAAACTACTTGCTATTTACTGTATTTTTACTTTGAATTTTTCTCTCGAAAATCCAGCACCTATATCTATATTTTTCTCTGAACTTTTCCTTTCAAAAGCTAGCCCCTATTTCACTCTTTTGGGGGTATATATAGGTATAGGAATGACAAATTTCTTGGGGAGAAAGAATGGAATTAAATCCCACTTCTCCCCCTTTAAAATTGCTAAATTTACACTTAGACCCCATTTTCAGTTAAAAGATCCCTTCCAGCATGTGCTGGAAGGTTCTTTTTGATTCTATTTCTAGGCTTTTACCAAAGTATCCCTATTGGGTATAGATTTTTACTGATTTTCCTTTTTAGGGAGATCATTATACCCTTTAATCTCTACAAAATTGCAGAAATCAGGGGTACAAATGACTCCTATATCCTTATGTGTTATATGTAATTCACTATTTTACCAATTTGGTTTCCTTTTATGCCCTTAATGACATTGCTGATTTACCCGACCTACCTAGGTCAGGTTTTCAGCATTTTTGGGTTTATTTAACTAATGGCCAGTCCTTGCATTGGTATTTAAGGACTGGCCAGTTCTACTTTAAGGAACTATTTCAATTTTAACCTCTTTTGTTTCATTTTTTAGTTAATTAAGACCTTTTATTTCATTTTAAACTATTTGCAGGATTAGCATGCTTTATTGTTGTACTTAGCCTATTTAAGATTTTGCCAGGCTCAAGTTGAGACTTGGCTTGGGTAATTGAAACCCATTTGCTGAACACAGGCTGGGCCAAAGCCTTTGCAGACTTAACCACCTGTGATTCAAGGCTCAAATGAGCCTTGGTAAGTCTGAACTTGCAGACTTAACCAATCATTTACATAATTAACCTATCTAACTGAACACAGGCTGGGCTTAGGCCTTTGCAGACCTAGCCACATGTGATTCAGGGCTCAAATGAGCCTTGGTAAGTCTGAACTTGCAGACTTGCACTACTTGTTACACAACTAGCCCCTTTAAGGTGTGCAGTGTGCTGGACCTTGTTGAGTTGGCCAATTTGCAAAATTGACCACTCTTTAGACACTTATTCACCTTATAACCTATTGTTATTTGATTTTCAGTTTTAAACCTATTTCAAAACTAGCCAATTTAGGGAACTTAGTACTATGACAGCTATAACCAATTCCCCTAAAGTTAATGAGTATTAATCACATGCTCACACTAACAAGAACTATTGCAAACTCAGTCATTTCAACATGCAATTGCACACATAGCCACATGAGACCAAACATTGTGCATCAATCAATTAAAACTCAGAAAGGGGAAATTTGATAGTGTTGAATCTTAATCAATCAATTCACATAACTCAATTTCATGTGGCAAAGGTGTCAATCAATATCAATTAGACTTAATTACAACCAATTCATGTCAGATGATAATTGAAAAACCCCAAACCTTTAAGGTTCATGGGCATAGACACACATAGAAGCTAAACCTCATAAAACAGCCAGTAAGAGATGAAACATGGCTCATTTTTTAGACACAAGGACCACATAATGACATAAACATGGTAGCCATGATCTATTTTCAAGTACTAACCCTAGCTTTGATATATATATAAGATAAAAATAAAGAATAGAAGAATCATGGGGAAACAGTGAAGAAAAATCCTAAAATCTATCATGCCCAGTAATAGAAAAAGAAGCAAAATCAGATTAACATGCTTATTTTAGCAGATGAAGAAACATAAGAGGTGGCATAAACCAATCATTAAAGAAAAATCCTGGTCTTAATAAGGAGACTTAAAGGAATAGACAAAGATAAAGTAAAATAATCTTAATATAGGAGACAAACGGCTAATCCTAGCACTAAAACTAAGCATGAAAAGAGCCAGAAGAGAAGAACATTCAAACTATTGAGAGCTAACAAAAATAACCTAATACAAAGATGACACAGAATGAGAGTCAAAAACTTAACTAGAACTAAAGTTAATCATGCAAAGAAGATATCGAAGACCAACAAGTTGAAGAGGCCTAATACTAACAGAGGACGAAAAAGAAGAAAGATATCAAGGTCAAATCTTCAAACAGAGAATCAAAACAAAATCCAAACAAACGAGATAAACATAGTATAAGAGATGAATAACAATGACTAGATAACTAAACATGTAAGGAATCATAAAGAGAGGAACGGTCATGCTGTAGAGAACTAACAGATCAGGAATCACAATACCAAGAAAATGAAGAAGAAAGGGTGAAAGATAGATCTTTTAAAACCAAATAAACTAAACATAATCGAAACAAACAAAACAGAAGAAAGATATAAAAAATGAACAAGTCGAAAAACCCTAGTACTACAGAAAAAGCAGAAGCACATGATGAAAGTTAGATCTTTTAAGAGAAACAAAAAACAATCAAAACGGGGAAACAAACAAGGTCAAAACAATGAAAACAGAAGAAAAACATGAGAATGCACAGACAAAAGAAGGCAATAAAATACAAAAGGGTAAGGGGACTTAGCTTGCAGGGCCGGTCCCCTGAGCTTCCCTTTTCACCCTTTTCATTCTCTTTCTTTTTCCAGACTTTATCAGACTCTTTTCTTTATTTCTTTCTGGTTTCTTTTTGGACTTCAAGATGAAGTCTTTGAGGTTTTTTTAGTTTGGAGGGGGTATTCAGGGGAGGGTAAAGGCTAGATCTTGGCCAGGTTTTAGGTTTGAGTCGCCGGAGTTAGGGTTCTGGCGACTTTCTTTTGGATATTCGACAGGATCGGGGTATATTCGAGGGAAACCAGGGTTGTGGGGGGTTAGATCGGACCAAGGTGGTTCTTTTGGCGTTGGTTTGGAGAAGGATCTCATAGTTTGTGGTCACCGGAGGTAGATTCCGGTGACCGGCAGATCAAGAACAGGGGGGAGGGGGTTCTTAGGTTTTCAGGATTCTGAGGGGTGTTTGAGGTGAAGAAGATGAAGAAGAGAAGAGCGGAGGTAAAAGGGGTGTTCGGAGACCACCGTGGAGGGTGGTGGCCTCCATGGCTGAGCAGGGTTTCAAAAGGAGGTGATGAAGAAGATGAAGGGTGAGAGAAGGAGAACCTAGGCGGCTAGGGTTTGTATATTTGCAAAATGGCCGGTCTTCAACAGACCAAGGCCCTTTATAGTTGGGGGAGATATGGTGATCAAGGCCGTTGATTTGATGAAGATCAACGGCCATCAATAGTGTTATTAAAGCGGCGTTGTTCTATTACAAATGAAGCCCAAGCTCCCAACCGTTAGATTAGTTTATGCGAACGGCTGAGATTCGATCTCACGCTTAACCAATTGAATTAACTCCGGATTGATTCTCAGCCGTTGGATTTGACCTGATGAATGGCTGAGATCAATGTCCCTTGGTGAACTGGACCGGACCTTTGGGCTTGGGTGTTTTGGGCCTCTGATTTGGGATTCTATTGGCCCAATGCAATTATACCCATATATACCTTGTATTTTTTGGTATTTTAATTATTCTTTATGTATTTTCTTTTTGTATTTTATTCCCTATTTTTATACTCTTTTCTAATTACTCAAACTCTATTAATTTCCTATTTTTTCCAATTTTTCTGATATTTTTTGTTATTTTTTACTATATTCCGCTAATTACTATTTTTTTGTTAATTTTCTTTTTTAACTACTAAATAAAAAATACATGTACTTCTCTTATTTTTTTTAATTTTCTAATTTTCAATTATTTAAACACATAAAATGTATCTAATTTCAAACAAGACACACAATTACACTCAAAAATATTATTTTATTTTAATTTTGGAATTTTTGTTTACCTAGCGCAAAAATTATGTGCTCACAATTATTACCATTCCTAAGGATGCCCAGGTCATGTTTTCCCTCGTAAGGATAGCCAGCTATCTCTAATGCCTAGTGATTGTGGGGATAACCATCTATCTCATGTCCTTCGGCCTTTTGCAAGATTTGGTACTCCATCACAAGAGTCTTTTCCGTTACCAGGACAAAGTCAATCAACTTGAGGTCAAGGTCAAGGAACTTTCCCAAAAAGGGATATGTACAAGCTTCTTAGTGAGCAATAAGAAGGGGTCATTAGGGACCTTCCGGCCGAGCCGGATAAGGCTCAAAAAGAAGAATTGATCCTAAGGCGGGAGAATGCCACTTGGTCAAAAAGGTAAAGGTCTTCAGATTTAGAAATGAGGAATTAGTCGTAATGACTAACGACCCAACCTCGTAGGTCCAGCAAAAGATTTACCAGATCAACCACATTCGAAAGAAATGGACAAGTTCCAAGTCATGGCCAATGGGTGGAATAAAAATATGGGTATGCTTACCTCAGAGAAGGAAATTGCCCAGGCAAAGCTTTCTTCGCTAGAAGTTCAGCTTTGGGTGGCAAAAGAGAAAGTTGTTAGTCGAGCTCAGCTAATGAATCTAAGCACAAGTGAGCTTGGCCATCGCAAAATGGGATGCCCTTGGAAAAGAGATCAAAGCAACAAGGTCCCAGCTGAAGACAACCTCTGCTCATGCTGAGGAGTTGGTGGCCCAATACAAGGCCGATGTTGAGGCAGCTGAAGCCAGCCCGAAGATCAATGCCGAATATGTGAGGCGATTGTCTCGAAGGGAGACCCTTGAAGAGATATATGCTTGAGGTTTTTACCTATGTACCAAGGTCGAAGAGGCAAACAGACTTGAGGTCGAGGCCAAGAAACTAGTCGAACCCGAAGGTGAAGAGGGCTCCGAGGCCTCCGAGGCCTTTGAAGTCTTTGAAGGCCCGATGGTTCTGGTGATGAATCGGGCTCCGGTGAAGATCATGCGTGAATGACTTAGGATTATTTAGTTTTTGTGTACGTATTTTTTGTTCTTATTGAGGACGTGTTTAGGCCTATGTAAAGATACTCCGAAATATATAAATTTTTCCCTTTTAGCTATTTCAACTTTTTAAGCATCTTTTCACGATTTCTATTCTTTCTAATATTTCTAATGCCTTAGCATAGAATCTAAAGTAATAATAAGTTGTTTGTTTTTCAAAGGCCCATAGAGATCCTGACCTCGATGCAATTTTTATTTGCTGGAAGCTTTGAAAACTCAAAGTGACTGGAAGTTTTCCAAGAATGCTTAAGTGTTTTTTGATGATGCTTTTTCCGAGGGTAATCTTTCGGGAGGTTTTGAATTTTTATTGAAGGACTTATGTTTTGATTACGGGCTTCGAATGTCTATGAGCCATTTTTACCATGGTCGTAGCCTTTTGGGTTAGTCATTACCTAATAAGTTTTGTGCCTCTTGGATTTGATAGCCCGAGATGCCCAAACTTATTTCAGATGACATTTCCAGAGCGCGGATAGCCCTTAGGCTCGATAGTCTCCAAATAGGGGTTGCTTTTAGGCTCGGGTAAGGGTAGACCACGTGCTCGATAGTCTCCGAATAAGGATAGCCCTTAGGCTCGATGCTTTGAAAGGCAAAAATATGTAATAGCAAGGTTGGGACTTTTTTCCATTTTTGTGAAGTACATGATCAAAGTGAGTAAAACCTTATATTATAGCTACGATGGCCAATGCAGGGCATGGTTCATTTGACCGTTTGGCCATTAAAATAAATCCTATCCATCGGGCCTAAGCTGTTCAAGTATAAAGCTCCCTTCTTTCCTTGCTAAGCAGTCTAAACCGACTAACCCGAGGGTGATGGTCCCCAGTATTCGAGGTTGATCTTGAGAGGGATCAGATAGTGTTGATGCGGCCATTGACTATTCGAGGTCATACTTTCCCTTGGCCATTACTTGCGAGCGTTAGTCTGATTCATAATTTTATGAAAAGGTGAATGAAAATGTACCCAAGCAATAGTACCACCTTAAGTGTGTCATGTTCTAATTTTTTGGTAGTTGTGCACCGTTCCTGTATTGAGTTTGTTCGAGCCCTTACCAGAATTTTGATGACTCAATACGGCCCTTCTCAATTCAGCCCCATTTTTCCTTCGTTCGGGTTCTTGATATGCATCGTTACTTTTCTTAGCACCAAGTTCATAATTTTGAAGTGTCGTAGGTTTGCTTTTCGATTGTAATACCTTTATATTTGCTACTTTCTTAGCACCGAAATATCAAGGTGCTCATTACTTCCAGTTTTATCCGTATACACTCTTATTAATTCCCTGGTGCCAAAGTGATTCATACATGCATGCAAATTTGTGTTGTCTATTGTGTTCATAACAGAAAATTAAACCTTCACCGTGTATTCTTAAGACATTTAATCTCATTATAATACTTGAGGTATTAAATTTTTTTCTCCTTAAATAAAACAAAATTTACTTTTTTGGAACAGTGGTACTTCAAATTCCAGCAAAAATTTAACCCCAAGGCAAGGTTAAATCACACTGTACGGACTTTGTTTGTATTTGAGAAACATACATAAGAGTTTAAAAAAAATAGTGATATGAAATCTGTGGCCAGGGCTCTATATTAACGGCCAACGAAAAGGTGAGATGAAAAATTGCAATTCAAAGTAGGTGTTTATCTGGTTCTTTTTCGAGGAAAAACCAATTAGTGACTTTACTAAAAAAATCACAAAATAAAAATAAAATAAAAAGATTTATTGGTCTAAAAATTAACTAAGATGAAATCTGAATTCGAGGAAGACTTGCTTTCTTCTAAAGCCTTTTAAGTTAGTGTAAAAATGCCTTTCAATATTGATCCAACACAACTCTCTGCTCTTTCTTCCATGTGGAATAACATTCCTTTATTTTCTATTTATCTGAAATGTAATTTACTAATCAAGAACTCTAAGTTGAAAAATAACGTAGCCTAATGCAAATAGATAAGGGTTGACATTAGTGAAAAAATATCAAAATGTATGTATGTATGTATGTCTAATACTGTATTAGGTCAAATAATTAATGGGATTCAATGAATGATCATAAATCAATCGTAGGTTGTTAGGCTGTTAACACTACAAAAAAAACTGGAATTAGCTACGAACGTCGTCGCTAATCTGTCGTTAAAATGCTCGTTGCTAGCAGAATCTTTTGATAATCCGTTGCTAATCCGTCGCTAAATGAGATTAGCAACGGATTTTTCAATTTAGCTACAGATTTTGTCCGTCGCTAAACCCTGGTTTTTTTAGTAGTGTAATAGTCAAGTTGTGCTGAAAATAGCCACTTTGATAGAAATGTAAAGAAAACCATAGAGTAATATTAGGAAAAGAAAAATGTCGGAAAGGAAAATGGCACTTTAAGTGACTCAAGTTCGTTGGACCTAAAGATGTAGGTTTGATTACCTTTTAAGTGGAATCTCTCTGGCTTTAGTTTCCCACCTCTGGTTTATGCTCGTAATTAGTACTATATTATTACAAATTTCTAACAAAATAATCATGTTATAACATGTCATTTCATTTTCTGTCAAATATAATGTATAGTGTAAAGTTAATTAAACACGCTACAATGATTTGTCACTAAGTAAGAATACGCGGTTTCGTATGGAGATAAATATATTCTTTGTGGAATGTTCTCCTTTTAAAAAAAAAAAATCATACTTGTTCACCTTAAATTGCTGAAAACGTTGTTTTCAAAGATAATATATTTCTAATCAACAGGAGAAAATAATTTTCATTACTTGAGGTCGGAATTTATTTTCCTTTGTAGCTAGTTCAATATAATACTTAGATATTATTATCATTTTTAATAATAAAAAGCATCGACCTCCGTCTTATAAGGAACACATATTTTCACTCTTCTTTTAATTTTTTTTCCAAATATTTTATCGAGTGTGTCTAACACCAATTTGCCCCGAATGGGTGTGTATATTAGATAAAAAGTTTGGCGTGTAAAATATTTTTTCATGAAATTGAAGTGTGTAAAAGAAATTTGACTAGAAGCTCATGGCTAAACTAGGTATGAAGTCTATAAGTCTGTTTGCAACAAATTATATGTTATACAAAATAAATTGCAACGACAATATTAGTATGAAGAAATATAATTTTATTGATAAGATGATGCGGGTACAATTCTGTTTGTTCCCTTAATTCTTCCTTCGAATTGTTTTCCATGATTCGAGGGCTGGATCAATATCTCGAACATATGATGATACAGACCCCTATGGATTATTTAATCTCCTTGAAAGTTGATCATTGTATGAATATTCTTCTTAAAGTAATTGATTATTAAGAAGAATATCTATTGATCATGACATTATTTTATGCCATGATCTATTTGTGAATATCTCAAGATTTACAGGATATTTTTTTTAGACCCCTCTTCAAGGAAATATGCATTCCTTTATATAGGTGGGCGCTAGGGTTTAGAGTAAAGTAACCTCTAGAAAATCCTAATAAACTCTTAGAATATCAAGATTCGGTGTAATATCTTAAATTTAAGATTTAGTTTGATACTTTAAAATTTGTATATCTACAAAGTCTATAACCAATGAACAACTAACCTTTTTAAGTTGAACAAGGATGGCATATGGGTTGACATTGCAGATGGTGTTAGATTAAAGACAAGTCAACACCACAGACTAGGGCACTAATAAATAAGTATGAATTATTATGATTTTCAACATTTAAAATCATTTGTACACAAGCATAGAGACCCCTGTTTTTGCCAATTTGATTCATGTTTCAACTTATTAAAACGATGGATGGACAATTTCATAGCAAGTATAGGACCACCACGTTAGATAGTCAGAAATCATCCTACAGCCAAAGGACATCAATCATCAATATAAAAAATGCATATAAAATGACAGCACTATTTCATTAATGTCAGTCTCATTCATCTCATGGCTCTAAGTCATAATCAAAGTCTCCAAAAGGGGTCTCTTCCTTAATTCTTTGAGGAGTTTTAATTTTGATACAATTCTATATTTATTTTCAAGAACCCATAATATAAGAAAATATATCGTAGACTTCATAATTTTCTTTAGAGGAGCTACTTTATTCCCATAGTACGTATCATTTTTTTATTACAGAATAATTACAGTATGGCTGTAATTTCAAGAATATATTTGCTTTTGCTTATTCTTGAAAGTAGTTTTCTTATACAACGACTCCATTCTTGATAAATTAAAAACAAAAAAAATATCGAGATAATTCTATAATGTTTTCCCCCTTTCTTTTATCGATCAATTCTTATTATGAGAGGATGGGAATGTACACGTTGGGACACAAACTATATCACCTAGGATTGAACATGCAACTAGGCTGTACTAAAGGAAAAGCAATGAGTGAAATGACTTATCAAACTAATTTATATACTGCATTTTTCAACCTTTACTTTTTCTTATAGTGGCAATTTTCAACTTTGATATAGATTTGACCTTAAACGTTTTCCGACTTATGAGGTGATGTGAACTAACTTGGAGTTCTATTACATGGTTATCAATATACTCCGTCCCGTTTTATACGAGGTAGTTTGATTTCGTACGGAATATAAGAAAAAAAAGAATGATTTTTGAAAGTTGTTGTCTTAAAAATTTAAGGAGTAAAAAATTTGTGGGTTCATAACATTTGCGTGGCTATAAAAGTTGGAGTTTGAAGTTAAATTATTTTCAAATTTAGAAATGTTTCATTTGTTTTGGAACAGACTAAAAAGTAAAAGTATCTCATTTAATATGAAACAGAGGGAGTACTGTCTAAAACTTCAAGTTATTCGCGAGAAACTATTCGTTTGATCATAGTAGCTCTGTAATATGCCTGCTTAATTACAACTTGTTCGGATGATTGTTTTCTATTATATTGTGTGTATTGTATCATATTATCACTTTAAATATAATTTTTGGTCTAAATAGTACTTAAATTATATTGTATTGTATCGTTAAATTTGTCGTTACGTAACGACAATACGTGCATTATTGCAACAAGCTATTTGGTGTGGTCGCGTCATTACTTTATTTTTTAAATTTTATCTTGCCCCTTTTCTATTATTAACTAATCCTATTTTATCTTTTATTCTACCTTTATTTGTATAATAATTCTATCTTGTATTATAATTTTTCTTTGTAATATTGCAAGTTTATTCTTCATATTGTTGGTGCATAATATTATAAAACGATAACAAATAATACAATCTATATACATATTTTATTCATCAAACAATACAATACAATATAGGATAATAATATACAATACATTATGGCAACCATCCAAACAAACATTTACATGTGGCCTGATTATTTTCTTGAACCAATGAGAAATTCTTTTTCACTAGGAGCAGTAAATGTGAGCATTAACCCCAATTCTTGAAGTTATTGATAGTCAAAAAGAGATTTTGTAGAAAATCACATAAATACACATAGCCTATGCAGCAGAATATTGATAAGAACGTACCTTCAGCCATTGTTTTTCATGTGTTGTAGAAAATTATTTAAGAAAATTACAGAAACCGAGGAGTCTTCTAGCTTCTGCCTATCGTAGGATGCCAGACTGATAGAGTCACATGCGTATTTATATATAGGTCAGTGACTCTTAGACAAATACTTTAGCCATAGGGACTTCTCACACAACTAAAAGTTATCCAACAATTAGTTTAACTAGAATATATTATTATAGGAATCATGGCGGTCATGCTTTTAAACAAACGCTTCCCTCTATATATTATAATGCACAATATATTCTAAAAAGGTGTCTAATAACTCTACGAATGAACTTAATATAATTCATTAAGATTCCAACTTTATTGATCCAATGATTACAAATAATACATGAAAAACCAAAATTGTGCACTGTCATGTATATCAAAATAAACATAATGTTTAGACAAACTGTTAGAGAGCAAAGCAAGACTAAATTGAGCTACCAAGACCCATATGGGTTACATGAGCCTTAGAAATATTAGCCGGCAGACCTTTAGTCATAGGATCAACAATCATCAAAGTAGTAGTAACATGCTCAAAATTCACATCTTTCTTTTTCACACAGTCTCTATCCATCAAGTACTTTATGTCGATGTGCTTACTTCGGCTGTCACTTTTATTGTTCTTAGAGAAAAATACACAGTTGAATTTTCACATAAGATTCTCAATGGCCTTGAATGGAATTGACAATCCTAAGGCCGAAAATAAAGTTTTTCAACCATAACGCTTGTGATGTAGCATCATAACTTGCTATAAATTCAACTTCCATTGTGGATGTTGCAACAATGTACAGTTTGACACTTGTCCACGACACAACACCTCCAGCAAGAAGGAAAATATTTCTTGAAGTGGATTTACCAGTGTCTTTTCATCTACCCAAACCAGTGTCAGAATATCCAATCACCTCCATTGAGTTAGAGTATTTGTATGTGAGCTTAAAATCCTTTGTTCCTTGAAAATATCTCAAGACCTTTTGACTATCTTTCCAAAGGTCAAGACCAGGGTTACTTTGATATCTGCCAAATATTTCTACCACAAAAGCAATATCAGGTCTAGTACAGACATGTGCATACATAAGTTCCCAACAAGCGAAAGAATAAGAAATATCTTTCATTTTCTCTTTTTCTAATGTATTTTTGGAAACTAATTCAATGCAAATTTGTTACCTTTAACTATGAGTGCTATTATAGGTGAACAGTTCTTCATCCTTAATCTTTTCAGAATTCATTCAATGTAGGCCTTTTGAGATAGTCCAAGTAATCTTTGGGATCTATCTCTGTGAATCTCTATGCCAATAATATAAGAGGCTTCGCCCATATCTTTTAGCTCCAAATTCCGGATAAGAAAATTTTTAGGCTCGTGCAACAATCTCAAATCACTACTTGCAAGAAAAATATCATCTATATATAGGAATAAAATTATATTTGCTCCCACTTATCTTAAGGTATATACACTAATCAATGATGTTCTCCGTAAATCCAAATGAATAAATGACATTATTAAATTTAATATACTATTGGCGAGAAGCCTGCTTTACCCCATAAATGGATTTATTCAACTTGCAAACAAGGTGACTTTTGTCCTTATCACAAAATCCTTCAGGCTGACGCATCTATACCTCCCTTTCACGATCTCCATTCAGGAAAGTGGTTTTCACATCCCTTTGATGTAACTCTAAATCAAATGAACTACTAATGCCATGATTATTCTCAATGAATCCTTTTTTATACTAGAGAGAAGGTTTCATGGTAATCAATGCCTTCCTTAAAACCCTTGGCTACAAGTCTGGATTTTTATCGTTTGATATTACCAGATGAGTCTCTTTTAATTTTAAAGACACACTTGGAACCTATGGTATAAAATCCCTTTGGTAATTCGATGAGATCCCAAACTTTGTTTTTTACCATAGATTCTAACTCTTCTTTCATGGCATCATACCAAAATATGAAGTTTTCTCAACTCATGGCTTGTGAAAGCGAGCGTGGATCATCTTTTAGTCTAATATTATAATCAGACTCTTGGAGATATACAACATAGTCAGTAGAAATTGCTGATTTTTGAACTCCTGAGGATTTTTTCACTCCCACTAGTTCAGGCACTTCTTTAATGGGTTCAGGTTAAGCGGGTTGATCTTCATTTAGTTCCTCAAGTGGTGGTGGATCTTGAACTTGTTGTTGTTTAGATAATTCATGATAATTTTTCTGAGCAACATTCAATTTCCTAATAAATAAAGGTACCAAAGGTGGTTCCCTTATTTCTTCCAATTTCATCCTTTGAGTTAAACAACTTCCACTATCTTCATGATCCTCATGAAATTTAGCATTTCTAGTATCAACAATTTTAGGATAATGAGAAGGACAATAAAATCTAAACCTCTTAGAGTTAGCCGCATAGCCTATAAAATAATCGCTTATTGTTCTTTCATCCAACTTCTTTAAGGTTATAAACCCCCACTTTAGTTGGACATCCCCAAACATGTAAATGATTTAAACTAGGTTTCCATAATTTCCGTCCTCAAAAGGCTTTTTTGGGGACTACCTTGGATGGAACCCTATTTAAAATATACACAGCGAGTTTTAAGGCTTCACTCCATAAGAATAAAGGTAAACTTGTTCTTCTAATCATGCTTCTTACCATGTCTATTGATGTCTGATTCCTTCTTTCTGTCACACCATTTTGTTGCGTTGTTCCTGGCATGACATATTGAGCAATTATACCTTCACGTTCAAGGAACTCAGCAAATGGACCCTTAACTTGTCCCGTATTTGTGTACCTATCATAATATTCTCCACCTCATTCAGATCTTATAATTTTGATATGAATTCCAGTTTATTTCTCTACTTCTATTTTGTAAACTTTAAAAGTATCAAATGCTTCTGATTTGTTAAACAGAAAATAGAGATACATATATCTTGAATAGTCATCAATAAACAAGATAAAATATCTCTCACCATTCAATCAAGGGATAGGAAAATATCCACATATGTCTGTATGTATGATCTCAAATAATTGAGAACTCATTTTGCCACCTTTAGTTGATTTGTTGCTATGCTTACCCTTTATGCAGTCAACATAAGTCCCAAAGTCAGAAAAATCAAAATCTTTTAGAACTCCGTAATTAACCAACCTTTTGACTCTATCAATATAGATGTGTCCCAATCTCTTGTGCCAAAGACTTGATAATTTCTCATTGATAATACATCGCTTAGTGACAATTTCCTTGTCATGCAAAGTTAAAACATTGCATTCAAAAGTGGGGTCTAGCTCAAGTTTATATAAATTTTTCTTCAAATTTTCAAAATCAAAAACTTTATTATCTTTCAAAATTTCCATAGAAGGATAATGAATCGATGGTCTTGAAAGAGAAATTAAATTTTTAGAATATTCTAAAACGTAAAAAGTATTTTCTAAATCAAAGTGAAAATCATCCTTCAAAATGAGCTTATAAGTCCCCACGCCTTCCACACGTGAATGTGTCCTATTACCAGAATAGATGTATTGTTCACTTCCTACCGGCTTCCTCTGAGTTAGAAAGCCCTGTATGATTTTAGCAATGTGAATTGCAGCACTAAAATTAATCCACTATATATTATCAGAACCTTTAGCAAAATTAGATTCATAACATACAAAGGTAAAATTACCTTTCTTTTCAAGCCATTTCTTGTATTTTAGGAAATCCTTCTTCTAGTGTCCCTTCTTCTTACAGAAACAACAATCATCTTTGTCAAAGGTATTTTTCTTCTTCACGGGAACACTTTTGCACTTCTTTACATTTCTATTACCACGAGTCACCATATTAAGATTTTCAGGTGTCTCATACTTCAACCTCTCTTCTTCTTGGACACACATGGTCAAAAATTTATTGATTGACTATTTATCCTTATGTGTGTTGTAAGAAATCTAGAACAGGCCATATTCCGCATGAAGTGAGTTCAAAATGAAATGCACAAGAAATGGTTCAGACATATCAACCTCAAGGGACTTGAGTTTAGCAACAATATCTCTCATATCCGTAAAGAGCTCACCGTACGTCTTCTATCGAAAGTCATACTTTAGAGCCTCTTCATAAGGGTGCCGGCCAATGCCTTGTTAGAGCTTACAAATTGTTCATCAATTGCCTTCATGTTAGCTTTGACCTTATCGCTAGTAGGGATAGAACCCCTATCGTTTTGGATTATGTGGGCTTTGATGAGCATTAAACTTAAGCGATTAGATCGCTCCCACCGCTCATAATGAGCCTTAGCCGCTGGAGTACTTAATTCCATGGAAATATGTGGTTCATCCACACAGAGTGCCAGGTCCAGATTCGAGCACCCTCAAGTGAGAAGGACTTTCTCCTTCCATTCAGTATAATTGTCACCAGAAAGCATTGAAATTCGAACATTCGCATTAAAAATAGCGGCAGGAAAAGCTATAAATACTGCAAAATAAGGATAAACATACATAAGCTACGAAGTACAATCCATCAAAGGTGAATCGCGTAAAATACCGATTCTAAGTAAATTCTAAATCCTCCTGTGGGCAGATGTTGCAACCCATGCATAGAATTTACTTTACTTTATTGGACTAGTAAGCCAAAACACATAGAAATTAATCTGTACTTGTGGGCATAAGATGATTTTTAACTTAAAGATTTACTATCTCATTCCGATTAATTTTACCAAAATGTTTACCTCCTTGTAGGGCCGGGTTATCATTTAAATGAGATAACTGGACTAAACAGATGTCATTATAATTTAATTTTAATCATTAAACTTTATGTGATTAAATAACTCAATTTCTTTTATATCAAGTACTCAAAATGCCGTGGCTACTACTAAATACATCACATTTCAGAAAACTCAAAATGACATCTTAGAATAATTAACTTTAGCAATAACTTAAACAAATATTGACTGACTTGATATAAGCATAACAATATACAAAAGGTTATTTCTTATAATTAATTCACACATCACGAACTTAAATAACTATAACAGTTAATCAAATTCTTTTATTCCAAAACACTTGAGTTTCTTATGAATAGTGCCTAGATTGTTAGCCCAAAATAACGAACAAAGACTCCAATTGGAAACAGAGACTCCAAAATTTTGATGAGGAAGTAACGAACAACGGTAACGAAACTTCAGAACCATGTGAACTTTTTAAACATATATATAGAAAAACTAAGCATGGTCATGAGAGCAACCTTGTAAGAATAAACTTTGACTACAATATTTTCACTACTAAGAAGTAAAATAGATCCAGTTCTTAATTTAAAACTTCAAACCTCATGCAAAAAACTATACGTTTCAAAGATAAATAAAGGTTAGAGACGACACATTGCAAAGACAAAACCGTAAATTTTCTCCATGGAATTGAGAAATTTCATGTTACAGGAACATGGTAAATTACAATCATAACCAATAATAGACACTGAACAATACAACTAAAGGCAGGCTCTGACACCACGATGTAGAAAATCACATAAATACACAGAACGTATGCAGCGAAATATTGATAGGAACACCTTCAGCAATTGTTATTCAAGCGTTGTAGAAAATCGTCTTAATAAAATTTTGATGGAAACCTATGAGCCTTCTAGCATGTGTCTATCATAGGATGCCCATACTAACGGAGTCACAATCGTATTTATAGGTAGGGTATGGACTCTTAGGCAAATACTTTAGCCTATGGACTTCTCCATAAATTATAATTATACTAGGGACTCCTAATATAAGGTAATTTTTTTTCATAAAAAAAACTAATATATGCATAACTATAGAATATTATCCGATATATTATTTCCTTGGGAAACAAGGCAAATTATTTATTATCTTATATGTGGGTCACATTAAAAATCTTTAGAAGAAACGGTAATTTCTAACAATTTTTACTAATGTTTTGGGTACCATGTTATATGTGATGTGAAATTTATATCACACCAACTATTTGATAACGCTATCTTTAATTTGTCTTCCATAAATCTAGTTCTCACCTAACTTTAGTAGGCTCATCTTGTGGAGGGGAAAAATTGCAACCCTGTAGTGAAGAATTAATTGATGGCATACACTCATCCAATTAATTAAACTCATTTCGTACACCTAAGGAATTTCACTATAGTCTTATCCACTCTGGTCCCTCTTGTCATAGTGTAGGAACCATATAGCTGGGATGTGTTTAATTTAAATTTGAATTTGTCTATTCTATATACGTGTATCATGTGAATTGATGCAGAGTCTTAGTCCTATATGTTGGAGCACTAAATAAAATAAAATGCATATATATATATATATATATATATATATATATAGGGGAAATAAGGCTTTCTAGAAAAGCCAATAATCCCTTAGCGTCCCCTTTTTGACATAATAACCTATCCTATAGAAAGTTTCATGAATTGCCTTATAATTTAGACTTTTCCTTGTCATTAAGATTCCCTAAAGGACAAAGAAAATCCAGTTTACTGCATCATTCGATCCTTTTATTTTGTTACATAATAATGGTGTTCGGACCAATCTCAGCTGTACATATTATGTCGTACCGGCAGAGATCCAAGTAGCTCTGCCCAGTGCCCACGAGACTTACAGATGATAAGAAATCATCTAATATATTTCTTAGTGATTTGAACTCTATTATAGTTTTCACATTCTTCATTGATCGTTAAGTCACACCCTTATTTGATTATTCAGCATCGTGTGTTGTTTGGCAGTTATAAGGTGAAAATGAAATGTCTCAATATCATAAAACCTAGCATGTGACCATGTTGAAGCTCATTATCAACATCATAAGCAAATAAATACAGAAGCTGACGTACTGTTAATGTCTACCAGCAATATATTCAATTAAAAGGAGAAACACGCCAAAGCAGACATGCATTCTGAAATAAAAAAGAGCAAAACTATTATTCAGTCTTCCGTTCTGGTGACAAGATTATATTCATGATTTCAGCCTTTCACATGTACTGAGCCCCAGCAGCTGCCTTTGTCTCTGTTAATTTTCCAATATCCTTTGTTAACAAATTAGTTCGAGACAGAAGTAACAGAAGATTTGAGTTGCGGTTTGATATATACCTAGCTAATAATAAATAAGCATTGATGCATAAACATCTTTCATACCATAAGTAGAAAACAGATGAAGATTCAGGTCAAGAGTATTTAATAACAACCCAATCACTAAGGTTACTGAGTGTTTTAGGACTCCACGTGATTTTAAAACGTATTACTAGAGTCTAAAACTTATTTATTTATACACCTGGCTGACTATCTTTTTCGTGTTTTGTTGATGTAAAATCTGTTTATGGAGTGGGTTCTGCCACGAATGAAGAAGAATAGATAACATAAGACCGCGACGAGAATAATATGGTAAGTGAAGGAAAGGACCATCAAACTTATTAACACAGCAAATAGCATTTTCAATGTGCAGATAGTGACAAGGCTGGAGTTGAATAAGCATGTGAAGCCATGTTACTCTTGTTTTCAAGACCACTTGTAAAGATGAAACAGGACGCAGGCTGCTAATACATCTGAATTCAACCCTTATGGCAATAACCCTGATTTCTCCTTCCTTCTACGGATTCAGAAAATGTGAACTTTTTTCTAGTGAATTACACTATAAAGAAACCACACGAAATACTCTTTTATTTTCATTTTGTTCGACACAGCTACTCCAACTAATTAAGTCTAATCAGTTAATTTCCTAATACGGAAAGTCGTTAATAGAGTTGAACATAGTAGAATAAGAAATTGAAAGTTTTCACTGATATTGTTAGTTTGAAAATTTCCCAACTCGGGAAACTCTCAATTCATTTGAGGAAAATGGAAACTCTCAATTCATTTGAGGAAAATGCACTCTAGCACTTAAACTATACAAGGAGCTTGGGCTTTAAAACCAATATTCCCAGTCAATTCACTAATTTAAGGAAATTATTGACAGTTTAAATCAGTGTTTTAAAAAGTTGTGAGCTTAAGGCGAGGCGTTTTACCTATACCTCAGTAAGGCACATGCGTAAGCACCATTTATATTTACTTTTTAATATTTTATAAAATAATATAATTACAATAAAAATTTATATACAGGTAAAATTGCATAAAAATTCTCTCTCTCTCTTTCTCTTTCTCTCTCTCTCTCTCTATATATATATATATATATATATATATATATATATTGCTCTGCGTGTGTATCTCATCTTAATAAGTATGGTTTACAAAGTCATATAATATTATCTTACAAATTATTATTTTTGAGATATAAATTAAAGTTAAACGAAGAAATTATAAAATCTTAAAAATAGTGATCACTGTCGATATTTAATTAAACTCAATAAAGAAAGAAACTCTACCTCATAAAAATCCTTAAAATCTTAAATATTAGTTCCACTAAAAATAAAGTATTAATTATAATTATGATTTTTATTCAACACAAACAACAGTTATAATGATTATGAAGGGTAATGTTGATAAATATTTTATATTTTTATGATACATAGTGTCAAATACAGATAGATAGATTAGATTCGTCAATCAAAAAGTTTTTAGTGCACATACATTGATTCCAAAATCATATTCTATAAATTAGTGTGAAATTTAATTAGGTAGATTCAAAAATTACATAAAATTTAAATGTTTAATATAATTTTTTAACATCGAATTATTTGTTAAAGGAACAATTTCATTTTTAAAGCTAGAGAAGTGAAGACGTCGACCAACTTCAACTGACAACTAACTTCTTATAAATTACTTCACAAAATTTTAAATTGTTGGTACCTTAAATATTTTTCTTTTGGTTACGTTTATTTTCAGAACTTCATAATTATCTTATACTTTCAGATTACTTATTTTTCAAAATTAACATATAAAAAATAACTATTAGGTAATTTTAAAATCATTCTTAGACCACAATGACTAATACTTCCAAAGAAAAAATCCTAGTTACGTTGTCCCAATTCTATAATTTTTGGCTTTGTTTATGCTTTTAGGTTTTATAATGTTTAATTAGGTGAACATACTCATAAGTCATAACTATAATATAAAAATTATATATCTATCTAACGTGAAAGTGTAAATACTTTGGAATTTAGATTAGTTATTTTACCCAATTCAACTAAGGAATGTAATAATATATATAAGTTTAGTTGATTTTAAATTCCTATATAGGAGTTTTTACACAATTCAAATAAGGAAAGACTTAATAGTTAAAATTTTATTTATTTGAAAATCCTAAATATTAGATAAATAGTTAAATGATGATTTTGTCCAATGTAAAATTAATTTTTAAAGGGTAAAAAAGACGAACGACATTTCGTTAAGGGCCTGGCGTGCTATATATATATATATATATATATATATATATATATATATATATATATATATATATATCACACACACCACAAAAATTTTTTGTCAAACCAATCTATTATATGCTACTTACAAGCACAAGTACCTTTAGTCGAAAAGAATCAAATTTTCTACACGGAGGAACAAAAATGATGACTAACCTGCAATTTGAATTGGACAAGATAAAGAATTGGGAAATACCATAAATTAAGGCTTTAATCAATAAAAAAAAGTCTTGACTTTTAAATGTAATACATTTCAGCTCCTTTTAAAAACTTTTGAATAATTATAAGCCGACTTTTGAGAATTTGGGTATTATGTGAAGGACTTATTCAATAAATTTTATTTTAATTTGCAAAAGTCTCTAGGGCTTACGGCTCACTACAAAAACGTGTATCGAATGCCCGAGCATACGCCTCAAATTGCTAGGCATGTACTTCTTGAGACTTTCGCCCCATACCATCACCTTAGAGCATTTTTGGTGCACGTCACCCCAAGACTTACCCCGAAAATGTAGATAATCAGTTGCCCTTTCTTTAGTTCTTTTCCAGTGAAGTGTCACACTCTAAGCACCCATCTAACCAGAAAAGGTATAAATATAAAAAAAACGTCTCTGCTATTTGGACTGTAAAAATTAATGAGGAACTTGGATTTTTAATTCCTAGAAACATATCACATATTCTTTCATTGGGGACAAGCTCACGAAGGACAACTCCAAACGTCACACATCTATCACTAAAATCCTTATGCACGAAGATAACCAATTTAGCCCACAAGATTTCAGCTATAATAATGAAAACGATTTCTACATGTACTCGTCAATAATATGATGACCGTCAAAATGACCGTCACGCTCTCTATTGCCTCAAGTTTGAAGCCTTGTGGAATAGCGAGAGTGAGTTATGGATAATATTTAGTAGTAGGGCTGCTTATCTTGTAGTTTATTATATATTCATAGCGCAAACCTGCCGCTAAAACTGAAAGTTTGTTGACAGTACTTCTATGGTTAATTAGTTTACCTTCTCGTATATGACAAATAAATTATAACACTAGAAACAAAGAACTTCTAAGGGTCGCACTCAAGGCTAAGTACCAGGAAAAAGTACAAAATGGGGTAAAAGGTCTCCTAGTTCATTCACTATCAGATAACAGAGAGGATTAACTCAGTTAGGTATGGCAAACGGTGCGGGCGGTGCGACTGCGGGGCACACCCGCACACGTCCGCGAACACTCCTATCCGCCCCGTCCCACAAAATAAAATTTTCTGTTTTTAACTGCCCCGTGCAAAACCGCCCCGCATATATATATATATATATATATATATATATATATATATATATATATATATATATATATTTAATTTAATCTAGTAAACCAGGTTATTTTCTTTGAACTCTGTCAATAAACCAGGTAAAATTCCAGTTTCTATTAATTCTTGTAATTTATTTATCCCTTTTTGCTTCTTGGATAGTAACTGAGACACTTAGGAATTTAACCAATTCAAGTTATGTGCTCATACTGAGGCCATTTAACGTCATATTGAACTGTTACCACTTGAGTTGATGATTCAGGAGTCAACTTATTACAAAATTCTTATGTTACTTTGCATCATTGTATGTATTACTCAGGCACAAGTAGAACAAATGAGAGCACAACCCTCAGCCCGCCCCGCCCGCCCGCCCCACCAACATTGTAACCCACCCCGACCTGCAAATACTGAAAACCACCCGCCCCGCCCACAAATACTGAAAACCACCCCGCCCCGCCCACAAATACTGAAAACCACCCCGCCCCGCCCCATCCCATTTGCCATCCCTAAATTCAGCAGCTGAAGTGTTCTACCGTTGATTCTAAAGTATTTTGAATGGCTGATTCTACGAACAAAACGAATGATAGTGATTGAAATGTCATTCTTTACTTTCAATACCAACCATAAAATATCTATGCATACCTATTCAACACCACTAGTTAAAAAGAGAACATTGTCACATTCAGGCTTCTCTTTGCAAAAAGTTGACGGTGCAGTGTTAAATGAAAGCACTATATAGAAAAATAGTATGAGTCAAAAGGACTAAGCCAAGCACATAGTATCACATATAGAGCCAAAAGAAACAGCTAATGCACATCACATGCTAGAGAATTCACCCAGCAAGCCCACACAGATGTGCAGGCATACTTAGCCAGAGGACCACAAACAACAAGGGCATAGCTAATGAAAAATGAACTGTGAAAAGACTATGTTAAAATTGAGGAGACCCATCACATAACTACCAATGTGAAGAGTATGCCTTTGCGTAAAACTGTCACTGAGGGAGCAATTGCACCGTTCAAGTCTCATGTACATATCCGAGAAAAGCAACCCAGTAAGACTTTAGTCAGGATTTTTTCTTCCATTTCTTTTGACAAAGAGTTCAACCATAAAGCGTAATAACATTCTTCTTTACAGTGGGAACCAGACTAACACAACTATCCTAAATGTTACGGAAAATATCATTAGACGTTATCCAGGACATAGCACACCTGTCCTACACAGCATGAGGAGATAGAAATGAAAGGAGGGAGGGCGTTGGGGTTTAGTGGAAGGATCAGGTGGAGATTTTAACAAAGAGATGTGGGTGGAGAAAAGAAGATAACTTCCGCTACTGAGCTTGCCATCATGTACAAATAGACATCACATGTTCTTTAGGTGACAGACAAATCATGTACATACTCTAATCAGAATCCAGTTTGAATGTCTGGGGTAGCTCATCCATCACACTCAACTGCCTCCTCAGCTTAACAATGTGAGCTTGCACCTGACAAATCCAACTTGCAATCAATTAGCTGATAGACAACTACTAATGCTACAGATGCTGAAATAGCTCAAAAGCGAAGTTTAGAGGAGACTAAATTAGAAGATTGACAAAGAAACAATCAAGGTAAGAAGGTTGTTAATGCCAGCTGTAAATCTGTTGACAAAATATCTAAGTTCATCCAAAATGAAGCCTTTGAATGTACTTATTTGCATATTGAGGCACTTTTAAAATACTTATATGTTGAAATGTTATGAGTTCGTCTATTAGGGATTTGAATCACTGGCCCAGTGTAGCTAAAGCTCTTAACCATTATCATTATCATGGTGAAACTGGGTTATTTTATCAAGTAGTCATCTGCTTCTCTGATAAACAAAAAGCACTTAAAACCCTAATGAAGCAGATATTGGCAGTCTAAAAGAGAATAAGGCAATCTCAGGTCTAGACAACACAGTTTATCCATGTCAAAGGAAAGCTGAATATGTGTTCCTAACACTGAAAGATACAAGTTAAAGAACTTATGACTGTGCAGAGAAATTAAAGCATAACAACAAATGTTGACACATAAGTCTCATTCAACCAATCTGTGTTGAATACACTTATGCTCTACATATCATCCAAAAATTAAAAGGTAAATTACAAACTTTATACAGAGATGAAAGTGAACACTCAACCCGACTTAAAGAATTCCTGTCACCAATAAGTCTATCAGCTTAAATAACTATATGTTGCTTCTCAGCTTCAGATACAAGAAATTCCACCTCCAACTTTATCTCAAGGGAGGTAGAGCAGCCACACATGATTTCTACTATCTATGAGCAATAATTGAGTATGATGTTTTTTGAACAAAGTTTAGATGTACTGAACGTGTGTGTGCATGTATGTGTGTGAGAGAGAGAAGGGGAGAGAGAGAGAGAGAGAGAGAGAGAGAGAGAGAGAGAGAGAGAGAGAGAGAGAGAGTTAAGCTCACCGTCTGACGAGCTGCTGTGAGTTTCAAGAGCTCATCAGCCTCGGAGAAATTGATGAACCACTGACTAAGAGGATGGTTTTTAGTATCACCTCTCTTCAACACGTGCAAATCCTCAATTGGCGCTAAGAAACATAAAGCAGAAATTTACAAACTGAATGGACCAAGTTGCTCCAGCAGCAGAGCCAAACAATCTCAGAAAAGAATGTTTACCCTGAGGAAACTTAAATGTTGTCGGAAGCCGTGGCACGATTACTGCAGGATGGTTCTGGATTCGTGAAAAGAAATCCTCAGGAGGATCAGGGAATACAACCTCATTGTAGGTTTCCACAACAACAGGTTTCTTTGTTGACTGGGGACCAGGCTCATTCTCTGCATATAACTTCAAATGATGATACCTGGGAAAAGAAGAGCAGTGAAAGTATATCCACACTGCCAGTAAACTTTAAAACAAAAATGAAGCTCATGCACCAAGTGAAGAACTTACAAATCCAACTTCTTTTCGCCAACATCATCGTGGAAGTGAAGGGATATTGAAATTTCAAATTCACCCCAACCACATTCTGACAACTCAAAGGGTGGTGATTCTACCACTCTCACGGGATTATTAAAACTTGGATGCAATTGAAATACAACTTTCTTGATTACCCCACTAAGATCCTCATTTGTTGCTCCACGAACATATACTGACCACCTATGCGACTGAGTTCTAATTGAAAAAACCCATGTCTCAATAA
This sequence comes from Nicotiana noctiflora, assembly GCA_032618575.1. NCBI lineage: Eukaryota > Viridiplantae > Streptophyta > Magnoliopsida > Solanales > Solanaceae > Nicotiana > Nicotiana noctiflora. The sequence continues at coordinate 68,842 of JASVEL010008809.1, read as the reverse complement.
GCATAATACTCTGAGCAAATAAATGCACTAAACAGAATGTCCACTTACTCAGTGGCTTTCCTGCCGAGCCAAAACGCAATTGTTCCATAGACTATGGGAACATAAATTTCAACATCTTTCAATCTCTTGCTTGAAGTCTGTATAACACCAGGAATTAATTGAACTATATCTCAAGCTACCAAAGAAGACAGGAAAGTAAAACACGGGTCAATTAGCAAGTCTCAATATTTCTAGAAATAGACATAGATATCAAGGAAAAGCATCATATAATACTGCGAACTGATCAAACAGATTAATTCATCAATTTCATAAATATAAGCAACAAGAGGAAATATCATAATTTTGAGTTGAAATCCGCAATATAACAATTACCAGTAAATTATAAATACAAAGATTATAACCCCCATTTTCGTTTGCAGATAAGAAGTAAAAATGAGTAGTACGATACTGTCATTTGCAACAATGCTAAAGATAATAACCTAACACGAGGCATTATTGAACCAACATTCGTACAAAAATAGGAGTAGGAAACATAGGATAAACCAAAAAGGAAAAAAAGGCAAGATACAGAGAAGGGCTAGTCATAAATTTAGCAAATAAGAGAAACGTGCCTTCTTTTCAAAATCTTCAGAAAGGTTAGCAATTTTAGTGAGTTGTGGCTTCAGATCAGACTCATTTCCACCTAATTCAGCGTCATTCTGTGCCATGGCAGGCGAGTTGAGAGGCATTTTGCATTCAAAACAACTTAGTTAAGGAAACTAAGGTTGTTCTGAGTACTAATTGGACACCGAAAGCCAGAAGATTGAGAAAAATTGGGGGTTAGGGTTTTGAAATTGAAAAAAGAGAAGGGTTTTAGAGGGAGAAGGGAAATTCGGATTTCAAGCGCTACTAAAATCTGGTGAGTTTGGTGGGGAATTGCAATCGCATGGACAAAGTAGTGCGTCCAATTAATTGTTGCATGGAACAATGAATGTTCTAATTCTGGTTTCGCGTCCGTCCAAACCAACCCGCCAAAATACCTATGAATGTTTCCATTTTTTATAAATGAATCAATTAACGAACCCCGGTTGATTTGTGAGGTTAATTTCGTTAATTACGATTATCATATTTGGACTAAGATAATTTCACGAATATTATTCAGTATTTTTATTATTTCTCATTAAATCAATTAATTTAACTCTAACGTTTCCTTCCCTTTTTTTGAGGTGCTCCTTCATTCCTAAATAAAATTTAATTATTATTATTATTATTATTATTATTATTATTATTATTATTATTATTATTATTATTATTATTATTATTATTATTAGTGTGGTTATTTTGAATTTCTCAAAATGATTTTAACAATAAAAAGTAATATCAGTTTTAGTGACTTTATGTAATTTCTAATTGTGTAAATTTATTTTAAGATATTTCGACGTAATGTACATGTAATTAATCATTTTTTTTTGGGTAAGATAATTAATCATTCTTTAGTTGCACATAAAGAGTAGTTTTCAAAATTATTCTTGAAATAATTGATATATTGAGATCGTAGGCATATGAATTTTATTGAAATTAAATTCATAGAATAATTTGGATTATATTTTAAATTCAAAATATATTAGTCCAAATAAATACTATGGGCTAATATAATTAAATTAATTATAGAGAGACTGACATAATTGGACGTTCGGTACAAACTTAAGACAACATATAGCCAAAAACTTATTGCATTGGCTACAACAAAATATTGGCTAACCCCCGCCTTATTTTTTTTATTCTGCCTCTTTGATATGCCAGCTCCACCACTCAAACAATTACCATAACCTATCAAAATTATCAATCTTTACTTTCTCAAATTGGTAGTTTCCGTAGTAAGATTGATATTACATGCACTTAATAGATTTTATTTTTATCCAAGATATGATACAAAGAAAAAAATTCGTTATACATGGCAGGTTATTTTTACGTTACTCCATTAATAATGATAATTTTTTAATTGCCAAAAAAGAATAATTAATTTTCTATTTTTGCTTGTTTTGCATCTTTCCTTTCAAGAATTATGGAGTATATTTTTTTTTCTTTTTTTTTTGACAAAACTGAAAATTTTATTTATATAATACTACGTAAGTTCAAAAATAGGATCCATGGATTATACTCCATTTGTTACAATTCCTAGACTAACAGACAATAAATAATCAAAAATCACAATAAGATGCATCACATCAATTATGTGATGACTGGTTTTTACATGTGTAGTCATTATTCTTTGTATGAGCGAGCTGAAATACAGTTAGTTTCATTTGAAATATTTTCTCACTTAGTTATCAACTTCCAATTCAAATGCCACCGAGTAAATGGAAGCTTCAGATGAGATAAACCCCTGAGTCCAACGACGGATCGTATTCATTTAATATACAAAAAAGACTGTCATTATATACAAAAACTGCCACTATATAAAAAAAATACGAAAAACAAACGGTCACTATACAATTTATATACTAAATAGATTGCTAGTATACAAATAATATACAAAATAGATGTCACTATATAAAATATATACATAAAATATACCAAATAGATGTCACAATACAAATTATTAACCGTCACTATACAAAATATATACAAAATAGACTGTCATTATACAAACAATATACAAATAGGCTGCCACTATACAAAAAATATACAAATAGACTGTCACTATATAAAAAATATATAAAATAGATGTAACTATACAAAATATTTACAAAAAAGACTGTCATTATATAAAAATACATGATACACTTTAAATACATAGTGCACACACATTACAGATATAAAATTGTATATAATTTATATACACTATATTTACATATTAGAAAATACACATTATATACAATTTTGATACATTGTTAAGACAGATTATACATTCACGATACAAAATACATTTGGGGTACACAAATACACTTGAGATAGGCTCAATGTATACCAAGGATACACTATCAAACTTAGGAAACAATATTTATACATTCCAGAAAAAGGTTGCTCTATCGCGTCAGGCAAGGGTCGAACCTACAACCTTCAGCTTAGGAAACAAGCGCCCAATCCACTGGGCTACAGGCGCTTATATTGTCATACTCATCCTTTCGGCTACTATATGCAATATATTTGGGCCGATGGGCCATTTTTTATAAGTAGGATAAAATATGGACTATTAAAATTTTGAGGGGCTACAGAGGGTAGTTTTCTCTTAATTATATAAATCCAATGCATATGGATCAAATAAATAAATCTTAATCCATTGGGCCAACCCATTTAATCTAAAGTGATGAGCCCACTTCATTAGGCCCAAGATGTCATCTTCCTAGAGGCCTAAATTGTGCCACGTGTCAAATGATGTGGCGCAACAAGTCAAACAGAAGAGCCAATGGGATCGTGCCACATGTCAAAATGACAAGGCATGCCAAGTCAAATTAAAGAGCCAATAAAATCGCACCATATGTGCAAGTGACATGTTCTGGCCAATCAAATGCGGCCATGTCACACTTCAATTTGATTGGTCCGAAAGAGTTTGTTCTTATCATTACTCCTCCATTCCACAACTATAAATAGGGGTCTTTATAACTCAGAAAAGACACCAGAAGTTATAGCAAGAAGCAAGAGAGAGCTCGTGGATCAACGCCGCAAGTTTCTCTACAAGTTTCAAGCTTCAAGCAATCAAGTTCAAGCTCAAGAACGAAGAACAAATCAAGTTCAAGCTCAAGAATGAAGAACAAATCAAGGTCAAGTTCAAACAATAGCTAAAGCTCAAGAACAAGATCATTGTTCTTGGTGACAACTACATATTCAAGATCAAGCTGAAAGGCCCTGGAATTTATACAAGAAAAGAAGAACTAGAGGATTCATAGAGATTGTAACACTCAAACTATTCTAAATAAAATAGTATAATTTGTGCGATATTATTTCGGTCTTGATTTTATTTTCTCGATGCAATTTACTATATTCAAATTCTAGCACGCCCAGTGGGACAATCTCTACCTCTCATCTCAACTTTTCAATCACCAAAGTCCAAGAACATTAAAATGGCTTCAAATAAAATCAACTCCGGTTCAACTTCCACCAAGGCTGCTAACTCTAATTTTTATGCTGATGTGGAAAGCATCATTGATGTCACTTTTGGAAGCTTCAGACCAGTTACGAGTAGCAAAGCAAGCACTTTAGGACATCATGCACCCCAAGTGTTGTCCGCATCAACCCTATTTTGAGATCTTCATCCTCAAAAGGAGCAAGATCTTCCACAAACGCATCTGAGCCAATTTGTCTAGTGCTTTGATGTGGTCCCCAACTGCTTTGGCTAACTTATCCTTCTTATCTATCATCTGTTCCTGGTTGGCCAGGATCTTCTTCAGTGTATCCTCAATGGAGGAAGGAATCTCAACAGTGACTGGTTCTCCATGTGCATGTACAACAGTGGTCAAAGTGGACAACTTGGATGTTGCAGCCGACATCCAGTTGTCCAAATTGGCTAATGAGTGTGTGAGTTGGTTGGCAGTGAACTGGTGAGTCTTTGATGAAGGAATCACCGGATCAGCTACGACAGATGGGCCAGTTGTGGAGGAAGTACCTGGGGGCAGTGCCTCATCTGTAACAGGCTTAGTGGAATGCTCAGTAGCAACTGGCTCTTCAGACTGGCCAGGTGCGGATGAGGTAGAAGCCTGAGTCTTTTTGCCTCTCTTTGGTTTGTCCGGACCCAACTGATCATACCACGAGTAGGGAATATCATATTTTTTCTTCTTCACTTTCAATTCTCTGAAGTATAGGGAGAGTATGTTCGGAAAGGGGTAGCTTGTTTTGTCTCGTAACCGATTTGAGAAATCACTCTCGACATTATGTTTCCCACATTCAGAGGAAACACTGCCATGATATAGGCTACCAAAACAGCATGATGAAGAGGAACTGTGTGATCATGTGTGGACGGGTCAAGTCGGCTACATACGAAAGTCAACCAACCTTTAGCTTCAAAATTCAGTGTGTTCCTATGGATGTTCTCCTGTGCTGTGAACCAAACGGGGACTGTACTCGGGACTGCTAAGTGCTTGGCCAACCAAGGACGGACTTCTTCTTTTAGTGCCAGCTTTTCAAGATACTGAGATTCGTCCTCTTCCTGAAACTCCAAGAAGTTATTCAGTGACTTCCCATCAAAAACCACTATCTTGTCCCTCACTTTTGTTGCTTTTGATTCCCGAACTATATGGTGAACATTATAGTAGAACTCATTCACCATATGCTCATTTTCTAATCCAACTCGCTCTTTGAAGAATCCCCAACCCTTTCTGGTGCGGAATTATGCTTGCACATGAGGGTTGAGAGGGACAAGATCAACATCTATGAACTACCTCTCTGGAATCAGTTTCCTTTTGGGCCACCACTCCCGGAATTTGTGGAAGGTGACCTGACTGACAAACCTATCTTCCCATACCTCTGGTTTCCTCATCCTCTCTATTCCTCAAACCTGTGGTTTACCTCCTTCAGCATATCCTCCACTCTCCCCTGATAGTGAATTTGTGGGAGAAGTGGGGTATTGGTCCTTACTTTTTTTTTCTGCTTCGGACTCATCAGACGAGTCCGAGACTACATTCAGTGGTCTCTTGGAAGTGGCAACATCCTCATGATCAAGAGAATGATAGTTATGGATTGGAATTGATACAGACATGAAGGTGGGGGCAGAAGCCGAAGTCACGCTCCAGGAAGGTGCGTACTCACTCCCTATGGAATGGGAGGCAGCCTTGTCGGCTTCTCGAATTATCTTCCGGGTTTTCGTTATGTTCTCTATGGTCTGGGGAGTGAGTTTGACAACCCTCTTCTGTTTGCCCCCACGGGAGGAGCCGCCCTTCCCGAGTTATTTTTCCTTGCCCCCGCATTGTTATTGTGCACCTCCAAATTTTTTAACCATTACCTGTAAGAATACATGACTAACTTTGTTAGTAGAAGAACATGAGGCAAATTAGGAAGTTCAGTTGAAAGCAAAATGCAGACACAGTGACACAGACTGAGGGGCGCGGACCGCACAAGAATTCACACGGTCCGCGCAGTTTAAAACTTCAAATACTCACCTCTCTGAACATTACCGATGTGGAACAGATTGCTTTGGACCACAACCGCGTTGGTTCAGCGCGGACCGCACTAAAATGGTACGCGGTTCGCTCAGGTCAAATTATTAAAAGGTCACTTCTCTAAACTCCTCTCACGCGGTCCACACTTCTTTGGACCACAACCGCACTGAACTTACACGGACCGCACACAAATGGCACGCGGACCGGGCTGAGAGGATGCATCATCATACACACAAAGAGTCACGTGGACCGTTCACAAATGCCGTACGGACACGTAGGTAATTTAACTAAGACTGGATTTTAGTTCCATTAAGTCCAATTTTTGTTCAATATTTGATTCCCAAGTGTCCATGCTCAATTAGTTAACAAGAAATCCTGCCTATTTGCTCAAAGTGACACAGCGAATCGAATCTAACAGTGAAATTAAAAGAAAGAGAAGAAAATAAGAAGCTATACTAGTAGGTAGCAAGTACAAGAATAAAAACTTAGACTATGAATGAAATGAATAAGAGTTGTTACCAGGGATTAATGAGAATTCAACTATGTGCACAATTATGCTTGATGAACAGCGAAATTTAGAGCATATGAGGAAATTTTGCAAAAAGGATAAAATGAGGCCCAGGGCCTCTATTTATATAAAATCCCTAGGACCCACAGCTCACATACCAGCGCGGCCATACAAAAAGGGCCGCAGACCGCGCTGGGTTTACCTTCCTTCACAAATTGCTGCTCAATCCATGCGAACCGTACTGTTTTGGTACATGGCCGCATGGCAAACTTCATAGAGCATGACATTTTGAGTATTCAAACGTGGATTGCACAAAAAGAGATACAGACCGCGTTGATTCTTTTGGGACTTAACACACAACTGCTCAAGCCTACGCGAACCGCACTGCTTTGGTACGCGGCCGCGTAGGCAACGTTCAGAGACTGCTCATTTTGCATTTTTTTGTCCTGCACTGGTTCAACATTATCCCTACAACACTTCACAAACTATCAGCTAAAAAATCCTACTCTAGAACAGAAAATAAAAAAGAAAGAAAAAAACATGGGTTGCCTCCGAAGAAGCACCTGATTTAACATCGCGGCACGACGCAAGTTACCATCATCTCACTTCAAATGAATAAGCGCCACCATGTGGATGTCATCAATCTTGCCCAAGTAATGTTTGACATGATTCCCATTGACCTGGAATACTTTACCATTCTTATTTTTAAGATCAAGGGCACCGAAAGGAGTTACAAAGACCACTTCAATGGGACCACTCCATTTAGATTTGAGCTTCCCCGGAAATAACCTTATCCAAGAATTGAAAAGAAGAACTATGTTGGCCACTTTGAATTCTTTAACCCGAGTTCATTCAATTACTCATCAAGTTCATTCAATTGCTCCACTCGGAGGTTGTCCGCAACATCCCATTCCAAATTTAATCTTTTCAAAGCCCATTGCCTTATGCTCTAGTTTCATCGGGATGTGACAAGCCTTACCAAACACCAACCGATATGGGGACATACCTATCGGAGTTTTATACAATGTCCGATAAGCCTAAAGAGCATCATCCAACTTCTTTGACCAATCAGTCCTATTTGCATTCACTGTTTTGGACAAACTACTCTTAATTTCCTAGTTAGAAACCTCCACTTGGCCACTAGCTTGAGGATGGTATGGGGTGGTCACCTTGTGGTTAACTCCATATTTAGCGAGCAAAGAATCAAAGGCTTTGTTGCAAAAATGGGACCCCCATCACTGATGATAGCATGATGGGTTCCAAACATAGTGAATATGTGCTTTTTAAAAAGTGCCACGACTCTCAGGGCTTCATTGTTGGGAAGAGCCACAGCTTCAATCCACTTGGAGACATAATCCACCGCCACGAGAATATACGTGTTCCCACAAGAGTTACAAACGGGCCCATGAAATCAATGCCCCACACATCAAAAATATCGACCTCTAGAATGGTGTTAAGAGGCATCTCATCCCTTTTAGAAATTCCGCCAGCTCGTTGACATGCATCACACTTTTTCACCAAATCGCTTGCATCTTGAAACAAAGTTGGCCAATGGAAGCCACAACTTAGAACCTTTGATGCCGTCCTCACTCCCACATTGATGACCACCATAAGGGGAAGAGTGGCAAGCTTCCAATATGCTCAATTGTTCTTCTTCCGGTACACAACGACGAAGCATACCAACGGTGCAAATTTTGAACAAGTAGGGCTCTTCCCAATAGTAATCCAAACTATCCTGCTTGAGCTTCTTCGTTTGGTTAGAAGAGAGCTCATACGGGACTATACCGGTCACAAGATAATTGGCCACATCGGCAAACCACAGCATATCATGCATAGACACCGCAATGAGTTGTTCATCAGGGAAAGCATCATTGATCTCAACACCATTTCTTGGTCTTCCTTCTTCCTCTAGCCGGGACAAGTGATTCGTGACTTGATTTTCACTTCCTTTTATATCCACAATCTGTAGATCAAATTCTTGCAAGAGTAATACCTATCTCATTAACCTTGCCTTCGAGTCTTTCTTTTTCATCAAATACCTAAGGGCGACATGATCAATATGGATAATCACCTTAGCCCCCATAAGGTATGGTCGAAACTTTTCCATGGCGAACACAATAGCTAGCAACTCATTCTCGGTGACTGTATAGTTCTTTTGAGCCTCATTCATCATCTTTATTGTGTAGTACACCAGATGGAACATTTTGTTAATTCTTTGGCCAAGCACTGCACCAACTGCTACATCACTCGCGTCACACATCAACTCAAAAGGCAATTCCCAGTTGGGTGCGGTGATAATGAGAGTGGTAGTCAATTTATGTTTCAACAATTCAAAGGACTCCATACGCTACTCATCAAACACGAACTTCACATCTTTTTCCATTAGTTTGCACAACGGGTTCACAACTTTTAAAAAATCCTTGATGAAGCGCCGGTAGAACCCAGTGTGGCCTAAGAAACTTCTCACCCCCTTGACAGAGGTAGGGGGAGGAAGCCTTGAGATAACCTCTATCTTTGCCTTGTCGACTTTAATACCATTCTTTAAAATTTGTGCCCCAAGACAATTCCCTCTTGCACCATGAAGTGACGTTTCTCCCAATTTAGTACAAGAATGGTATCCTCACATCTTTTCAACACCTTGTCCAAGTTCACTAGGCATTCTTCAAATGAGTCCCCCACCACACTAAAATCGTCCATGAAGACCTCCAGAATATCCTCCACCATGTCGGTGAAGATTGCCATCATGCATCTTTGGAAGGTCGCTGGAGTATTACAAAGTCCAAAAGGCATCCTTGAGAAGGCGAATGTGCCATATGGACAAGTAAATGTTGTCTTTTCCTGATCCTCCAGGGCAATGAGAATTTGGTTATACCCCGAGTAGCCATCAAGGAAACAATAATAAGCCCGGCCCGCTAAACAATCAAGCATTTGGTCCAACAATGGTAGAGGGAAATGATCCTTCCTAGTGACCTTGTAGAGCTTTCTAAAATCCATGCACACCCTCCAACCCATGACTGTGTAGGTCAGAATCAATTCATTGTTTGCATTTGTGACAATCGTGATACCCCCTTCTTTGGAATACATTGGACCGGGGAGGTCCATGAACTATCCGATATTAGGTAGACTACACTACATCCAACCACTTGATAATTTCTTTCTTGACTACCTCTTGCATAACTTCATTTAGTATTCTTTCGTGTTCAAGCGACGGCCTTGCATCTTCCTCCAAAATGATCTTATGCATGCAAAAGGTGGGGCTTATATCCCGAATATCCACCAACATCCATCCGATCACCCGCTTGCACTTTTGTAGAACCGCCAAAGTAGCGTCCACCTGCAAGTTAGTTAAGCAAGACAAAAGAATAACAAACAAAGTGAAATTAGGACCCCAAGTATTCATACCTGAGGTGAGGAGGAAGTGGTTTCAACTCCAACACCGGTGGCTCCTCAATAGATGGCTTTGTTGGAGGGGTTTTACAATTTTCAAGATCCAATGATAACTTCCTAGGCTCATAAGAGTATGAGCCCATACCATGCAAAGCATTTACACATTTGATTCTCCCGACAGCATCATTAGACTCCATGTTTAAAAGCACTGCTTTAAGTGGATCTTCAACATTAATCATTGTGCTTGTGTCATCCACTATCACCGTCGTGACAATGTCAACAAATGAGCAAACTTCGGTATTATTTGGTTGCCTCATAGATTTGCACACATGGGACACTACCGTTTCATCACCAACTCGGAAGGTCAACTCTCCCGCCTCGACATCAACTAAAACCTTCCCTGTTGCTAAGAAAGGCCTTCTAAGAATAATTGGGACTTCAAAGTCCACCTCACAATCAAGAATCACGAAGTCGGCTGGCAAGATAAACTTATTAACTCGAACAAGGACATCGGCGATTATACCCAAAGGCCACTTCATAGAACTATCCTCCATTTGGAGCCTCATTGAAGTCGGGCGAGGTTTCCCAATTTCCAAAATTTTGAACACTAAATATGACATTAAGTTGATGCTTTCCCCCAAGTCACAAATGGATTTTGCAAAGTCGGCGCTTCTAATAGTGCATGGGATAGTGAATGCACCGGGGTCCTCAAGTTTAGGAGCCATGGAGTGTACAATAGCGCTCACTTGATGGGTTATCTTGATTGTCCCACACTCCATTGATCTCTTCTTTGTAACCAAATCTTTCATGAATTTCTCATATCCTACCATTTGTTCGAGTGCCTCCACCAAAGGCACATTGATAGTCAAACTCTTCATCATCTCAATAAATTTCTTAAATTGGTTATCACTCTTTTGTTTGGCCAAACGTTGAGGGTAGGGCAGAGGAGGCCTAGGCAAAGGTGCCTTGGCTTTGGGCACCTCTGGCTCGGGAATATCTATTACATGTTCCCTAGACGGGTTCATGCTCTCTTGAGTCTCCTCCTCAACCTCATGAATTTCAATTCTCACTTCATTTCTTGCACTTGGTTCCACAACATCATCAACCCCCGTAGGCATATCATCATTAGGCAACTCATCTTCCTCCACTATGGCTTGATTCCCTCTTGAGGCATGCACATCACCGCCTCGTCCACTCCGTGTGGTCACCGCCATTACATGGTTGTTGTGCCCACCCTTAGGATTTACTACCGTGTCACTAGGTAGCGCACCCTTTGGGCGAGTATTTAAAGATTGTGAAATTTGTCCAAGTTGCACTTCCAAGTTGTGGATGGAAGTGTTATGTGAAGCCAATTGCGCATCTGAGTCTTAAGTCTTCTTCATCATTTGTTCGTACATAACCTTAGTTCTCCCAAATTCATTGCCCAAAGAACTCGACCCTTGACATTGATACGGTGGCGAGTTGTTTGGTTGTTGAAACATCGGGGGCCTTTGAAAGCCTTGTCCCTGATTACCTTGACCACCATTGTTGTTCCACCCCCCTGACCATTATTGTTGTTCCAATTATTGTTGTTTTATCAACTTCCACCATTGTTACCTTGATTCCCTCAATTATTATTTTGGTTTCCTCTATTTCCTTGGTAGTTGTTAACATATTGACAATCCTCACTTTGCTCATCATAGAAATTATTTAAATAACCACTACCATCATCATAGTTGTCACAATTTTCTTGTTGTTGTTGCCCTCTTTGCCTTCTTTTCATCATATTTACTCCTTCCGTAGCATTGACTTGGCACGGGTTTTGAACTTGTTGCAATTGCGCCTTCACCAATTGGTTCATTGTTGTTGTAAGTTCGGCAATGGCTTGGCCGTGGTCATGCAACTCTATATGCAAATGTATAACATTAGGATCACCTTGAGGAACATTTACCCGGCTTTTCCATGCCGAATAAGTATAAGCCATTTCATCTAACATTTCACACGCTTCATTGTACAGAAGCTTCATAAAATTTCCAACCGCCAATTGGTTCACAATACATTGGTTTTTTGTGTTGGTGCCTCTATAGAAGGTTTGATGAATCATCACATCATTCATATCATTATTTAGACACTCCTTGACCATAGTTCTAAACCTCTCCCCTATTTCATACAATGGCTCCGTTGGTTCTTGTTTGAAATCCAAAGTCTCATCATGGAGTGCCGCCATATGACTTGAAAAAAAGAACTTGGCAATGAACTTGTCCGCCAATTCATCCCATGTAGTGATTGGATGATTCGATAACCTCTCCAACCAATCGAGCGCTTTACCCCGAAGAGAGAACGCGAAAAGACTCAATCTCAAAACATCTTCGGACACATTGTTTTGTTTACTCCCCCAACAAGTATCTACAAACCCCTTCAAGTGCTTGTATGCATTTTGATCGGAGGTGCCCGTAAAATACCCTATTTGTTCGAGAAGTGTCAACATAAAATTGGTGATTTAAAAACTCCCCGCCAAGATTCAGAGAGGAACTATGACACTTGCATAACCTTGGTTCGGAAGGACCCTTGGAGCTGTTCTTGGTGGAAGCGGAGGAGGGTCTGGAATTTGATCATTAGGATTTGCATTAGCATTTCTACCTCTCCGTGGTATTTTTGGTACCTGGAGTTCCTTTTGTTTAACATTATCAACTTCCTCCCCTGTGACCACGTTGTCAAGAGGGACATTCCCGTTTATAACCATGTGTACCTGTTGGTTTGACACAAATAATATTAGTAAAAAGAAGGGAAGACAAGCAAAACACAAACTAGCTACACAAATAGTCAACACCGTAAGCTCCCCGGCAACGGTACCAAAAAGTGATTAGTGCGGACTCAACCTTAGAAAGAGTGGGCACTAATTACTTTTTCCAATAGCAGTATCGGGGTCAATATCCATAGGGAGCTAGAGAAGGGAGTTGAGTATTTGTAAAGTCTAGAAATGCGTTTTGGCTTCTAATTTTACTTATATCAATTTTTTTTTTATGTTTATCAACTACACTTTTAACAACTATCAAATAGAATTAAATTATGTTAAACTATTGAATCTAATTTGTATGCTATATAGAGAAAAACACTAGGATCGTGGCATTTACTTAGGTGGTCAACTAACGGTTAAAGATTCCTAATACAAGAATGATGATTGTGGGACTTATGCTATAACCGTTGCACGATTGCATTCACTCTCACACCTCTCGGTAGAGAGAGTGATTTTGCCCAATTGACTCTCTCGAGATCAATTGGGTAGGCCAATATGCCCAAGCAACTTAGGGTTCAATTTGGGTGATTACTCTTTCGAGGTTTAACCCGTTAATTGGGACTACCATTCTCATGGGTCCACCCCAATTCCTTGTTGGGTTAATTTAGAAGTCATAGATACTCTTTCTCAAGAAGTGTCAAGACCCACTAAGCTAGACTTAGTGTTTACAACCACTAAATCCAAATTAAACCATAAAATTAACCCAAATAGCAAATACCCAACATCATTCAAGCACTAAACAATCACACCCATTAATTACCCACACTAGGATTGAGCCACAACCCTAGCTAATGGGTTTAGCTAGACATGGAAAAAGCAAAAATTGAAAAAATAATATATAAAATCAACATGTTAATTAACTATATTGAAAAGCTACAAGAATCCGCATTTAAAGAAGAAGAAATTGTCCAAAATAGGCTTAAAAACTATTCTCACTAGTGCAACAACTCTATATATTACAAAACTTAACCTAAAATTAATAAAATAATCTATTTATACTAGGCTAGAATAGCTGGATAAAAATACCCCTACTATGTTGCGCGGCCATGAAGATCGCTTGGTCTTCAAATCTTGCTTCTGGAAGTGGGGGATGCGGACCGCACAAGTATGTTATGCGACCACGTTGGATAAGGGACACGGACCGCACAAAAATGGTATGCGGCCGTGTAGCAAGACTTCATTAAAATCATCACTCTCTAAACTTTACCCACGCGGACTGCAGTACTTTGGTATGCGGCCGCGTGGGCTTTTGCCTTTAATGGTTGGGTCTCAGAACCTTCATAAGTGCAGACCGCGTGGAAAGGAACGCGGACTGCGTGGCTTGATATTATATTTTGCCTGGTCTCTAAACTTTCCTGCGCGGCCGTGTGGCAAAGCAGTGCGGACCGCACAGGGTGAACTCAGCCTCTGAACTCTCCTGCGCGGCCGCACACCAAATCAATGCAATCCCCGTATGTCATTTGGTTCCCCACTTCAGTTGTCTTTTGACACTTGGCAGATTTCACTCCTTTTTTAGCCGATATTTGATATATATTATTTTGTCGCTCAAACCTGCAATCAAATGCAATTTGTAAGCATTTTGAGACAAATATATGCCAATTGATGCACAAAGCTCAGGTAAGAATGAATATAAAATATGTAAAAATCACAGTTATCATATTTAAAGATGAAATATTTGGTAATGAAAGTGACAAATGACATGGAAAGCATATGGTGGATATTATTATTATTATAGTGAGAAAATGGTTGGATAAGTTCTTGGTGTCTTCTCAATATTCAATAATTCGACCGGATTTTAAGGAACAAACTTTACACTTTAGATTTTAATGTGATAATAATAGAAGAGAATTGAGAATTTCGAGAGTCAGCTGATAAGAAAGCTTCTACATATGGTTCGTCCAATTTGTTTTTCAATTTAAGGCCGAAATACGTCAAACGATGTCCGTTTTCAACCAAACTTTACAAGAAGCACTTAAACAATATATATGAGCTGCACCGGGCGTCAGAACCGAAATACGAGCGCAATACCATCACACTTCAATAAAATTTCATTTTTATTTTCCTAAAACATTTTTAGAAAATAATTTCACGGAAAAATTTATTTCTTGGATCTGGGACCTCGGAATTCGATTCCGTGCATACTTCCAAGTCCCATATTTTTCCACTTTCAAGAGCGTTAAATTACGCGTATGAGTCCGTTTACCCAAAATATTAACCAAAGTCAACTTTAACAATATTAATATTAAAATTCTTCAAAGTGTTCACATAAATTATATATTTAAACATAAAAACTTTTCTGTTTCGCGTCCGGACTACGCACACAAATTGAGACAACTAATAGTGAGGTTTTCAAGGCCTTGAAAGCACGGAAAATGGAGAAAATCGTGTCACGACCCAAACCCTGATCGTGATGGTGCCCAACACAATGCTAGGCAAGCCCGACCATATTATCCCTTAAACCATCCAATTATTAATTCCAATTAATCACGTTAAACTCAAACAGCGAGTGTTCATATCAAACTGATAAACGTAATAGTAGAAACATACAAAATACGGTCCCAACCAAATCGTGGTGTCACGAGACTGAGCCTCTACAGAATAAACATCCTAGTACAAACAAGTCTAGACAAGATGAAAACAAAAAAATGGTAAAGAAGGAGAAAACAGGTTCTGCGGATGCCGGCAGCTACCTCGTAGTCTCCGCAAAAGTAGATAATGATCAGCAGATACAATAACTCAACTGCTCTCGGGCACCTGTGGATCTGCACAGAAAGTGCAGGGGAGTGGGGTGAGTATATTTCAACTCAATGAGTAATAATAATAAACAATAACTGAAAGTAAGAACTCCTGTGCTATCACTAAACAGTTCTAAGGCAAACCCCCACAAGTAAGTCATCACTATAGTAAGTACTCCGATCACCAGTCCACATCTATCTCATCAAGGTCCCACACTGACTAAATCCTCACTCGTGCCACAATAGTGTACAACCATCTCAATATATGGAGTCATATACATGTGTCTATAAGGTATAAGTATCTGAATAAGTATACTGCTGCGGCATGCAGCCCGATCTAATATATATATATATATATATATATATATATATATATATATATATATATATATATATATATATATATATATATATATATACGTCTACCAAACCCAATAACAAAAGTGTTCTGGGTTCAATGGTAAGGGGGTCTGTATACTGCTGTGGCGTGCAGCCCGATCCAATATATATACTGTTGCGGCGTGCAGCCCGATCCAATGTGTATACTGCTGCAGCGTGCAGCCCGATCCAATATATATACTGCTGCGGTGTGCAGCCCGATCCAATATATATACTG
This sequence comes from Nicotiana noctiflora, assembly GCA_032618575.1. Taxonomy (NCBI): domain Eukaryota; kingdom Viridiplantae; phylum Streptophyta; class Magnoliopsida; order Solanales; family Solanaceae; genus Nicotiana; species Nicotiana noctiflora. The sequence goes on along the minus strand of JASVEL010008809.1, from coordinate 52,746 downwards.
CTGCGACGTGCAAGCCGATCTAATATATATACTGCTGTGGCGTGCAACTCGATCCAATATTTATATATATGTATATAATACCTCCTAACGGGTCCTTGACCCTATCTCATTTAGCATAGGATTGGCCTTTCAAGTCCACTCAGCTAAATCAGGGAGCTTCCGCCCTAAGTAATCTATATCTCATAGTACACATCTAGTACTGACTCTTAATAGGCTATTCAGCTAGTTTTACGGCTGAGTGTAAGTTTCCAACACGATATAAGGGTCACCTAGCTCTACAGGTTCCCTAACGCTCTACAGATCAGCACAAGGCCCCAAACATGGCTATTAGCCCAATTACGCAGTCATAATCTCATTAACGGTCATATTACGCAGTATTCTATTAGCCGGAAAGGACCAAGTCCAAACCCCCAATCACAATGTCACCACGCCCATCACATAACGCGTGTCTCATCTCAACATAGCACTGTGAAGTGCTAGTACGGGGTTTCAAACCCTGAGTACATTATTTACTACTACCACTCACCTCGAACCGGTAGAAGCCTCAGGTCCGCCTTGTGCTTGCCTCGCAAATCAATCTCCTCGGATGCCAAATCTGCTCAAAATCAATGATAATACATCAATATATGCCCAATTCACGCAACCCATTTGAAATAACCCAAATTGCATCAAAACCCACAAAGTTGCCAAAACCCGACTTTTGGTGCGCTTCTCGAAACATTATAAAAGTTATATATTCGTAACCCTCGTCTCAATACGAGTCTATGCATATAAAATTTACCAAATTCGGACTCCATTTGCCCACTCAAATCGGTATTTTTCTACAATTCTAGGCCTAGGGCTAAAACCCACCTTTAATCTTCCATTTTCATAGAAATAATCAATGATTTCATGATAAAAGCACATAATTAAGCCACAAAACTTACCTCCGAAAATATCCCGATGATCTCCCAGCTATTTCCCGTCACTTTCTCTCTCTAGGCTTCAACAATGGAGGGTTTATGAATGAAACCCGTAAGTGAAATGTTCTGGTTTTAAATTCACTGCCTGAGCCATTAACCCTTCGCGTTCGCGTTCACGTTCAATCCCCACGCGTTCGCGATGCTCTACCAAGTTAACCCTTCGCGAACGCGACGCTCTTCACGCGTTCGCAATGAACAAATCCTCAGCCTCCAATTTTCACTCTACGCCAATGCGCGCTCCTTGCCGTGTTCGCGATGACATTCCCTAAGCCTACGCGGACGCGTCCAAGCCTCCCGCGAACGCGATGCCTCCGGTCCTGGACCTACGCGTTCGCGTCCAGCCCATCGCGAACGCGTTGAACAACCTTGATACCCTTCGCAGACGCGTGCCCTTCATCGTAAACACGATGAAGGAATTTCTTCTGCAGATACAGCAGCAATTCAGCTGCTACCTAAGGCCAAAAATGGTCCGTTTGGACCCCCAAATTCATCCCGAGGCCCCCGGGACCCCAACGAAAACCACCAACATACTCCATAACATGATACAAACTTGTTCCAATTATAAAAACACACCCTCAAACACGGAAAATATCGAATCCAAGCAAATTCAAACCTAAGTTTCCATTCAAACTTCCAAAACCGGCATTCGACCAAAAACCCGAGCAAACGACCTCCGAATGACCTCAAATTTTGCAGGCTCATCTAAAATCACCTATCGAAGTTAGTGCAACTGTCGGAATTCCATTCCGACTCTCGGATAAAAATCTCACCTATCGATCGGATATCGCCAAAATTCAACTTTATCCAATTCAAGCCTAAAACTACACCGGACCTCCAAATTCACTTCCGATCGCTCTCCTAGCTCATAAATGACCTCCCGGAGCTGACCGAATCATCAGAATTCAATTCCGAGCTCTCTAACTCACAAGTCAACATCCATCTAACTTTTGTCAACTATTCCTTCTTTTAAGAGACTATTTGTCTCAATTTCAACCAAACTCAACCCGGATTGACTCAAACTTACCCAACACGCATATTACAACATCAACAAGCATAAAACGGGGATAACGGGGTGATAACTCACATGACGACGGGCCAGGTCATCACATTCTCCCCAACTTAAAAAAACGCCCGTCCTCGAGCGGGTTAAGAAACATACCTGGAGACTCAAATAGGTGGGGGTATCTGCTCTGTATCTCATGATCGACCTCCCAAGTAGCCTCCTCCACGGGCCGGCCTCTCCACTGCACCTTGACTGAAGCAATCTCCTTGGACCTCAACTTTCGAACCTGTCTACCCAGGATAGCCACTAGGCTCCACATCATATGATATATCGCCATCAAGCTGAATGGTACTGAAGTCTAATACATGAGACGGATCCCCGATATACTTCCGGAGCATAGACACATGGAATACCGGATGAACGCCGGATAAACTGGGTGGCAAGGCCAACTCATACGCCACCTCTCCAACCCTCCTGAGTATCTCAAAAGGACCAATGTACCTGGGACTCAGCTTCCCTTTCTTCCCAAACCTCATGACACCCTTCATGGGTGAAACCTTTAACAATACTCTGTCACCAACCATGAAAGATAACTCTCAAACCCTACGGTATGCATAAATCTTCTGGCGAGACTGTGCTGTGTGAAGCCTCCCCTGGATCAACTTCGCTCTATCTAGAGCATCCCGAACTAACTCAGTCTCTATCAATCTATCCTCACCAGGCTCAAACCATCCTACAGGAGATCTACACCATCTGCCACACAACGCCTCGTACGTGGCCATCTGAATACTCGACTAATAACTGTTGTTGTATGCAAACTCAGCAAGTGGCAAGAACTCATCCCACGAACCACCAAAGTCGATCACACATGCTCGTAACATATCCTCCAGAATCTAAATAGTGCGCTTAGACTGCCCGTCTTTCTGGGGGTGAAATGCGGTGCTCAACTCAACCCGTGTACCCATCTCTCGCTAAAATGCTCTCCAAAATTGAGAAGTGAACTGAGTGCCTCTGTTGGATATAATAGATACTGGGACCCCATGCAACCGGACAATCTCCCGAATAAAGATCGCTGCCAACCGCTCTGATGAGTAAGTAGTACTAACTGGGATGAAATGTGCGGACTTAGTCAGCCGATCAACAATCACCCATACAGAATCAAACTTCCTCACTATCCGAGGTAGTCCAGTAACAAAATCCATGGTGATCCTCTCCCATTTCCACTCAGGAATGACCATACGCTGAAGAACACCGCCCGGTCTCTGATGCTCATACTTGATCTGTTGGCAATTGAGGCACTTAGCTACATGCCTAACAATATCCATCTTCATTCTCCTCCACCGGTAGTGCTGTCTCAAGTCTTGGTACATCTTCGCGGCACCTGGGTGAATAGAGTACCGCGAACTGTGTGCCTCCTCAAGTATCAACTCCCGCAAACCATCTACCTTGGGCACGCATATACGACCCTGCATCCTCAGAACACCATCATTGTCGATAGTCACATCTCTAGCATCATTATGCTGCACTTTGTCCTTAAGGACAAGCAAATATGGGTCATCATACTGTCGCTCCCTGATGCGATCATATAAGGAAGATCGAGAAACAACACAAGCCAACACTCGACTCGGATCCAAAATATCCAACCTTACTAGCCGATTGGCTAGGGCCTGAACATCATAAGCAAATGGCCTCTCCCCAATTGGGATGAAAGCTAGGCTGCCCATACTAACCCCTTCCGACTCAAAGCATCGGCCACCACATTGGCCTTCCTCGGATGATACAAGATAATGATGTCATAATCCTTAAGCAACTCCAACCACCTTCGCTGTCTCAAATTAAGGTCCTTCTGTCTGAATAAGTGCTAAAGACTGCGATGATCCGTGTACACCTCACATGAGACACCATAAAGGTAATGCCTACAAATCTTCAAAGCGTGAACTATGGCTGCTAGCTCTAAATCATGAACATGGTAGTTCTTCTCATGGGGCTTCAACTGACGAGAAGCATAAGCAATGACCCTACCCTTCTGCGTCAACACACAACCAATGCCAACTCCTAAGGCATCACAATACACAGTATAATAATCTGAAGCTGACGGCAGAATCAAGACAGGTGTTGTGGTCAATGCTATCTTGAGCTTCTAAAAGCTCTCCTCGCACTCCTCGGACCATATAAAAGGAACACCCTTCTGAGTCAATCTAGTCAAGGGTGAAGTAATAGAAGAGAATCCCCGAACGAATCTGCGATAATACCCTGCCAATCCCAGAAAGCTACGGATCTCAGTAACTGAGGTCGGTCTAGGCCAACTCTGTACTACCTCGACCTTCCTCGGATCTACCTGAATACGATCACGGGACACCACGTGCCCTAAGAATGCCACGGACTCAAGCCAGAACTCACATTTGGAGAATTTGGCATACAATTTCTCCTCTCTTAATCTCTGCAATACAATACTCTAGTGCCGAGCATGCTCCTCCTGGCTACGAGAGTAGACTAGAATGTCATCAATGAACACAATCACAAATGAATCCAGATAGGGCCTGAACACACTGTTCATCATATGCATAAATGCTGCAGGGGCATTGGTCAGCCCAAAAGACATCACAAGGAACTCATAGTGACCATATCTGGTCCTGAATGCAGTCTTCATAATGTCGGACTCTCTAATCTTCAGCTGATGGTAGCCTGAACGAAGAGCGAGCTTGAAATCTAATATGGCAACAACAAAGACGCTTAGCCTGATGTGAGCACGTGATTTTTGCCCTACATGAGAATTACTCCCAAAAAATTCAAAATAAAATAATTTTGTGTTGTGCGTGATATTCGTGATTTTTGTGTTATTTTTCTCTTATTATTTGCATTTTTTTTTGTGTGTGCATGTCTATTATTTAAATTAATATAAAATACAAAAATATTTGCATTTTTTGCATATAAATTCATGTTTGTAATTTAGAGTAATTAAGATTGTTTTAGAATCATAAAAAATAATAATGTAGTTTTGCATTTTTTAAACATTTAATGTCCGAATTGTGTGACTTTATTTTTAATTGCTATTTGATTGCATGGTGATTGTTATTGAGAGTTAATTAGCACTTTTATAAGTTAATTTGGTTTTATAGGTTAATTTGAGATGGTTAAAAAATTTTAGTTTTAATTAATTATTTAAATAAAAGAAAAAAAGGGAAACAAAATGAACAAAAAATAAAGAGGAAATCGGACCAGGCCGATTTTCAACAAAGCCCAAATCATTTTTATCACAGGCCCAAACGAAACACCCCTACCCAGCCTCAACCCGGTCCATTAGCCCATACCTGACCCGTTTCTGTTAATGAATTTATCATGGCCGTTGGATTTCAATGATCCAACGGCTCGGATTATTTGACCAATTTTTAATTACCCAAACCCCCAAACCCGTATAATCCACTTCACTCTCTCACGCCCCTTCATCGTCTCTCATCAGAGACAAAAGAAATGAAACCCTAGCGCCGCCCTTTCTTTCCATCGACGGAAACCCGGCGGCAACAACGCCGCCGGCCACCATTTTAACACCCTAGGGCCACTCAACCGTCATGAGTCCGAATCCACACTCCGTTAACCTCGAATCACCCTGGGCCGCCTCGAATATCCATTTGAAGATTCGAGCGTTGTGTGAACCTACTCCAATCAAGTCCAAATTCACCCTCTGTCACCCCTTGACCGCCCTCACAGCCAAACGAACATTGGCTCCGTTCGAATCCGGCCGGAACTAGTCAAGACCCAATCCGAGCCCTTAAGAACCCTAAAAAATTCAAAAGGAAAAATTGGCTCGATTAATCAAAATTTGGGGTCTAATAGACCTTAATCGGAGTATTTTGATTGAAAATACTTCGATTAAGTTCCGTTCGACTCCAAAAATCCAAATTCGAAGTGGTCCGGTCTTACTTTGATTCTATTTTTCTCTCACTGATGGAGGTATGGCCTTATTTCTTTTCTTCTTTGTTTATTTTTGTACTTGTTTTATTTGTTTTGATTAATTGTTTGTTATGTCCGTTAATTCCAATTTCTTTGTTTTCTTTTCTTCTCCTACGGACCCTTTATTTGGTCAAATTTTTCTGTTATCTGTTAATTGTGTGCGTTATAGAATCGATTTGAATGTCGTCTTTTGATTTCGTAGATTTTGTTGTACCGGGCAGTATTAGCACTGTTGAATCGAGTTAAATTGTTGATTTATTCTGAAATAGGGATCGAATTGGATATAGCTGAATTTGGACTAGATTGGTCTTGAGTTAATTGATTCGAATGAATTCGACTAGCATGCTTGGATTAATTTCCGAAGTATTTGGTTGAAATTTGTTCTCAATTTGTTGTTACTGGTCTTCGTTTGAGATTCTGATTCCGGTCGTTTAGTGAAATCGAGTTTTTATGAAATACAAAGCTCTGCTCTTGATAGTGCATATGTTCCTGTGTTCTTCTTCATTTTTGAAGTTACTGCATCCGTTATTGGTTACTGCCTATTTCTGTAAGATATAGTTCAAAAATTCTTTGCAAAATTATAATCACATTGAAGGTTGTCGATTAAAGAATAAACTGAAATAATCTCTAGACCTGATTGTCTAGGATTCAGTTTAGAGAATTATTTGGTTGCTTATAAGAATTCAAGTCTATGAAGATAATAACATGGGTTGAGGATTGTTTAACAAAGGGTAATGAATTAAAAAAGGAAAAAGGGAACTGCTGGGTTGGCCTGGTATTTTTATTGTCTGTAAATCAGAGAAAAACATGGGTGTGTGATTAAAAGGTGAAAGTGATGCACATGGGGAAGCAGACAGGCTGGGAAAGTTTAAGACTTTGGAATAATTTAAGATTCAAAAAGGCTATAAAAGAGAGAAGAACACACTGGAAGAAAAACAGAGAAATACATTGAGACTTCACTGGTAGTTAAAAGGAGAGATTTGAAAGAATTCTGAAGGAAAAAAAAACAGAGAGAGATTGGAGGTGTTTTTTTTGAGATAGAGAGATCTAAGAACTGAGAGCTAGGCATTCAAAAAGAGCAGTAGAAACTAGAATCTGATTTCGAGTTTAATTTCATTTGCTTCTTCTAAATCAGGATTTGACTTAAATTTCGAGTTTGATTGGTATTGTTTGGATCATTTTGGTTGTGTGATTGGTTTTCTGGAGATCCTAGATTCAATTTCAAGTTCATTTGATATCATTCGAGTTGTTTATTTGAGTGTCTGGTTCTGTTTTGGTTTCGAACTTCTCCTGGATTGCTCAACTCATTCTTGGGTTAATTGCTCGAATTCTGCCTACTATTGCTGCTGGAATTACTGCCCGTACTGATCATCTTCCTTTCATTTTGGTTCAGGTATACATTTCAAGCCAACTTTGATATATCTTCATCTGTTAGCTACCTAGAAAATGAAGGATTGAAGCTGTTTCTTTATTAAAAATGAAGCTGATACCATGTTTAGAATTGTTACTATGTTGAATTAGATAGATTTATTCTACCTTGATAATTGTATATCGTAATCGTGTCTAAAACACTTGATTGACTGATATTTGTAACATAATGGATTGTTTAAGTTCATTATGAGATAGAAGAGGTCATCTGATCGAATGTTTTGTTCGTCGACTTTGTTTATTTCTTTTGTTGGATTTCAGAATCAGGGGTTATGTATTTGCTATGTATTTGCTGTTCCTTTTCATCGCTATACTGAAGAAAATTCTCTTAACATGTATATTCGTGTTCATTTCATATGTCTGATTAGCCTACGCTACGCGTGTGTTTCCCAACCATCATATTGTCGCTTCTATCTTTATTCATTCTATAATGTCTTCTGTTCGTTTATTGGCTAGATTTTGGTTATTTCATTTTAGTTTCAACCATCAGGTTCCATGCGTTGTTTGGATACTAATGTTATAGTGATTATTTTATTTTTTGAAATTCTTTGGTTGCAATACTTATACTGGAGTGATATTTTAAGAAATAGATTAAGTTGTTTGGATTTTGAATTTGACGAGGTGGCAGGCTTGCCATTTGATCCATGATGGTTAATAACTATAGATTCCTTTAGCTATTAATGATTTTTAATGTAGGTGATTAAATAAAATATGATAGTTACTAAGCAATGCATTTCTCCCGCAATATACCATTCCATAGCTTTGGACATTCACAAAAAATCTCCAACCTAGAAAAATAATTAACTTGGACAGACGTAGTTTATTTTAGTTTAATAAAGTTTTTTTTTTTTTTTTTTTTTTTTCTTCTCTTCTTCTTAATAATAGAATTGTGGTGCGCCAAATGATAAATTGTGTGGTCCTCTTTTACTGAATTGATCCTTAGAACTTGAGGCATGCCGTTTAGTAATTTCATATTCTCCCGCAAAGTAATAATACATAGCCACTTTAGATGTTTTTTTTTTTTAAAATTTATTTATTTATCATTTTTATTTTTCTTAAATACGGGTGTGCATTTCATGCGACCTGAATCCACATCCAACCAATGTTGAATAAGAATACGTCGAGGATCTGGGTGCATTTCATGTGACGTGATCCAAAAACATGTTATTAAACAACGTTCATTTTCTTAAGTAGAAATAATTTGACAAAAAGCGGTAATTAATTCTAAAAATACACAAATAGGATAATATATATTAAAATCAAGTCCTTTAGCCAAATATGATAGTTGAGCGACCGTGCTAGAACCACGGAATTCGGGAATGCCTAACACCTTCTCCCGGGTTAACAGAATTCCTTATCCGGATTTCTGGTTCGCGGACTTTTAAACAGAGTCATTCTTTTCCTCGATACGGGATTCAACCGGTGACTTGGGACACCATAAATCTCCCAAGTGGCGACTCTGAATTAAATAAATAAATCCCGTTTCGATTGTCCTTTAATTGGAAAAAACTCCCTCGCGCCCTCGCGGGTGCGGAAAAAGGAGGTGTGACAGCTCTGGCGACTCTGCTGGGGATGCAAACCCAGAACCACTGGTTCGGGGTTTTAAGAATTCGAGCTTTGAATAATTGTTGTATTTGGCTTATTTATTATCCGATTTTATTACATGTTTATATTTTATATGCTAAATGTTGCTTTACCGCTTTGATATTTCGTGAACTGTATATAAATTGTGCCGATACCCATTTTTCTCTTTTTTGAGTCTTCTGAAATACAATACCGGGCATTTGCTGGACATAGCCCGTTTTTCTCAAGATAGCTGTGGTGCTTGGCACCCGGTGAAGGATTTTGTAGTCACACATGTTTAGGCGGAGAGTTTTGTCAATTAAGCCGGAAAGCCATGCTACCGGTGCACTGACACTCTTCGGCTCGAGTTGTCCGCTCGAGTTAAAGCCAGTCTAGACACTTTTCCAACGGGATGATGACTTAGAATAACAAAACCTTATGCCGGATCCCCGATAGGAACGTTTATTTGCATCATGTGCATATTTGACTTAGGAGGCTCAACACAGGGGTTGGGCCTGTCTAGGACAGGTGTACCTGAAACAAAAAGACCAACTTGTTGCATCTTTCTGTGTGCATTTATTTCGATCTTACATGCCGACCGGTTTGTTAAAAAAAAAGGAAGAAGTAGAAAACGTCAGGGTATATAGTCAAAATAGTTTTATGGAAAATAGTTAGTTCTTTGAAAATAAATCCTGAAAAAAAAAAAAAAAAAAAAAAAAAAAACGCAAAAAAAAATTCCAAATAAATTTTCTTAATTTTACGAAAATAATTAGTTCTTTAAAAAATAAAATTTGAAAAAAAAAATGCAAAAATTTCCAAATAAATTTTCCTAATTTTAGTAGTTTAGTTTCTTTGAGAATAATTTTGAAAAAAAAATGCAAGAAAAATTTCCAAATAAATTTTCTTAATTTTAATAGTTTAGTTTCTTTGAAAATAATTTTGAAAAAAAATGCAAGAAAAAAAATTTCCAAATAAATTTTCTTAGTTCCTTCTAAAATAATTTGTTTTATAAATGGTTGTTTAAAAATAGTTTGTTTCCTTTTCTTAAAATGATTTAGTTCTTTTATTTTCGAACTACGCAAGTTTGATTCTCACCAAACATGAGATACGTAGGCAACCCATATCGGGCTCAACTAATACTGATTTTTTTTTTAGGAAAACAATAATCAAAAATATTAGAATTAGGATTTTTGTTCTTAGTCGAGAGTTAGGAAATTTTGCGAAAATAGCCAAACGCCTCAAAAGGGGCGCCGGAGGACTAATTTCGCAAAACGGAATATAGACATCACACTGATATCCTGTTATACAGCCTTCAAATCTTCTTCATGTGCTGAAAGGTCGTATTAACAAAATTCGTTTTTTTTATATATAATAATAATAAAAAAAAAATGGGGGGATTAATAACAATAAAGTTTTCAAGGATAAGAGAAGAAGAAAAAAGAAAAGCTGGAATGACGCATGCGAGGAATACATGTAGAAATGGTTAATTGATTAGGTGCATTACATCCAACGTGTGATAACATGCCTGTTAAATTCAGTGAGCTAACAAGTTTGTTGCAATTTACAGAAAGTTTAGCAGTGACTTGACAGAGTATACTGGCCGATCACCCTTACCATACCAGATCAAAAGGTCCAATTCCAGCAAGCATGTCTAGTTCAGACAAAAGTATCGATGGGGAGAAAACCGAGATACAAATCATGAAAGAGGAGATGGACCGGTTAAGACAACAAATGACAGAGATGCACCTAGCCTGGGCTAGGGGACAATCATCACCAAACCTTCCTACTCTTACACCAGCACCAGAGCGTCCGCCCATGGATCCCTCGACCAGTGCACCAATCTATCCTTATTATCAAGGGGAAAACCCATATATCCCCCCGGTTTCACCAGCCAGGCAAAATCCTCCTCCCCCGGTTACCCCTGTTTTTGTGGCACCTCCACCCGCTCCTTTACAAAAATCGTCCAGTGAGCCGCTTTTTCAAATCCACGACAATCATTGTTATTCTCCAGAGCCTACCTTTAAGGCTCCTGAACCGCATTCACACACCCCTCACTGGGATAACCCGGCAGAACCGGAAAAGCACCTCCCGAGTTTGGAGCATGAGGAAGTTGTTCGAAAAGTTAAAAGCCTGGAGCAGTCCTTCAGGAATATGCATGGTTTGGGCAACCAGGTCAGTGTCGCGTACAAAGACCTGTGTCCATTCCCAGATGTCCAGTTGCCAGCCGGGTTCAAAACGCCCAAGTTTGACCTTATACGAGGGGCACGGTGATCCTGTAGCCCACCTCCGAGGGTTTTGTAGTAAAATGCGAGGAGCCGGAGGACGGGATGAGATTCCGATAGCTTACTTCGGTCAGAGTCTGGGAGGATCTGCGCTGGAGTGGTACACTAGACAGGACCCCAGCAGATGGTTTACGTGGGATGACTTGGCTCAAGCTTTTATCGGGCAGTTCCAATACAATCTTGAAATAATCCCCGACCGCTTGTCATTGCTAAAATTAGAGAAGAAACCCGCTGAGAGTTTCAGAGAATTTGGTTTCCGCTGGAGGGAACAGGCAGCAAGGGTAGATCCGCCCACGAGAGAGAGCGAGATGGTGGATTACTTCTTGCAAACACTAGAACCAACCTATTTCGGACATCTGGTGACGTCCGTGGGCAAGTCATTCACTGAGGTGATAAAAATGGGGGCTATGATCGAGGAAGGCTTGAAAGCCAACAAGATCATGAGCTACTCAGTATTGAAAGCCACCACTCAGGCTATCCAAAGTGGTACCGGAGGAGTACTCGGGAAAAAGAGGAAAGAGGAAGTCGCGGCAGTTGAGTCCGGGACGTGGTTCAGAAACAGAGGCCCCGCAGCCCAATATAGCCCGCCCCAGCCTCACCACCAAAATCACTTCCACAACCCATATAACCACCCGCAACATTACTATCCAGCACCTGTTCCCCATTTTTCTGTCCATCACGCACAGTCCTATTCTGCACCTCCCGTCCATGCACCATGGCGTGCACCAAGCCCGCAAAGCAATTATCCACCCCCAAGAGCTTACAGAAACCCCTCGGGCGCGAGTTTTCGTCCGAACCAGGCATTCAAGGGCGACAGGGCGCCAAGGCCAAAGGCTTTCACTCCCTTGGGGGAATCTTACACCAGTCTGTTCCACCGGTTGAAGCAAGTAGGGTTGCTAAATCCGGTTGAAGCTAAGCTACCAAATCCTCTTCCAAAGAACCTGGACCATTCAGTGAATTGTGCCTACTGCTCAGGATGTCCGGGACACGATACGGAAAAGTGTTGGAGGTTGAAAACGGCCATCCAGGAGCTCATTGACACTCGCAGGATTGAGGTCCAGACTCCAACCGAGCCCAACATCAACCAAAACCCGCTTCCAACTCATCATGAGACCAATATGATCGAGTTGGTACGGGCGGAGGAAGGAAAGGAGAAAGCCTCTCAGACTGTAATGATGATTAAGTCTAGCGGGGCAGGAACGAGAAAAGGGCCAAGCTTTGATGAATCGCCCAGTTGCAAGAAGGACATACCACGAGAGTCGGAAGCAGGAAAGGAAAGTGTGAACGCAGTACCGGTGAAGCCGGCCAAGATAGTTGTACCGGGGGCAGCAATCAAGCCCATCTTGACAGTAGCAGGCGTTCGAATGGATCCTTTCATCATCCAGCCGGCAACACAGTTGCCAGTAACTGATAGCCGGGCTGTCCCATGGAATTATGCTCGGATTACAACGACCTACAGAGGAAAGGAGGTGAAAGAGGAAGTTTGTGAAGCCCAAGGGTTGACCCGCTCGGGGAGATGTTTTGCCCCTGCGGAATTGAGGAAGACCACTCCGGCAGTATTGAAAAAGCCGGTCACCGATGAAGAGGCGGAAGAATTCTTGAAAAAGATGAAGCTGCCATGACTACTCTGTCTTAGAGCAGTTAAAGAAGACTCCGGCGCAAATATCATTGCTATCCTTGCTGATACATTCGGAAGAACATCGGCAAGCATTGATGAAAGTCCTGAATGAGGCACATGTACCGGATAAAATCTCAGTGAGCCATTTGGAGAAGATCACCAATAGGATCTTCGAAGCAAATCGGATCACCTTCACCGATGACGAGTTGCTTGAGGAAGGCACCGAGCACAACAGGGCTTTATATCTTACGGTGAAGTGTGAAGAGGCGGTGGTTACCAAAGTCCTTGTCGATAATGGGTCCAGTGCTAACATTTGTCCTCTCTCTACATTGGGCAAATTAAAAGTTGACATCGGCAGGGTACGCAAGAACAGCGTATGTGTTCGAGGGTTTGACGGAGGAGGCAAAGCGTCGGTTGGTGACATAGTGTTGATCTTGACGATTGGGCCAGGTGGAGTTCACCATGGAATTCCAGGTGCTGGACATGGTGGTGTCATATAACCTCCTGATAGGGCGACCATGGATCCATGCCGCAAGAGCAGTTCCATCCAGCCTACACCAACTCGTCAAGTTCGAGTGGGACCAACAGGAGATCGTCGTCCATGGAGAGAACGATCCACAATCAGGCACCATCATTCCCTTTGTTGAAACAGAAGAAGATGTTGGGCCGTGGGTATATCAGGTCTGCGATGTGGTGTCCGCCAACCGAGTTCCGGAAGGGGAATGCATTCCCGATGACAGGACGATTACTGCAGATGTCATGGTGGCTCACGAAATGTTGCGACATGGTTTCATACCCGGTAAAGGTCTAGGTGCATCTCTGCAAGGAATCATACAACCGGTATCGGTGGTCGAGAACTTGGGAACCTTCGGCTTGGGATTCCAGCCAACCTCAGAGGACATCCGGCGAGCAAAGAAGAGTAAGCAGAAGACATGGGTGCTCTCAAAACCTGTTCCACGCCTTTCCCAATCTTTTGTCAGGTCCGGAGCAAGAGGACATCCAGCGACAAAGATTCCCGGTCCTACGGTCAGGCCAGACGAAGAGTTCTTCAGGAAGTTCGAGGACCTATTCACAGATGTATGTATGCTCGAGGACGGTGAAGGATCCGGTCATGCCGAGATACAATTTGTGGGACCAAAGGCAAAACTGAATAACTGGAAGGCTACTCCTCTCCCTGTCCGGAAGGAGTCTTGGTAGTTTGTCTTGGATTGTTTTTTTTCTTTCGAAATTTTGTGTTGGGGGGTTTTGCCCCCAGAGTAAAATCCAGTTTGTTTTTAGTTCGTTTTTGATTTAAGTTTGCAGTTTGTTTTCCCTTTGTACAATTCCCATTAATGAAATTTGGTTCCTTCGTGTCTAATTTTGTTTATCTTTTTCCTTCTTTTTACTTTTCTGAACAGCTTTCTTGCAACTGATCTTAATGATATGGCGTGCTTAAAGATTAATCAACCCAGTCTAGAAAGTCAATCGGGTTTGGAAATAATAACGCATGAAATAAGAAGTGACGAGAGTGAGTCGGAGTACGGCGATGATGAAGCCGTGGAAGAAATCGGTGAAGAATTAAGTCACTTCGAGGAAAAACCCAAACCGAATTTAAATGATACTGAGGCGGTTAATCTAGGGAATGCGGATGACGTCAAGGAAACTCGGATAAGTGTCCATATTGAACCCCATCTGAGAGAAGAGTTGATCAAAACACTCATGGAGTTTAAAGACATTTTCGCATGGTCGTACGACGACATGCCGGGACTCAACACTGATCTAGTGGTTCATAAATTACCCACTGATCCGGCATATCCTCCCGTCAAGCAGAAACTGCGGAAATTCAAGACGGAGATGAGTGTGAAGATCAAGGAGGAAGTAACCAAGCAGTTGCAGGCAAAAGTCATTCGCGTCACTCGATACCCTGAATGGTTGGCTAACGTAGTACCAGTGCCAAAGAAAGATGGAAAGATCAGAGTATGCGTAGACTACCGCAATCTCAACAAGGCGAGTCCCAAGGATAATTTCCCGCTTCCCAATATCCATATCCTGATTGATAATTGCGCCGGACGTGAAATCGGATCCTTTGTGGATTGCTACGCGGGATACCATCAGATCTTGATGGATGAAGAGGACGCAGAAAAGACGGCTTTTATCACACCGTGGGGGACTTATTGCTATCGGGTGATGCCGTTTGGTTTGAAGAATGCAGGGGCAACATACATGAGAGCGATGACTACGGTATTCCATGACATGATACACAAAGAAATTGAAGTGTACGTGGATGATGTGATCATAAAATCTAGACGTCAAGAAGACCACATTGCCGATCTCGGGAAGTTTTTCCAAAGACTTCGAAGATATGATATCAAGCTTAATCCAGCCAAATGTGCATTCGGAGTTCCATCAGGAAAGTTGTTAGGATTCATCGTCAGCCGACGGGGCATTGAGTTGGACCCATCCAAAATCAAGTCCATTCAAGAGCTACCCCCGCCAAAGAATAAAACAGAGGTAATGAGTCTGTTGGGAAGGTTAAATTACATCAATAGGTTTATTGCTCAACTTACAGCAACCTGTGAACCCATATTCCGTCTGTTGAAGAAAGACGCCGCGATAGAATGGACTACAGAATGTCAGGAAGCGTTCGACCAAATCAAAAGGTATCTGTCAAACCCACCCGTACTAGTTCCGCCTGAACCGGGTAGACCCCTGATTCTTTATCTGACGGTTTTGGAGAATTCGTTCGACTGCGTACTGGGGCAGCATGATCTTACTGGCAGGAAGGAACGGGCCATTTACTACCTCAGTAAGAAATTCACGGTCCACGAGGTCAAGTACACTCATCTGGAAAAGACATGTTGCGCTTTGACTTGGGTAGCCCAAAAGCTAAAACATTATTTGTCTTCTTACACCACTTACCTCATTTCGCGTTTGGATCCGTTGAAGTATATTTTCCAGAAACCTATGCCTACGGGGAGGTTAGCAAAATGGCAAATATTACTTACGGAGTTCGACATCATATACGTGACAAGGACGGCTATGAAAGCTCAAGCCCTGGCCGATCACTTAGCTGAAAATCCTGTTGATGACGAATACGAACCCTTGAGGACGTATTTTCCAGACGAAGAAGTGTTGCAAATTGAGGGGTTAGAACTAACCAAGGATCCGGGGTGGAAGCTCTTCTTCGACGGAGCGGCGAACGCAAAAGGAGTCGGAGTAGGGGCCGTGCTCATATCTGAAACAGGACATCATTATCCTGTTACTGCTCAACTGCGTTTTCACTTGTACCAATAATATGGCTGAGTACGAGGCATGTATCTTGGGGTTGCGATTAGCGGTGGACATGGATGTACAGGACGTCTTGGTCTTGGGGGACTCGGACCTTCTGGTACATCAGATTCAGGGAGAATGGGAAACCAGAGATCTAAAGCTTATCCCATATCGTCAGTGTTTGCATGATTTGACCAAACGCTTCCGATCGGTAGAATTCAGGCACATCCCGAGGATGCATAATGAGGTTGCCGACGCGTTGGCTACTTTAGCATCAATGCTACATCACCCGGACAAGGTTCGTGTCGATCCGTTACATATCCATGTCCGGAATCAACATGCTTATTGTAACATGATAGAGGAAGAGGTGGATGGTGAGCCGTGGTTTCATGATGTCAAGGAATACCTCAGGTTAGGAGTATACCCAGAGCAAGCAACCGGAGATCAAAGCGAGCTATTCGGCGGTTGGCGAACGGATTTTTCCTTAGTGGAGGGGTGCTGTACAAAAGAACCCCGGACTTGGGATTGTTGAGATGTATAGATGCAAATCAAGCCACAACAGTGATGACAGATATACACTCGGGAGTTTGCGGACCACACATGAGCGGATACGTATTGGCAAAGAAGATTCTTCGAGCGGGATATTACTGGCTCACGATGGAGCGTGATTGTATAAGTTTCGTGCGAAGATGCCATCAGTGTGTCAGATACACGGAGACTTGATTCATTCTCCACCAACTGAATTGCACACAATGTCGGCACCATGGCCGTTTGTTGCATGGGGCATGGATGTTATTGGACCTATAGAGCATGCGGCTTCCAATGGTCACAGGTTCATTCTGGTAACGATCGATTATTTTACCAAGTGGGTGGAGGCCAAAACATTTAAATCAGTGACCAAGAAGGCGGTGGTGGATTTCGTACATTCCCACATCATCTGCAGGTTTGGAATTCCAAAGATAATCATCACAGATAACGGTGCCAATCTTAACAGCGGATTGATGAAGGAGATCCGCCAACAGTTCAAGATTACACACCGAAATTCCACACCGTATCGTCCCAAAGCAAATGGTGCGGTTGAGGCAGGCAAACAAGAATATAAAGAAGATATTGAGGAAGATGATAGAAGGGTCCAGGCAATGGCATGAAAAGTTACCATTTGCACTATTAGGTTATCGCACTACCGTCCGGACTTCGGTAGGTGCAACTCCTTACTTGTTGGTGTATGGGACCGAAGCAGTAATACCAGCAGAAGTTGAAATCCCATCCCTCCGAATTGTCGCTGAAGCTGAGATTGATGACGACGAGTGGGTCAGAACCCGATTAGAGCAATTGAGCTTGATCGATGAAAAGAGATTGACAGCAGGTATGTCACGGCCAATTGTATCAAAAGAGAATGGCGAGAGCATATAACAAGAAGGTACGTCCCGGGAAATTTGAAGTGGGACAGCATGTGCTGAAGAGAGTTCTACCACATCAGGCCGAAGCGAAAGGCAAGTTCGCTCCAAATTGGCAGGGACCATTTGTGGTGACTAGAGTATTATCCAACGGCGCTCTATGTCTAACCGATGTTGAGGGAAGATGCACCGATATGGCTATCAATTCTGATGCAGTCAAGAGATATTATGTGTAATTCTTTAATGCATTTGTCGACGTTTGGTTTCGTTTGTGTGTATTTGGCATTTTTCGGAGAATGAAATGACAGAGGCAATTTTTCTATTACCCAAACACTTTAACCTTTGTTTTCCCCTTTGAGCCTTAATTATTCTTTCATATACCCTCTTTCGGAATCATCAAGGAAAATGTGTAACAAAATAGAAAAAAAAAAAAAAAAAAAAAAAAAAAAAAAAAAAAAAAACACAAGAAAAAGTGAACTACGTTTGACCTGATTCCTCAAGAAGGATACGTAGGCGCCACACGGCTCGGTCATAACAAAATAAAAATCAAAGATTCCCCAAGCAACAAAACTGGGGCAGAAGTCATGTTTCGTTTGAAAAGATAGTATGGATTCCGAAAGTTGTAATGAGCTACTCGTTGAGGTTAAATCCCTTTTCTCTAGCCTCATACACGAAAAGCGCATTAATGACCAAAAAGACCTCTCGATCAGTATTTGAGAAATGCCAAGTCATGCAAATGAAAGCCAAGAAGGACACTCCGATCCTCGACTGAGTCCGGGATTCACAAGCTAAAAATGGATAGCCCTTTATTGGGAATTTCGTGGATAATACCCCAGCCGGGAAAGAAAGCATAAATGAGAGAGTCTTAACGGTGAAAACCCTCACGGGCACTTTAAGGCGAAGAAAGTTGAGAGAAATAAAATGAGAGAGTCTTACGGTGAAAACCTTTTACGGGCACCCTAAGGCGACGGGAGATAGAGAAATGAGAGAATCTCATTAGTGAAAACCCTTAAAAGGGCACTATGAGGTGACGAGGCAAGATAGTTACAAGATGTCTGCATGAGACAAGGTTTGGACATTCGTTTATTCCTAGCAAAATACGGCCATCAGAAAGTGATTGACATGAATAGACTGGGTAGGTTAATCTCAAAGGCGCGGCATAACCGTTGAATCAATCACACATTCAGATAAGTTTTCCTATTTTGGAGTTCAGAAAAGTTTTCCTTTTCTTTTGTCATTTGCGGTCATCATTCTTTTTCTTTTCTTTCGTTTTCGAAAATTGATTTCTCAAAGCTTACTACCAAGTTTCCCAAAGCGGTACAATGAAGATGAATAGGCGTGGAACGAGGCAATAAGGCAAAAGTCGTTCCGATATTAAGGGTGGAATAACAAGTTGATTGAAAGGTTCACGGGAATTATGGAATACACATATTACACATCCAGAAGACGATTTCTCACAACAGATCATCGACTAAAAGGGTCGGACCAAACCGAAGGTTGGAATAAAAGGAGAAATGAGGGACCATCTGCGGAAAGAGCAGCATCCCCAGCAAGTGACAACGTCGTCCCCAAAGTTCGAGGAAAGCCAAGCAGCTGAAAGAGAAAAGGAAAATGGCCCCAACAAGAGTGGCACGACCACTCACTGCATTTTGAAACTAACAATTTTTCTTTGATTTAAAGCAGGAAAAGAGGGTTCGTCGGCGAAAAGCATACCACCTAGAAGTTCATCAAACTGGGGCAGAAAATTTTCTCCCATGGTGAAAATTTTCTTGAAAGCAAATACTTAGTGGATAAGGATAGAAAGCAACGCAAGATTTTGGAAAATACCAGTTTCAAGCAGAATAGTTTTTTTAAAGAGGTCAGACAACACGAGGAAGTGATCTTCAAGCCTAGTATTATCCCCGGCAGTTCTTGGAGAAATGAAACACTGATCTGCGAGATTTCCCCAACAACAATGTATACCATAAGTTTTCAAGGAAGCAAAGAGCAAGTCCCGGAGGAGGTCCGGGAAGAAGGAAATAGAAAAAAAAAAGGAAGCAAAGAATACTTCCCCAGCAGCATCATCCCCAGCAGGTGAGTAAATAGTTTTGAAGATATCTCCAGCAGCCAAAGGAAAAGTAACACAACCCAGTGAGTTATGAGTTGAAGTCAGGGAGCCCGCCTGAAGAATGGAGTGGCGATTTAGTTTTGAAGTTATAGATGAAGTCAGGGAGCCCGCCTGAAGAATGGAGTGGCGATTTATTTTGAAGTTCTAGATGAAGTCAGGGAGCCCGCCTGAAGAATGGAGTGGCGATTTAGTTTTGAAGTTATAGATGAAGTCAGGGAGCCCGCCTGAAGAATGGAGTGGCGATTTATTTTGAAGTTCTAGATGAAGTCAGGGAGCCCGCCTGAAGAATGGAGTGGCGATTTAGTTTTGAAGTTATAGATGAAGTCAGGGAGCCCGCCTGAAGAATGGAGTGGCGATTTATTTTGAAGTTATAGATGAAGTCAGGGAGCCCGCCTGAAGAATGGAGTGGCGACTTATTTTGAAGTTGTAATTGAAATCAGGGAGCCCGCCTGGAGAATGGAGTGGCGATTTAATTTTGAAGTTGTAATTGAAATCAGGGAGCCCGCCTGGAGAATGGAGTGGCGATTTAATTTTGAAGTTGTAGTTGAAGTCAGGGAGCCCGCCTGGAGAATGGAGTGGCGATTTAATTTTGAAGTTGTAGTTGAAGTCAGGGAGCCCGCCTGGAGAATGGAGTGGCGATTTAATTTTGAAGTTGTAGTTGAAATCAGGGAGCCCGCCTGGAGAATGGAGTGGCGATTTAATTTTGAAGTTCTAGTTGAAATCAGGGAGCCCGCCTGGAGAATGGAGTGGCGATTTATTTTCGAATTTGTAATTGAAGTCAGGGAGCCCGCCTGAAGAATGGAATGGCGATTCATTTCGAAGTTTGTTGTTGAAGTCAGGTGCCCGCCTGAAGAATGGAGTGGCAATTTATGATGAGAGTTTGTCGATAAAGTCAGGAAGACTGCCGGAAAAGCAGAACGGCGTCTCAATTTCTAAGATTTGATAAGGATAGTGAACAATTGGAAAGTGACGGAGTCTAACGAGAACCCCCAGCATGAACTCAAGTTCATAATCGGAAGGAAGGCAACAAGGATCAGAAAAGATAGATTCATACTGCGAAGGAAAATAATTCGAAGATCACAAGGAAGGGACCAATGGTCGGAGTTCGGAAATCAAGATAGGCCAAAATAACAATTGTCAGAAGAGAAGAATCATCAGAAGGAACATCAAGTCCGACAGAATAGCAAGGAACATGGGAAAGTCAAGATGAAGAGATAGATAAGATTTCCCAAAGCTGTAACTTAGTCTAGCTTCTTATTTTTGTTTAACACGATGTAATAAGGAGATCAGTTAAGCAGTGGAAACAGCAGCAACAACAGTAACAGCAAGATCACAACAGTCATGGTAGTCCCAGCTACCAAAACTTCCCGAACTACATTGACCTGATTCCCTTTTAGCCAGGGATATGTAGGAAACCTTTTGAAGCAAAGGTTCGGTCAAACTTTTTCAAAACAATGCTTCATACGGAGTGCTTGAACGGGCAAAAAATCGCTCGTATCCGCTCACTTATCTTTGCACGAAAACTCTTCATGTTTCCGCGCAAAGAGGGGCAGTCTGTGAGCACGTGATTTTTGCCCTACATGAGAATTACTCCCAAAAAATTCAAAATAAAATAATTTTGTGTTGTGCGTGATATTCGTGATTTTTGTGTTATTTTTCTCTTATTATTTGCATTTTTTTTTGTGTGTGCATGTCTATTATTTAAATTAATATAAAATACAAAAATATTTGCATTTTTTGCATATAAATTCATGTTTGTAATTTAGAGTAATTAAGATTGTTTTAGAATCATAAAAAATAATAATGTAGTTTTGCATTTTTTAAACATTTAATGTCCGAATTGTGTGACTTTATTTTTAATTGCTATTTGATTGCATGGTGATTGTTATTGAGAGTTAATTAGCACTTTTATAAGTTAATTTGGTTTTATAGGTTAATTTGAGATGGTTAAAAAATTTTAGTTTTAATTAATTATTTAAATAAAAGAAAAAAAGGGAAACAAAATGAACAAAAAATAAAGAGGAAATCGGACCAGGCCGATTTTCAACAAAGCCCAAATCATTTTTATCACAGGCCCAAACGAAACACCCCTACCCAGCCTCAACCCGGTCCATTAGCCCATACCTGACCCGTTTCTGTTAATGAATTTATCATGGCCGTTGGATTTCAATGATCCAACGGCTCGGATTATTTGACCAATTTTTAATTACCCAAACCCCCAAACCCGTATAATCCACTTCACTCTCTCACGCCCCTTCATCGTCTCTCATCAGAGACAAAAGAAATGAAACCCTAGCGCCGCCCTTTCTTTCCATCGACGGAAACCCGGCGGCAACAACGCCGCCGGCCACCATTTTAACACCCTAGGGCCACTCAACCGTCATGAGTCCGAATCCACACTCCGTTAACCTCGAATCACCCTGGGCCGCCTCGAATATCCATTTGAAGATTCGAGCGTTGTGTGAACCTACTCCAATCAAGTCCAAATTCACCCTCTGTCACCCCTTGACCGCCCTCATAGCCAAACGAACATTGGCTCCGTTCGAATCCGGCCGGAACTAGTCAAGACCCAATCCGAGCCCTTAAGAACCCTAAAAAATTCAAAAGGCAAAATTGGCTCGATTAATCAAAATTTGGGGTCTAATAGACCTTAATCGGAGTATTTTGATTGAAAATACTTCGATTAAGTTCCGTTCGACTCCAAAAATCCAAATTCGAAGTGGTCCGGTCTTACTTTGATTCTATTTTTCTCTCACTGATGGAGGTATGGCCTTATTTCTTTTCTTCTTTGTTTATTTTTGTACTTGTTTTATTTGTTTTGATTAATTGTTTGTTATGTCCGTTAATTCCAATTTCTTTGTTTTCTTTTCTTCTCCTACGGACCCTTTATTTGGTCAAATTTTTCTGTTATCTGTTAATTGTGTGCGTTATAGAATCGATTTGAATGTCGTCTTTTGATTTCGTAGATTTTGTTGTACCGGGCAGTATTAGCACTGTTGAATCGAGTTAAATTGTTGATTTATTCTGAAATAGGGATCGAATTGGATATAGCTGAATTTGGACTAGATTGGTCTTGAGTTAATTGATTCGAATAAATTCAACTAGCATGCTTGGATTAATTTCTGAAGTATTTGGTTGAAATTTGTTCTCAATTTGTTGTTACTGGTTTTCGTTTGAGATTCTGATTCCGGTCGTTTAGTGAAATCGAGTTTTTCTGAAATACAAAGCTCTGCTCTTGATAGTGCATATGTTCCTGTGTTCTTCTTCATTTTTGAAGTTACTGCATCCGTTATTGGTTACTGCCTATTTCTGTAAGATATAGTTCAAAAATTCTTTGCAAAATTATAATCACATTGAAGGTTGTCGATTAAAGAATAAACTGAAATAATCTCTAGACTTGATTGTCTAAGATTCAGTTTAGAGAATTATTTGGTTGCTTATAAGAATTCAAGTCTATGAAGATAATAACATGGGTTGAGGATTGTTTAACAAAGGGTAATGAATTAAAAAAGGAAAAAGGGAACTGCTGGGTTGGCCTGGTATTTTTGTTGTCTGTAAATCAGAGAAAAACATGGGTGTGTGATTAAAAGGTGAAAGTGATGCACATGGGGAAGCAGACAGGCTGGGAAAGTTTAAGACTTTGGAATAATTTAAGATTCAAAAAGGCTATAAAAGAGAGAAGAACACACTGGAAGAAAAACAGAGAAATACATTGAGACTTCACTGGTAGTTAAAAGGAGAGATTTGAAAGAATTCTGAAGGAAAAAAAAACAGAGAGAGATTGGAGGTGTTTTTTTTGAGATAGAGAGATCTAAGAACTGAGAGCTAGGCATTCAAAAAGAGCAGTAGAAACTAGAATCTGATTTCGAGTTTAATTTCATTTGCTTCTTCTAAATCAGGATTTGACTTAAATTTCGAGTTTGATTGGTATTGTTTGGATCATTTTGGTTGTGTGATTGGTTTTCTGGAGATCCTAGATTCAATTTCAAGTTCATTTGATATCATTCGAGTTGTTTATTTGAGTGTCTGGTTCTGTTTTGGTTTCGAACTTCTCCTGGATTGCTCAACTCATTCTTGGGTTAATTGCTCGAATTCTGCCTACTATTGCTGCTGGAATTACTGCCCGTACTAATCATCTTCCTTTCATTTTGGTTCAGGTATACATTTCAAGCCAACTTTGATATATCTTCATCTGTTAGCTACCTAGAAAATGAAGGATTGAAGCTGTTTCTTTATTAAAAATGAAGCTGATACCATGTTTAGAATTGTTACTATGTTGAATTAGATAGATTTATTCTACCTTGATAATTGTATATCGTAATCGTGTCTAAAACACTTGATTGACTGATATTTGTAACATAATGGATTGTTTAAGTTCATTATGAGATAGAAGAGGTCATCTGATCGAATGTTTTGTTCGTCGACTTTGTTTATTTCTTTTGTTGGATTTCAGAATCAGGGGTTATGTATTTGCTATGTATTTGCTGTTCCTTTTCATCGCTATACTGAAGAAAATTCTCTTAACATGTATATTCGTGTTCATTTCATATGTCTGATTAGCCTACGCTACGCGTGTGTTTCCCAACCATCATATTGTCGCTTCTATCTTTATTCATTCTATAATGTCTTCTGTTCGTTTATTGGCTAGATTTTGGTTATTTCATTTTAGTTTCAACCATCAGGTTCCATGCGTTGTTTGGATACTAATGTTATAGTGATTATTTTATTTTTTGAAATTCTTTGGTTGCAATACTTATACTGGAGTGATATTTTAAGAAATAGATTAAGTTGTTTGGATTTTGAATTTGACGAGGTGGCAGGCTTGCCATTTGATCCATGATGGTTAATAACTATAGATTCCTTTAGCTATTAATGATTTTTAATGTAGGTGATTAAATAAAATATGATAGTTACTAAGCAATGCATTTCTCCCGCAATATACCATTCCATAGCTTTGGACATTCACAAAAAATCTCCAACCTAGAAAAATAATTAACTTGGACAGACGTAGTTTATTTTAGTTTAATAAAGTTTTTTTTTTTTTTTTTTTTTTTTTCTTCTCTTCTTCTTAATAATAGAATTGTGGTGCGCCAAATGATAAATTGTGTGGTCCTCTTTTACTGAATTGATCCTTAGAACTTGAGGCATGCCGTTTAGTAATTTCATATTCTCCCGCAAAGTAATAATACATAGCCACTTTAGATGTTTTTTTTTTTTAAAATTTATTTATTTATCATTTTTATTTTTCTTAAATACGGGTGTGCATTTCATGCGACCTGAATCCACATCCAACCAATGTTGAATAAGAATACGTCGAGGATCTGGGTGCATTTCATGTGACGTGATCCAAAAACATGTTATTAAACAACGTTCATTTTCTTAAGTAGAAATAATTTGACAAAAAGCGGTAATTAATTCTAAAAATACACAAATAGGATAATATATATTAAAATCAAGTCCTTTAGCCAAATATGATAGTTGAGCGACCGTGCTAGAACCACGGAATTCGGGAATGCCTAACACCTTCTCCCGGGTTAACAGAATTCCTTATCCGGATTTCTGGTTCGCGGACTTTTAAACAGAGTCATTCTTTTCCTCGATACGGGATTCAACCGGTGACTTGGGACACCATAAATCTCCCAAGTGGCGACTCTGAATTAAATAAATAAATCCCGTTTCGATTGTCCTTTAATTGGAAAAAAAACTCCTACGCGCTCTCGCGGGCCTGCGGAAAAAGGAGGTGTGACAGCTCTGGCGACGATACTTGTTCTTCACTGTAACTTTGTTCAGCTGCTTGTAGCCAATACACGTCCTCATGGATCCATCCTTCTTCTTAACAAACAGGACCGGTGCACCCCACAACAACACACTCGGCCGAATGAACCCCTTATCTAGGAGTTCCTGGAGCTGCTCCTTCAATTCCTTCAGCTCAGCTGGTGCCATTCGATATGGAGGAATAGAAATAGGCTGAGTGCCTGGCACCAAATCGATCCCAAAATCAATATCCCTGTCTGGCGGCATGCCCGGCAGGTCTGAGGGAAACACATAAGGAAAGTCTCAAACAATGGGAACAGAATCAATACCGGGAGTCTGGGCCTCGATCTCCCGCACAAATCCTAAATAAGAGAGACATCCGTTCCCAACCATTCGTTGGGCCTTGAGGAAAGATATTACCCTGCTAGGTACATACTTAGTCGTGCCTCGCCAGTCGATCCTCTGAATACCCAGCATAGCCAAGGTGATTGTCTTAGCATGACAGTCCAGAATAGCATGACATGGAGATAGCCAGTCCATGCCCAATATAACATCAAAATTGATCATGCTGAGAAGCAACAGGTCCACCCGGGTCTCCAAACCCCCAATAGTGACCAAATAGGACCGGTATACATGGTCCACAACAATAGTATCCCCTACCGGGGTAGATACATGCACTGGCAGCTCAAGACTCCCTCGGGTCGTGCCTAAATAAGGAGCAAAATATGTAGACACATAAGAATAAGTAGAACCAGGATCGAACAACACTGAGGCATCTTTGTGGCAGACTGAAATAATACCTGTAATAACTGCATCAGAAGCAACGGCCTCAGATCGGCCCTGAAGAGCATAGCATCTAGCCTGTCCGCCTGATCGGCCTCCCCCTCGAGGGCGACCCCTAGCTGACTGACCCTCACCCCTAGCCGGTGGGGCGGGTGCTGAAGTAGACGGACCAGATGACGAGGGCTGCCCCCTCTGCTGATAAGATCTAGAAACAAGACGGGGACACTCCGTACGGTGGTGCCCAAGCTCTCCGCACTCGTAGCAACTCCCCGGTGCTAAGGGATGAGACTGATAAGGACCCTTAGTATTGGTGTGGCCAGCCGATGAGCTAGGCCGAGATGAACCCTGAGCAGATGGGGCGTGTGAAGAACTTTAAGCTGGCATGGCGCTGAGGGATGGCTGGCTCTGGTGCGAACCCTGATAACCCTGACTAGAATACTACCCATGACGATCTGAGCGACTCGACTGCGAAGACCTGAAAGAGCGACCTCGGCTCTGCTGACTCTGGACTCTGCTCTGAGTGCCACTGGAACTAGCTGAACCTCGAGGCCTTTTGGCCTCTCTCTCGTCCCGCTCTCTGCAATAATCTGACTCTATGTCGCTAGCAATATCCATAGCCTCCTCAAATGTACGACTCAAAACCCTCTCTCGGGTCATCAGAATACGAATGAGATAAATGAGGCCGTCCACAAAGCGTCCAATCCTCTCTCTGTCGGAAGGAACCAACCATGGTGCATGTGTAGACAACTCTGTAAACCCGATCTCATACTCTGACACTATCATGTCCCCTTGATGGAGATCCTCAAACTGCCTACGCATCTCATCTCTCTGAGATCGAGGCACCCACTTCTCCAAGAACATGGTGTAGAACTCTGGCCATGATAGGGGTGCTGCCCCTTATGGCCTGCGGCGCTCATAAGACTCCCACCAAGCGAAAGCTGGCCCCTGAAACTGAAAGGTGGTGAAAGATACCCCACTAGACTCCAAGATCTCTGCCGTACGAAGCATCCGACGGTACTTGTCCAGAAAACCTTGGGCGTCCTCGCCCGGAGCACCAGTGAACACTGGAGGAGATAACCTGGTGAACCTCTCGAGACGACGCTGCTCATCGTCCGTCATAGCTGGTACCCTGTCCCTCTGAACCTGATCCGCTGGCTGAACCGGAACTACAGGCTGAACTGGAGTAGCCTCTGGTGTTCGCAAGCCCTGCACTGCTGGCTCTGGAGTGCGTGCTGCGGGGGTCTGATGACCACCCCCGGTCCCTGATACAGCTGTTGCAGTAGTAACTGAAACCGCCTGTGCTAGGCCAGTGTAGACTGCTAGTATCTGAGCCAAGGTCTCCTGTAGACTCGAAATAACAATGGGCACCGCTGGTGCCTGAACTGGTACCACTAGAACCTCTACAACTGGGAGCTGTGGGTCAGCTGGTACTGCATCAGCTGCCCGACCTCCTCTACGACCACAGCCGCATCCATGGCCTCTAGCCGGGTGGTAGTGGTGGTCGTCCTCCCCGTCCGGAAGCTCGAGTTCTCGACATCTGCAAGAGAATAGAATGTCAAAGTTCGGTTCAAGTCAAAGGTAATCGCACGACAAGAATTCCAAGAATTGAAACTTTTCCTAAAAAGTTTGAAGCCTCCCGAGGATAAGTACAGGCGTCCCCGTACCGATCCACGAGACTCTACCAATCGGCTCATGACTCGCGAGACCTGTTAACCTAGGCTCTGATACCAACTTGCCACGACCCAAACCCTGGTCGTGATGGCGCCCAACACAATGCTAGGCAAGCCCAACCATATTATCTCTTAAACCATCCAATTATTAATTCCAATTAATCAAGTTAAACTTAAACAACGAGTGTTCATATCAAACTAATAAACGTAATAGTAGAAACATACAAAATACGGTCCCAACCAAATCGTGGTGTCACGAGACTGAGCCTCTACAGAATAAACATCCTAGTACAAACAAGTCTAGACAAGATGAAAACAACAAAATGGTAAAGAAGGAGAAAATAGGTTCTGCGGACGCCGGCAGCTACCTCGTAGTCTCCGTAAAAGTAGATAATGATCAGTAACTACAACAACTCAACTGCTCTCGGGCACCTGTGGATCTGCACAAAAGTGCAGGGGAGTGGGGTGAGTATATTTCAACTCAGTGAGTAATAATAATAAACAATAACTGAAAGTAAGAACTCCTGTGCTATCACTAAACAGTTCTAAGGCAAACCCCCACAGGTAAGTCATCACTATAGTAAGTACTCCGATCACCAGTCCACATTTATCTTATCAAGGTCCCACACTGACTAAATCCTTACTCGTGCCACAACGGTGTACAACCATCTCAATATATGGAGTCATATACATGTGTCTATAAGGTATAAGTATCTGAATAAGTATAATGCTGCGGCGTGCAGCCCGATCCAATATACATATATACTGCTACGGCGTGCAGCCCGATTCAATATTTATACTACTGCGGCGTGCAGCCCGATCCATTATGTATACTGCTGCGGCGTGCAACCCGATCTAATATATATACTGCTGCGGCGTGCAGCCCGATCCAATATATATACTGCTACGGCGTGCAACCCGATCCTATATATATACTGATGTAGCGTGCATCCCGATCCAATATGTATACTGTTTCAGCGTGCAGCCCGATCCAATATATATACTGCTGCAGCGTGCAGTCCGATCCAATATATATACTGTTGCGGCGTGCAGCCCGATCCAATATTTATATATATGTATATAATACCTCTAACGGGTCCTCGACCCTGTCTCAATTAGTATAGGGTTGGCCTTTCAAGCCCACTCAGCTAAACCAGGGAACTTTCACCCTAAGTAATCTATCTCTCACAGTACACATCTAGTACTGGCTCTTAATAGGCTATTCAGCTAGTTTTACGGCTGAGTGTAAGTTTCCAACACGATATAAGGGTCACCTAGCTCTATAGGTTCCCTAACGCTCTACAGATCGGCACAAGGCCCCAAACATGGCTATTAGCCCAATTACGCAGTCATAATCTCATTAATGGTCATAATACACAATATTCTATTAGTCGGGAAGGACCAAGTCCAAGTCCCCAATCACAATGTCACCATGCTCGTCACAAGATGTGTGTCTCATCTCAACATAGCACTGTGAAGTGCTAGTACGGGGTTTCAAACCCTCGGTACATTATTTACTACTACCACTCACCTCGAACCGGTAGAAGCCTCGGTCCGCCTTGCGCTTGCCTCGCAAATCAATCTCCTCGGATGCAAAATCTGCTCAAAATCAATGATAATACATCAATATATGCCCAATTCACGCAACCCATTTGAAATAACCCAAATTGCTTCAAAACCCACAAAGTTGCCAAAACCCGACTTTTGGTGCGCTTCTCGAAAAATTACAAAAGTTACATATTAGGAACCCTCGTCTCAATATGAGTCTAGGCATATAAAATTTACCAATTTCGGACTCCATTTACCCACTCAAATTGATGTTTTTCTACAATTCTAGGCCTAGGGCTAAAACCCACCTTTAATCTTCCATTTTCATAGAAATAATCAATGATTTCATGATAAAAACGCGTAATTAAGCCACAAAACTTACCTCCGACAATATCCCGATGATCTCCCAGCTATTTTCCATCGCTTTCTCTCTCTAGGATTCAACAATGGAGGGTTTATGAATGAAACCCGTTAGTGAAATGTTCTGGTTTTAAATTTCACTGCCTGAGCCATTAACCCTACACGTTCGCGTTCAATCCCCACGCGTTCGCGATGCTCTATCAAGTTAACCCTTCGCGAACACGATGCTCTTCACGCGTTCGCGATGAACAAATCCTCAGCCTCCAATTTTTACTCTACGCGAACGCGCGCTCCCTGCCGCGTTCGCGATGACCAATCCCACAAGCCTACACGGACGCGTCCAAGCCTCCCGCGAACGCGATGCCTCCAGTCCTGGACCTACACGTTCGCGTCCAGCCCATCGCGAACGCGATGAACAACCTTGATACCCTTCGCGGACGCGTACCCTTCATCGCGAACGCGATGAAGGAATTTCTTCTGCAGATACAACAACAATTCACCTGATGCCTACGGCCAAAATTGGTCCGTTTGGACCCCCGAATTCATCCCGAGACCCCCGGGACCCCAACGAAAACCACCAACATACTCCATAACACGATACAAACTTGTTCCAATCATAAAAACATGCCCTCAAACACGGAAAACATCGAATCCAAGCAAATTCAAGCCTAAATTTCCATTCAAACTTCCAAAACCGACATTCGATAAAAAACCCAACAAAACGACCTCCGAATGACCTCAAATTTTGCAGGCATATCTAAAATCACCTAACGGAGTTAGTGCAACTGTTGGAATTCGATTCTGACTCCCGGATAAAAATCTCACCTATCGATCGGATATCGCCAAAATTCAACTTTAGCCAATTCAAGCCTAAAACTACACCGGACCTCCAAATTCACTTCCGATCGCTCTCCTAGCTCATAAATAACCTCCCGGAGCTGATCGAATCATCAAAATTCGATTCCGAGCTCTCTAACTTACAAGTCAACATCCAGCTGACTTTTCTCAACTATTCCTTCTTCTAAGAGACTATTTGTCTCAATTTCAATCAAACTCAACCCGGATTGAATCAAACTTACCCAACACGCATATTACAACATCAACAAGCATATAATGGGGGTGACGGGGTGATAACTCACATGACGACGGGCCGGGTCATCAGAAATCGGCGATGACCCCTTTGGGTCGCCACAATTACCTTTCATTTTTTGAAATTTTTTGATGATTTCTTGTACAATAATAGCATTGTGAGCTGCCCTTTTATTTTTTGGAAGCTAGATTGAGTCTGATGAATAATATGTTCCAGAATATGTTTTAGTCTGTTTACAATTATTTTTGTAATGATCTTATAGATCGTATTACAAAGACTAATATGTCTTAATTGTGATATTGTGGATGCGTTATTAGGTTTGGGAATTAGACAAATGAAGGTTTTATCAGTAGAAGGATCAATCTGGTGTTCATAGAAGACTTTATGACAATAAAATTTTACTAAGTTACCAATTATGTCCCAATATTTTTGGTAAATAAGGGATGAAGCCCATCAAATCCAGGTGCTTTCAGAGCTTTAAATGATTAAATAACATTTATAATTTCACAGTCTTGCAATGATTTTGTTAAACTAGATTGATCATGTGTTGTTAAAATATTGAAAGGCTGTAAACTATTATTTATTGTGGATATTATTTTTTGAGTTGTAAA
This sequence comes from Nicotiana noctiflora, assembly GCA_032618575.1. NCBI lineage: Eukaryota > Viridiplantae > Streptophyta > Magnoliopsida > Solanales > Solanaceae > Nicotiana > Nicotiana noctiflora. The sequence continues at coordinate 21,370 of JASVEL010008809.1, read as the reverse complement.
TAGATGTTGATAGTAATGTGTAATATCATCCTTAATATGGTAAGGGCCAGTTATCCAATTACCCTCTTGATCTTGAATCACAGTTATACGATTATGTCTCCTATGATTTTGAGTATTAAGGTAAAAAAGTTTTGCATTTGCATCATTGTCTTTTAACCAATCAATACATGACTTTAATTTTCAAAAATTCCCCTCAAGCCTAAGTATTTTATTAAATTTCAGTGTTAACATATATTTCAGGTTATGTAAAAAAGTACTAGTGGGATAATTGATAGAGGATTGAATATCACTTAAACGAGCCAGTATTTTTTTTATGTTTAAATATATTACCAAAAGTATTCCATTCTTGTACTATAATTGTGAATTGAGTAATATCAAGTATTAATTATAAATTATCTAGCATGTTTTCTTAATACACAAACATTTGACCAGGCAAAGTTATTTTTCGAAGGAAATGCAAATGGTAATTAATCGAAATTCTAAGCTACCATCGCACCATAAACTTTACTCCCTCCGGTCCAAAATAAGTAATTTTTTGGCCTTTTTTTTGGGACCAAAATAAGTGATTTTTTCGAATTTCAAGAATGACTTAATGATGTTTTTACTACATTGTCCTTGGAGTAAGTAGTATTGGAATATGTGTTAGAAGTGTTTATGTGAGATAGTAAGGTTAAAATGGTCAATTCTATTGCTAATTAATGCTAAAAGGTGACTTTCTTAATATGCGTGAAAACATCCAAAAAATCACTTATTTTGGACAGGAGGGAGTAATATACTAGTAATACTTTTTTCGATGCTAATACTTTATCTTGTTATGTATATCTTACTAGTAATTGCAGCGCTAAGTGACTGTTTCAACGAAATTGAGAATGAGGCATCATTTTAGGATGCTAGCAATTTTGCTTCTACCATTATTGGTTATTTCTAGTTTACCCTTGTGATATTTGACTAAACATATACGTATATATTTAATATTCAATTAATTAAAATGTATATTTGGCATTTCTATATATGGAAATTATATTTTTGGACTAGTTGTAGGACTATAATACCATCCACATGTAGAGTGATAATACAAACTTAAATATGACATAAGGGTAATTAACATAACGGTAATAATTGATTAATTCTGTGAAGATTCAAGCTGACAGATTAATAATGTATCTTTTAATGAATCAAAGACTAAATAATATATCACAAGGATTATAATTAGAATTTGTCAATATTTGAGTGAATAATAACTTGTTTTGCCAAAATGATTTTTTGTTGTTGTTGAAAGTCTTTTTTCCTAAAGTTAAGATGTTTAGAGCCTGTTTGGCCAAGTACTTTTTTTTTGTTAAAAAAAGTACTTTTTGAAAAATTTGAGTTGTTTGGACAAAATAAAAAAGTAGTTTGAGATGCGCTTTTGAAGTCAAGCTACAAATTCATGCTTTTTTTCAAAAGATAGAAGCATAAAATTAATTTGTTCAAGACAAAAATAACCTTATAATAAATTCATAAATTTCCAAATTATCTATCATTAATTTAGTCCTTTTCTTTCCCATTTCCTTTTTATTTCTACCATATCTTTCTTCCTTTTTATTTAATCATACTTCTATTATTTTTAATTTATATTGAATGATGTATTTTGATATATTTTAATTTATCATGTAACAATAAGTAATACTAAATACTTAATGTTTCTATGTAACAACAATATTTTATAATTTACTTTGGAATAACTATATTGATTAGAATTTTCAATTTATATTATTCTTACTTTATGTTTTGTATTTTAGTTGAATAACTTTGTAACAAATGATAAAATTTATTTCTCTTTTTCAAATAATACTAATTGAAAATTTAACTTTTACCGCCACTTTTTTCGTAATTTATTATTTGAAAGTAGTTTTTTGGAAAGATGGGTCACTACTCAATTGAATTGTTCAAACACATAAAACAAATTTGAAAAAGTATTTTTTCAAAAAGCACTTTTCAAAATTCCCATATAATATTTACAATGATTACGAGTAATTTAATATATCATTCATATGCGCCATTTCAACGAATTCACTAAAAAGTAATTTAAACTATCTTAATACGTAGGTTTCCTTATTTTTTCTAATAGAAAGGTCTCAGAAACTAATAAATCTCCCAAAGTTCTTCTTTCATTTTAGACTTTGACAAAAATCAAAACATTCAGGTCCCCTTCCCTAAGACAAAAATATATAGTGTAGTAGTAATTAAGAAATAAATAGAAAGTTAGTCACCAAAAAAATTCTACAAAATAACTAATTAAATGAAGATGATATGAAAGTAGTGTAACCATAACGAATAAAACAAGCGAGAGAAGAAGCTTAAGTACTAGTTCAATAAAAAGCAGTCGAATTGAATTTAATTTCTGGAGTTGTAGTTGTTATGGAAGAAGTGAATAATATGCAAGACGCACCAAGTGATGAAGCATTAAAAGCAAAGAAATAATGGATAAAGCGAGACCGATTGATCTATTTATAAGTTTTTCTTCAAGAGACATTAGAAGCCAATAAGCAATAACTGTTAGGCAACGTGTATTATCAAAATCAACACTGTTAAGGAAAAACAAGAGGAAGAAGAAATAGAATATATAATTCCGAGTTCATAATTTGCTTGTGTGTCCTTAAGGAATTTTAACCCCCTCACAGTTGCCAAGGTAATGGATTAAATCCTCCCAAGATAAAACGGAATAACCTTCTTGCGACAGTGGCAATACAAGAAGCAGGATACCAACGAACTCAAAGAGCGGAGCGAATCACACTTACGGTTTTCAAGGAACGAGAAAGCTCAAGAATTTTTGGATTAATGAACTTGCAGAGAGAGGGAAAGTAATTTGTTGGTTTCTGAATTTCTGAATATCTAGAATGAAAGCCATGCCTGAATTTATAGGAAATTGTTGGCTTTGTGAAAAGGTATGGTGCCTCTTCATGGTGTATGTTCATTGTGAATAGACACCTGATAGGAAGATACGTTCTTTCAACGTTATTTATCAAACCGGGTCAACTAGTTTAACCAAATAAACCGGGCCAAATTTTGAAGCTCAATCCAGTCCATTTAATTTCCCACCATTACCCAATTCACACTACTCATCTTTAAAGCCCAATGGCTTAAAAGTCCAACAATCCCCCACATGAATGGGGAATGGCTATATATAAAAAAAAACATGGAAATTTTGTGATTCGCAAGAAAAAATCGATCGCATCTGGATAAGTAGGTTTCCCTTTGAACTTTCCATAGTGAACATATGTCGGATATACTCGGTCAATCGGTAGATTTGATATCTTTGAACCGTCGAACTTTGGTGTATACCTAGACAACCATATGTCACACAATCGACCCTTAACCGTCTTTTGGTTCTCATTATTGTGTTCGTTTCAGCCATGAACACCGCCTGGTCTCATAAATGCGTAGAGAATTGGCCTTACAGAATTCTCCTTGAAGCGGCTTACACTTCACACTTACATAGGTGATTCCTAAACATGTAATCCTTTAGATTGACACTATTTGATAGATACCTCATCAAATTTAGGTAATCATTAAAGAACGTGTAAAGTTCTATCCTTGTTACTGAACATTGTCTTCATCACGAGAATGGACCAAAGATTTTATTTTGACAATGTTGAACCGGTCAATCACAACTTTGTTTGAGCTCCTTGAACCTAGATCTCGGAACATCCAAAATTCTAGGTAGAGTTACCGCCATGTTGACTTGTCCTCGGCCATAGTCCCATTCCCTTAGATGATTTCTCAACTCCCTCTCTAGTTAAGCCTTTTGTAAGCGGATCCGCAACATTATCCTTTGATCTTACATAATCAATAGTGATAATTCCACTAGAAAGTAGTTGTCTAACGGTATTATGTCTTCGCCGTATATGACGAGACTTTCCGTTATACATAACGCTCCTTGCCCGTCCTATTGCAGCCTCACTATCGCAATGTATGCAAATAGGAGCCAAAGGTTTTGGCCGGAACGGAATGTCTTCTAAAAAATTCCGAAGCCATTCAGCTTCTTCACCGGCTTTATCCAATGCTATAAACTCTAATTCCATTGTAGAACGAGCAATACACGTCTGTTTAGAAGACTTCCAAGATACTGCTCCTCCACCAACCGTAAACACATATCCACTTGTGGACTTTGTTTCTATTGAGCCGGTTATCCAATTTGCATCACTATATCCTTCGATAACTGCAGGATATTTATTGTAGTGCAAAGCGTAGTCTTGAGTATACTCCAAGTATCCCAGAACTCGTTTCATTGCCACCCAGTGATGTTTGTTGGGATTACTTGTGAATCGACTAAGTTTACTTATCGCACAAGCTATATCAGGTCGTGTAGAGTTCATGATGTACATTAAGCTTCCTAACACACGAGCATACTCCAATTGAGATGTACTTTCACCTTTATTCTTCATAAGATGATGGTTTAAGTCAATTGGAGTCCTTGCACTTCTAAATTCCAAATGTTTGAATTTTTCAAGTACCATTTTCACGTAATGTGATTGAGACAAAGCTAGACCTTGAGGAGTCCTTTTGATTTTAATTCCTAGAATTATATCGGCAACTCCTAAGTCTTTCATATCAAACTTACTAGCAAGCATGCGCTTAGTAGTTTGAATGTCGACAACGTCTTTGCTCATTATTAGCATATCATCAACATATAAGCAAACAATGACTATATGATTTGGAACGTTTTTAATGTAAACACATTTATCACATTCATTAATCCTAAATCCATTTGACAACATTGTTTGGTCAAATTTTGCATGCCATTGCTTGGGTGCTTGTTTTAGTCCATAAAGGGAATTAACAAGTCAACACACCTTCTTTTCTTTTCCCGGAACCACAAACCCCTCGGGTTGGTCCATGTAGATTTCTTCCTCTAAATCACCATTTAAGAAGGCTGTTTTCACATCCATTTGATGGATTTGAAGATCATACAAGGCGGCTAACGCGATTAGCATCCGAATGGATGTAATTCTTGTTACCGGTGAGTATGTGTCAAAATAGTCAAGACCTTCTCGTTGTTTAAATCCTTTGACGACAAGTCTTGCCTTGTATTTGTCAATAGTACCATCGTCTTTCACTTTCTTCTTGAAAATCCATTTAGAACCCAACGTTTTATTACCTGGAGGAAGATCAACCAATTCCCAAGTATGGTTGCTCAATATGGATTCTATTTCACTATTGACAGCTTCTTTCCAATATTGTGCCTCTGAGGAAGACATTGCTTCCTTGAAGGTACGAGGCTCATTTTCTAACAGAAAAGTCAAAAAATCCGGACCGAATGAAGTAGATGTCCTTTGACGTTTACTTCTTCTCGGATTTTCTTCATTAGGCATACCATCTGTTATTTCCTCCCGAGGTCGTTTTGACTTTTGGCAGGTCACTTCACTTTCCTTTTTATAAAAGAATTCAGCATTATCTGATTCTATTATCGTATTAATGTGAATTTCAGGATTTTCTGATTTATGAACCAGAAAACGATATGCCTTGCTATTGGTTACATATCCAATAAATACACAATCGACCGTTTTTGGACCTATCTTAACCCTTTTAGGTTTAGGAACTTGTACCTTAGCTAAACACCCCCACACTTTGAAGTATTTCAAGCTAGGCTTCCTTCCTTTCCATTTTTCATAAGGAATGGATTGTGTTTTACTATGAGGTACACGGTTGATTATCCGATTAGCTGTAAGTATAGCTTCCCCCCACAAGTTCTGTGGTAAGCCAGAACTTATTAGAAATGCATTCATCATCTCCTTCAACGTTCGATTCTTCCTCTCCGCAATTCCATTAGATTGTGGAGAGTAAGGGCAGTTGTTTGGTGAATAATGCCATTTTTCAAACATATTTCTTCAAAAGGAGATTCATATTCGCCACCCCTATCACTTCTTATCATTTTGATCTTTTTGTTTAGTTGCGTTTCAACTTCACTCTTGTATTGCTTGAAAGCATCAATTGCCTCATCTTTACTATTAAGTAAATAAACATAGCAATATCTCGTGCTATCGTCAATAAAAGTAATAAAATACTTTTTTCCACCGCGAGATGGTGTTGACTTCATGTCGCAAATATCTATGTGAATTAAGTCTAAAGGACTTGAATTCCTTTCAACGGACTTATAAGGATGCTTAGCATACTTTGATTCCATACATATTTGACATTTAGAATTAACGCAATCAAATTTTGGCAATACTTCTAGATTTATCATCTTTCGCAATGTTTTGAAGTTTACGTGACCTAAACGTGCATGCCATAAAGTGTTTGACTCAAGCAAGTAAGAAGAAGCATTCACTTTATTCATTGGAACTGCTATTACATTTAGCTTGAAAAGGCCCTCACTTAGGTAACCTTTTCCAACATACAAATCGTTCTTACTAATTACAACACTATTAGAAACAAAAATACATTTGAATCCATTCTTGACAAGAAGTGAGGTAGACACAAGATTCTTGCGAATTTCTGGAACATGGAGGACTTGGTTTAGAGTCACTATTTTTCCAGGCGTCATCTTCAACGCAATCTTGCCAACTCCTTCAATTTTGGCAGTAGATGAATTTCCCATGAAGATAGTCTCGTCGGGACCTGCGGGGACATAAGAAGAAAATAATTCCTTGTTAGCACAAACATGGCGGGTGGCTCCAGAATCTATCCACCACTCTTTCGGATTTCCTACCAAGTTGCATTCGGACAACATGGCACACAAGTCTTCCATTTCATCTTCAACCATGTTGGCTTGATTCTTTTTCTTCCTATCATTCTTTGGCGCACGACAATCTGCCGCCTTATGCCCAATTTTTCCACAGTTGTGGCAATTACCCTTGAACTTCTTCTTGCTTGGGTAATTCTTTGGTCCAGAAGCTTTCTTCCTCTTCTTATTTTGTGGTGCCTCCTCAACAATGTTTGCCCCCACAATTGTCGAGTTTCCACGTGACTTCTTTTCAGCATTTTTGTTGTCCTCTTCTATCCTCAAACGAACAATCAAGTCTTCTAGAGTCATCTCCTTCCGTTTGTGTTTAAGATAATTCTTAAAATCCTTCCACAACGGAGGTAGTTTCTCAATGAAAGCAGCAACTTGAAAGGCCTCATTAATGACCATACCTTCAATAACAAATTCAGAGTTAATAATAAGATAAATCTTATTAATAGAATTATTGATTTGGGTCATACCTTCAGCAAGGAGGTCATGTACAATGACTTGTAGTTCTTGGACTTGTGTTATGACCAACCTAGTGTCAATCATCTTGAAATCCAGGAACCTTGCAGCCATGAACTTCTTAAGTCCTGAATCCTCGGTCTTGTACTTTTTCTCAAGCGCATTCCATAACGCTTTTGAAGTTTCCATGACACTATAGACATTGTACAAACCATCTTCCAAACAACTTAAAATGTAATTTTTGCATAAGAAATCAGAATGTTTCCATGCTTCAGTTACAACAAGTCGTTCATTGTCCGGTGTATCCTCAACCATAGTCGGAGGATCCTCCTTGATAAAACTTTGCAAACTCAACGTAGTAAGATAGAAGAGCATCTTCATTTGCCAGTGTTTGAAGTCATACCGGAAAATTTTCCGGGTTTTTCTGCCGGTGCCATAGCATGGGCCGGAGTAGAACGGCTTGATGATGCAACCACACTTGTCATAGTAGCACCCGTTCCCGCAACATTTCCATTAGTTTGGTTTTCATTCGTCATATTTCTGTAAAGTCAAAAACAATACAGAACTTTATTAAATGAGTGAAGTTTTTATATCTTCAAACTGAATACCAAACCAAACATACAACACGTAACAATGGTGAAGTTTTTATATACTTCAAAACTCAAACATTTGAAGTATATAAAAACTTTTGGGTTTGTAACTCAAATGGGGAATGGGCATAGGTGAAAAAAAAACATGCATGAAAATACTGTGTGATTCGCAAGTAGGATTAATCGCATCTGGATAAGTAGGTTTCCCTTTGAACTTTCCGTAGTGAACTTATGTCGGATATACTCGGTCAATCGGTAGAATTGATATCTTTGAACCGTCGAGCTTTGGTGTATACCTAGACAACCATAAGTCACACAATCAACCCTTAACCGTCTTTGGTTCTCATTGTTATGTTCGTTTCAGCCATGAACACCACCTGGTTCATAAGTGCATAAAGAACTGGCCTTACAGAATTCTCCTTGAAGCGGCTTACACTTCACACTTACATAGGTGATTCCTAAACGTGTTATCCCGTAGATACACTATTTGATATACCCTGTATCAAACTTAGAAACCATAAAAAAATGTCTTAACATTTTATCCTTGTTACTGAACATTGTCTTCATCACGAAAATGGACTAAAATATTATATTTGACAATGTTGAACCGGTCATACATAACTTTGTTTGCTCCTTGAACCTAGATCTCGGACCTCCAAAATTCTCGGTAGAGTTACCGCCATGATGACTTGTCCTCGGCCATAGTCCCATTCCCTTAGATGATTTCTCAACTCCCTCTCTAGTTAGGCCTTTTGTAAGCGGATCCGCCAAATTATCCTTTGATTTTACATAATCAATTGTGATAATTCCACTAGAAAGTAGTTGCCTAACGGTTATATGTCTGCGTCTTATATGACGAGACTTTCTGTTATACATAACGCTCCCAGCCCTTCCTATTGTCGCTTGATTATCGCAATCTATACATATAGGTGCCAAAAAATTGGGCAAAAATAGAATATCTTTCAAGAAGTTCAGGAGCCATTCAGCTTCTTCACCGGCCTTGTCTAAGGCTATAAGCTGAGCCTCCACTGTAGAGCGGTCAATGCACATTTATTTGGACAATTTCCAAGATATCGCTCATCCATTGACTGTTTAGAATCGATTGAACCGGTGATTTAATTTGCATCACTGTACCCCCTATTATCGTGGGATACTTATTGTAGTGCAAAGCATAATTTGGAGTATATCTCAAATACTTCAAAACTCATTTCATTGTCATAAACATTCAATGCAAACTTCCTTATGTTGTAGACTAATACGTCTCGACTTTCGATTGCATATCAGATTATTGACTACACTTAATGTAGTATATTATAACGACAGCTGGAATGATTGGCGTCAATTGTGAGCATAACCTCTTAATATATAAAACATTTTTCAATCACTCTACCATTTCCAAGCATTTGTATGCTATTTATTCATACGTCTATATGATATGCAAATTATAGCACCTTTATTTATGAAACAAATCCAACTTGCAATGGATTTTGTTCATGTTCATTGGTTGGTTCACCTCATTATAGACCAATGTATTAGTATATCCGTTCATGAACTGTCATTTCCATACTAAAACGTACAGACGTATTATTTTATGAAAAGTCACAACCTTCAAAGTGACATCATTTCATAAAAGAACCAAACAATATAAATTTTCATGAAAGAAAAAATGACCTTTCGAGAAAGACATGTGACCAACTTCTGAATTAGTAGTTTCATCAACTAGTCTTCATTAAGACTAAACATCTGATGAATTTATCAACTACTATATCAACGAGTTTCAAATATCAATTTAGACATTACGTCTCACATCTGCTTTTGTCATGCATAAGATAAAAGCCCCCACATTTTAAATATTTCATCAACATATAATCAAAATAACGACTATATATATGACTTGAAGTATTCTTAATGTAAACACTTTTATTTACACTCATTAATTTTTGAAACTATTTGACAATATTATTTGGTCAAATCTCGCATGTCATTGTTTGAGTGACTTAACAAGTCGACATACCTTCGTTTCTTTTTTGGGAACCATGAACCCTTCAGGCTTGTTCCATGTAAATTTCTTCCTCCAAATCTCTATTTAAGAAGATTTTCTTTAATTTCATCTGATGGATTTCAAGGCCATACACCGCGGCTAACGTTAATAACACCTGAGTAGATGTAATCATCGTTACCAGTGAGTATGTATCAAAATAAACAAGACATTCTCGTTGTCTAAACTCCTTAGACAACTAATCTTGCTTTATATTTGTCAATAGCACCATCAACTTTTATTTTACTTTTTTAAAAATCCATTTAGAATCCAAATGTTTATTTTCTCGAGGAAGATCAACCATTTTCCCAAGTATGATTACTTAATATGGATTCTATCTTACTATTGACAACCTATTTTCAATATTGTGCTTCCGAAGAAGACAATGCTTCTTTAAACATTTGAAGCTCACTTTCCAACAAGAATGTCAGAAAATCTGGTCCAAAGGACATAGTTATCATTTGACGTTTACTACATCTTAGATTCACCTCAATCGGTGTACTTTCTTTTGCTTCTTCCCGTGTTCGCTTAGATTTTTCACTAGACGACTCACATTCCTTTTATACGGATAATTATTCTCAAAGAATTCAGCATTATCTGATTCAATTATCGTATTAATATGAACGTCGGGATTTTCTGATTTATGAATCAGAAAATGATATGCCTTACTATTTGTTGCATATCTTATGAAAACGAATCTACAATTTTTGATCCGATTTTTATCCTTTTGGGTTTAAGAACTTGCACTTTACCCAAATATCCCCCACACTTAAAAATATTTCAAGTTGGGTTTTCTTCCTTTTATTCATTTTTCGTATGAAAGGATTCCGTAAGAATAGATTCTCCCCACAAGATCTGGGGTAAACAAGAACTTACAACAAGGCATTTTAGCATTTCTTTTAACGTTCTACTCATTCTTTTCGCAATTCCATTAGATTCTGCTAATGAAGGGGCAGTCGTTTGGTGAATAATACCATAATCCAAACATATTTCATCAAAAAGGAGATCCATATTCGACGCTCCTATTACATTATTGAGCCCGCCACAAGAATTGTTGTTTGTGTCATAACATAGTCAGAATAAATGGTGAAGTTTTTAATCTTCAAACCAATCTGACATAATTAGAATTAATAAACTGTGAAGTTTTTAATCTTCTAACCGAGTACTGCCTGATACCGGATATATTAAATGGTGAAGTTTTTAATCTTCAAACCATGTAATACGTGACACAATCAAATTTAATAAATGGTGAAGTTTTTAATCTTCTAACCGAATAATAAATTAGAGTAGAAAAATCACTAAGATTTTAATCTCCAAAACGAGTATAAAGTCACATAGACTTTAATTTCCGACAAATGAGTAGAAAGTCACAAAGACTTTAATCTCAACAAACGAGTAAAAATCACGCAGATTTTGATCTCGAAGCAGGAGTAAAAAATCACGAAGATTTTATTCTCCATAACGTGTGTAGAAAATCACGAGAATTTTTAATTCTCTTTCCAAATGGTTTTCCAACTAAACCATTATAACACTTTAAACAGTTTGATTTCTTTCTCTAATCAAACACATATATGTTCTTCTTTACATATCACATATTCATGATCTCAAGAATACTTTCAAGTATCAATGTAAGCCTAATTCATATCTTACAATGTTGAAAGTAATCTTCCACATAATTTATGCATGTTACCAAATTCTATATCAACTGCTCATAGTTTTTCATATAGTCAAAGGAATAATAAATTACCGTAAATACATATTATTCCTACTCATGGATATATTCTAAATATATAATATGAGATCATCACATAATAAATATCTACCCCGATATTTATAAAAGCAAAATATCTTAAATCACAAGGGTAAAAAGTTAAAAATAAATAGAGTAAAGAAAGTAGAACCTGGTATATTATTAGTTTCTTCTTAAATCGTTGCCTTCACTGTTTTCCTTTACAGTGATTAAACTGTGAATTTCCAGCCATTACTTGTCACAAATGATTCATGTCATTGTTTATATTATTTGGATGGAAACAAATCCACTGGACTTTATGACTTTCATTTTGAATCATAACTTTAATCACCACTAGTTGTGGGTTCTTATAGTTAATCTTGGAAACAGACAAATGAGTCATCTACTCACTTGTCTTTGTACACAAGACAAGTGGCCATGTTTCATCCAAAGAAATGGTATAACTCATAAGAGCACCAAAGACAGAGGGTTCTGTAACAGTTTTAGTTTCTTCTAAGCAAGACTGCCTCACTTTCAATATGTTTTGCATTTTATAATTAGCAACCATATGCGCTTCTGTAATTTCAAGTCAAGTGGCAACCAAATCTTTGACCCTCATAGACACACACTTGATTTGTGAATCAACCACCTTGTCTCAATAGAAAGGCATTTGATATTGGCTTTCCTCCAACAACTCGCATCGAGTACGTCTCTGAAAATTGTCACATGCTAATTAAATAGACGCCATTTTTGCAAAGATACGCACAGAAAATAAATATTAAAATTCCTTAAGATTGTTGGTAATCTGTGTTCGAAATCAGAAAATCGGAGAAGTAAACAAACGTTAGTTCAATAAACAAAACGTGAAATAATAATTCCGAGCCCACAAGTTGCTTGTATGTCCTTAAGGAATTTAATCCCCTCACCGTTGCCCAAGGTTTTGGATTAATTCCTCCCAGGATAGAACGGAATAACTATTCTGCAACACTGGCAATCGAAACTGCAGAATTTCAGCGAACTCAACAGACGGAGCAAATCACACTTGACACTTATGTTTATTTGAAAATAATGCAACATTATAGAAAAGAGGGGAGAAATTTTCAGATTTTTCCATTTGATTTTCATCTCTAAAAAATGAGGCCAAGCCTCTAAATTTATAGACAAAGGAGGGTGAGATGAAGAGGTGCAATCCAAAAGGTGCCTCTTCCATTTCCCATTCACACCCTTTAAAAAATGTAACAATATTCTAGGTAGAGTTACCGCCATGTTGACTTGTCCTCGGCCATAGTCCCATTCCCTTAGATGATTTCTCAACTCCCTCTCTAGTTAAGCCTTTTGTAAGCGGATCCGCAACATTATCCTTTGATCTTACATAATCAATAGTGATAATTCCACTAGAAAGTAGTTGTCTAACGGTATTATGTCTTCGCCGTATATGACGAGACTTTCCGTTATACATAACGCTCCCTGCCCGTCCTATTGCAGCCTCACTATCGCAATGTATGCAAATAGGAACCAAAGGTTTTGGCCAGAACGGAATGTCTTCTAAAAAATTCCGAAGCCATTCAGCTTCTTCACCGGCTTTATCCAATGCTATAAACTCTGATTCCATTGTAGAGCGATCAATACACGTCTGTTTAGAAGACTTCCAAGATATTGCTCCTCCACCAACCGTAAACACATATCCACTTGTGGACTTTGTTTCTATTGAGCCGGTTATCCAATTTGCATCACTATATCCTTCGATAACTGCAGGATATTTATTGTAGTGCAAAGCGTAGTCTTGAGTATACTCCAAGTATCCCAGAACTCGTTTCATTGCCACCCAGTGATGTTTGGTTTGGTATTCAGTTTGAAGATATAAAACTTCACTGATTTAATAAAGTTCTGTATTATTATTATTATTTTTTTTTTCCGGCATTATTTTACATTAACTTGGAGACTAAAGCCTTGTTGCTTTCTACCCCATTAATTGTTTCTATCCGGTTTAAAGTACATAAAAACTTTGCCGGAAAAATAAACGTACGGGTTTGAAGTATATAAAAACTTCACCATTGTTACGTGTTGTATGTTTGGTTTGGTATTCAGTTTGAAGATATAAAAACTTCACCGATTTAATAAATTTCTGTATTGTTTTTGACTTTACAGAAACATGACGAATGAAAACCAAACTAATGGAAATGTTGCGGGAACGGGTGCTACTATGACGAGTGTGGCTGCATCGTCAAGCCGTTCTACTCCGGCCCATGCTATGGCACCGGCAGAAAAACCCGGAAAGTTTTCCGGTATTGACTTCAAACGCCGGCAAATGAAGATGCTCTTCTATCTTACTACGTTGAGTTTGCAACGTTTTATCAAGGAGGATCCTCCGGTCATGGCTGAGGATACTCCGGACAATGAACGACTTGTTGTAACCGAAGCATGGAAACATTCTGATTTCTTATGCAAAAATTACATTTTGAGTTGTTTGGAAGATGGTTTGTACAATGTCTATAGTGTCATGGAAACTTCAAAAGCGTTATGGAATGCGCTTGAGAAAAAGTACAAGACCGAGGATGCGGGACTTAAGAAGTTCGTGGCTGCAAGGTTCCTGGATTTCAAGATGATTGACACTAGGTCGGTCATAACACAAGTCCAAGAACTACAAGTCATTGTACATGACCTCCTTGCTGAAGGTATGACCCAAATCAATAATTCTATTAATAAGATTTATCTTATTATTAACTCTGAATTTGTTATTGAAGGTATGGTCATTAATGAGGCCTTTTAAGTTGCTGCTTTCATTGAGAAGCTACCTCTGTTGTGGAAGGATTTTAAGAATTATCTTAAACACAAACGGAAGGAGATGACTCTAGAAGACTTGATTGTTCGTTTGAGGATAGAAGAGGACAACAAAAATGCTGAAAAGAAGTCACGTGGAAACTCGACAATTGTGGGGGCAAACATTGTTGAGGAGGCACCACAAAATAAGAAGAGGAAGAAAGCTTCTGGACCAAAGAATTACCCAAGCAAGAAGAAGTTCAAGGGTAATTGCCACAACTGTGGAAAAATTGGACATAAGGCGGCGGATTGTCGTGCGCCAAAGAATGATAGGAAGAAAAAGAATCAAGCCAACATGGTTGAAGATGAAAATGGAAGACTTGTGTGCCATGTTGTCCGAATGCAACTTGGTAGGAAATCCGAAAGAGTGGTGGATAGATTCTGGAGCCACCCGCCATGTTTGTGCTAACAAGGAATTATTTTCTTCTTATGTCCACGCAGGTCCCGACGAGACTATCTTCATGGGAAATTCATCTACGACCAAAATTGAAGGAGTTGGCAATATTGCGTTGAAGATGACGTCTGGAAAAATAGTGACTCTAAACCAAGTCCTCCATGTTCCAGAAATTCGCAAGAATCTTGTGTCTACCTCACTTCTTGTCAAGAATGGATTCAAATGTATTTTTGTTTCTAATAGTGTTGTAATTAGTAAGAACGATTTGTATGTTGGAAAAGGTTACCTAAGTGAGGGCCTTTTCAAGATAAATGTAATAGCAGTTCCAATGAATAAAGTGAATGCTTCTTCTTACTTGCTTGAGTCAAACACTTTATGGCATGCGCGTTTAGGTCACGTAAACTTCAAAACATTGCGAAAGATGATAAATCTAGAAGTATTGCCAAAATTTGATTGCATTAATTCTAAATGTCAAATATGTGTGGAATCAAAGTTTGCTAAGCATCCTTATAAGTCTGTTGAAAGGAATTCAAGTCCTTTAGACTTAATTCACACAGATATTTGCGACATGAAGTCAACACCATCTCGCGGTGGAAAAAAGTATTTTATTACTTTTATTGACGATAGCACGAGATACTGCTATGTTTATTTACTTAATAGTAAAGATGAGGCAATTGATGCTTTCAAGCAATACAAGAGTGAAGTTGAAACGCAACTAAACAAAAAGATCAAAATGATAAGAAGTGATAGGGGTGGCGAATATGAATCTCCTTTTGAAGAAATATGTTTGAAAAATGGCATTATTCACCAAACAATTGCCCCTTACTCTCCACAATCTAATGGAATTGCGGAGAGGAAGAATCAAACGTTAAAGGAGATGATGAATGCATTGCTAATAAGTTCTGGCTTACCACAGAACTTGTGGGGGGAAGCTATACTTACAACTAATCGGATAATCAACCGTGTACCTCATAGTAAAACACAATCCATTCCTTATGAAAAGTGGAAAGGAAGGAAGCCTAGCTTGAAATACTTCAAAGTGTGGGGGTGTTTAGCTAAGGTACAAGTTCCTAAACCTAAAAGGGTTAAGATAGGTCCAAAAACGGTTGATTGTGTATTTATTGGATATGTAACCAATAGCAAGGCATATCGTTTTCTGGTTCATAAATTAGAAAATCCTGAGATTCACATTAATACGATAATAGAATCAGATAATGCTGAATTCTTTGAAACTATTTATCCGTATAAAAAGGAAAGTGAAGTGACCTGCCAAAAGTCAAAACGACCTCGGGAGGAAATAACAGATGGTATGCCTAATAAAGAAAATCCGAGAAGAAGTAAACGTCAAAGGACATCTACTTCATTCGGTCCGGATTTTTTGACTTTTCTGTTAGAAAATGAGCCTCGTACCTTCAAGGAAGCAATGTCTTCCTCAGAGGCACAATATTGGAAAGAAGCTGTCAATAGTGAAATAGAATCCATATTGAGCAACCATACTTGGGAATTGGTTGATCTTCCTCCAGGTAATAAAACATTGGGTTCTAAATGGATTTTCAAGAAGAAAATGAAAGACGATGGTACTATTGACAAAT
This sequence comes from Nicotiana noctiflora, assembly GCA_032618575.1. NCBI lineage: Eukaryota > Viridiplantae > Streptophyta > Magnoliopsida > Solanales > Solanaceae > Nicotiana > Nicotiana noctiflora. The sequence goes on along the minus strand of JASVEL010008809.1, from coordinate 5,039 downwards.
ACAAGGCAAGACTTGTCGTCAAAGGATTTAGACAACGAGAAGGTCTTGACTATTTTGACACATACTCACCGGTAACAAGAATTACATCCATTCGGATGCTAATCGCGTTAGCCGCCTTGTATGATCTTCAAATCCATCAAATGGATGTGAAAACAGCCTTCTTAAATGGTGATTTAGAGGAAGAAATCTACATGGACCAACCCGAGGGGTTTGTGGTTCCGGAAAAGAAAAGAAGGTGTGTCGACTTGTTAAGTCCCTTTATGGACTAAAACAAGCACCCAAGCAATGGCATGCGAAATTTGACCAAACAATGTTGTCAAATGGATTTAGGATTAATGAATGTGATAAATGTGTTTACATTAAAAACGTTCCAAATCATATAGTCATTGTTTGCTTATATGTTGATGATATGCTAATAATGAGCAAAGACGTTGCTGACATTCAAACTACTAAGTGCATGCTTGCTAGTAAGTTTGATATGAAAGACTTAGGAGTTGCCGATATAATTCTAGGAATTAAAATCAAAAGGACTCCTCAAGGTCTAGCTTTGTCTCAATCACATTACGTGAAAATGGTACTTGAAAAATTCAAACATTTGGAATTTAGAAGTGCAAGGACTCCAATTGACTTAAACCATCATCTTATGAAGAATAAAGGTGAAAGTACATCTCAATTGGAGTATGCTCGTGTGTTAGGAAGCTTAATGTGCATCATGAACTGTACACGACCTGATATAGCTTGTGCGATAAGTAAACTTAGTCGATTCACAAGTAATCCCAACAAATATCATTGGGTGGCAATGAAACGAGTTCTGGGATACTTGGAGTATACTCAAGACTACGCTTTGCACTACAATAAATATCCTGCAGTTATCGAAGGATGTAGTGATGCAAATTGGATAACCGGCTCAATAGAAACAAAGTCCACAAGTGGATATGTGTTTACGGTTGGTGGAGGAGCAGAATCTTGGAAGTCTTCTAAACATACGTGTATTGCTCGCTCTACAATGGAATCAGAGTTTATAGCATTGGATAAAGCCGGTGAAGAAGCTGAATGGCTTCGGAATTTTTTAGAAGACATTCCGTTCCGGCCAAAACCTTTGGCTCCTATTTGCATACATTGCGATAGTGAGGCTGCAATAGGACGGGCAGGGAGCGTTATGTATAACGGAAAGTCTCGTCATATACGGCGAAGACATAATACCGTTAGACAACTACTTTCTAGTGGAATTATCACTATTGATTATGTAAGATCAAAGGATAATGTTGCGGATCCGCTTACAAAAGGCTTAACTAGAGAGGAGTTGAGAAATCATCTAAGGGAATGGGACTATGGCCGAGGACAAGTCAACATGGCGGTAACTCTACCTTGAATTTTGGATGTTCCGAGATCTAGGTTCAAGGAGCTCAAACAAAGTCGTGATTGACCGGTTCAACATTGTCAAAATAAAATCTTTGGTCCATTCTCGTGATGAAGACAATGTTCAGTAACAAGGATAGAACTTTATACGTTCTTTAATGATTACCTAAATTTGATGAGGTATCTATCAAATAATGTCAATCTAAAGGATTACATGTTTAGGAATCACCTATGTAAGTGTGAAGTGTAAGCCGCTTCAAGGAGAATTCTGTAAGGCCAATTCTCTACGCACTTATGAGACCAAGCGGTGTTCATGGCTGAAACGAACACAATAATGAGAACCAAAAGACGGTTAAGGGTCGATTGTGTGACATATGGTTGTCTAGGTATACACCAAAGTTCGACGGTTCAAAGATATCAAATCTACCGATTGACCGAGTATATCCGACATATGTTCACTATGGAAAGTTCAAAGGGAAACCTACTTATCCGGATGCGATCGATCTTTTCTTGTGAATCACACAATTTCCATGTTTTGTTTTTCTATATAGCCATTCCCTATTCATGTGGGGGATTGTTGGACTTTTAAGCCATTGGGCTTTAAAGATGAGTAGTGTGAATTGGGTAATGGTGGGAAATTAAATGGACTAGATTGGGCTTCAAAATTTGGCCCAAACTAGTTGACCCGGTTAATAAATAACGTTGAAAGAACGTATCTTCCTATCAGGTGTCTATTCACAATGAATAGACACCATGAAGAGGCACCATACCTTTTCACAAAGCCAACAATTTCCTATAAATTCAAGCATGGCTTCCATTCTAGACATTCAGAAATTCAAAAATTCAGAAATTCAGAAATTCAGAAATTCTTTCCCTTTCTCCAAGTTCATTAATCCAAAAATTCTTGAGCTTTCTCGTTCCTTGAAAACCGTAAGTGTGATTCACTCCGCTCTTTGAGTTCGTTGGTATCCTGCTTCTTGTATTGCCACTGTCGCAGGAAGGTTATTCCGTTTTATCCTGGGAGGATTTAATCCATTACCTTGGCAACTGTGAGGGGGTTAAAATTCCTTAAGGACACACAAGCAAATTGTGAACTCGGAATTATATATTCTATTTCTTCTCCCTCTTGTTTTTCCTTAACAGTGTTAATTTTGATAATACACGTCGCCTAACAATAACTGCACCAAGATGATATGAGCTTAGTGTAAGTAGAACATTTCGGCCTGCTTGAACTCCATCTTCACACCTATGATGGCTACATATGTTGAAAAATGTAATGATCCGACCCGTCGTCACGAGAGTTACCGCCCCGTTTTCTCCATTTTATACTTCAATATGTTTATTTATATGTGTTTGGAGAGTTATAAGCAAATCGGATATAATTCGGTTAGAAATGAAGCAATAAACTTCTTTATGGGAAGGTTAGTTTAGAAAAGTCAACCGGATATTGACCGATAAGTTAGAAAGCTCAGAATGGATTTCTGATGATTCGACTAGTTTTGGGGGATGATTTATGACTTAGGTGAGCAATCGGAATTGAATTCGGAGGTCCGGTGTAGATTTAGGCTTGAATTGGCTAAGGTTGAATTTTGGCGAGTTCCGGACGGCAGGTGGGATTTTGATCCGGGGCTCGGAATGGAATTCCGAGAGTAGCAGTAGCTCTGTTAGGTGACTTTGGATATGCGTGCAAAATTTCAGGTCATTCGGAGGTGTTTAGGTCAGGTTTTAGATGAAATATTAGTTTCGGAAGTTTTAGTGAAACTTAGGCTTGAATCCGTGAGAATTTGATGATGTTGATGTTTAAGATGGTGTTTTTATGCTGCGAGCAAGTTTGAATGAAGTAATGTGACATATCTGTGCATTTGGTTGAGGTCCCGAGGGTCTCTGGATGATTCCGGATGCCCAACGGGAGGTTTTGAACTTAAATATTACAGCAAAAATATTGCAGTCAGATGTTGTTCTATGTGATCGCATAGAGGCATTGCGATCGCATAGAAGACCTCGAGAAGGGTGGATTTTTACTCTATGCGATCGCATAGAGGCAAGTGCGATCGCATAAAGGCAAGTGCGATCACATAGGTTGGGGAAGTTGAACTGTGCAACTGCAATGGTGTTAATGCGATCATATAGAAGGGAATTTGAAGCCTAGGAAAATGCTCTATGCGATCGCATAGACGGCAGTGCGATTGCATAGACTTAGGACTTTACACAATGCGATCATATACAATGCATTGCGATTGTATATAAGCAAAATGGGCCTGAAAAATTTTACTCTATGTGATCGCATAAGGGCATTGCAATCGCATAGAAGGAAGCGTCGGTGATAGAACAGTTAAGTTAAAAACATTTCAAATGCGCACCCTCATAATTTTACACCACTTTTACTTCGTCAAGGAAGGGTTTCGAGCGATTTGAAGAGAGAAATCAACGAGTAATCATTGGAGGTACGTTTCTTGACTCAAAAATATGATTTTATGCTTGAATCAACACCAAAATTCATGAAATTGGGTAGAATTTGCGAAGAACTAGGGCCTAAATAATGAAAACGAATTTTTGGGTTTTGAAAGGCCATTCGAACTCCGATTTCGATAAATTTTCTATGCACGGACTCGTGGCGAGACGAGGAATCCGTTGGTATAATTTTTAGAATTTTTCGAGAAGTGGGCCTAGGGCTCGGGTTTTACCAACTTCGTGAATTGTTACGTTTTTCGAGTAATTTTTATTGGGTTATAATTCTTTGACCCATATTTATGTATTTGCTTTGGTTTTGACAAGATTCGACGCACGAAGCGACAAATTCGAAGGGAAAAGGCATCGCAGATGAGTCCATGGCCGGTTAGAGGTGAGTAGTTAGTGTATATGATAGCCTGAGAGTTTGAAACCCCGGCTTATCACATTGTGACGCTATTTAGGTCGTGAATCGCATCTCATAGCAGGTGCGGGATTGGTTATGACTAGGGATTGTGACTTGTTCCATCCCGAATAAGAATAATATTATATTGGCGGTTAAAACACACACTGTATTAAGTATATATGTGGGCTATAATCCATGTTTGGGGCCTTCTGCCGACTTGTATTATCCTTAGGGGACAGATATCTATGTGATAGCATGATTTGTAAAATCAATAATCTCAGTCCTGGCTTGAAATTACTATTATGAAATGCTAAGTCACCTGTTCTTGGAAAATAAAATAAAATTAAAGTATTTTTCATTGTTAATGAACTGGAACCTGGAAATAACTAAATTGAATTATTGTGTGACTCATATGCATGTTGTGGACTGAGTATGGATCGGGCTGCACGCCGCAACGGATGATATGAATATTGAGCTTGGGCTGAAGGAGCCCCTCCGGAGTCTGTACATACCCCTAGTGAGCGTCGTCGACGTTAAACGGATCGGGATACGTGTCGTAGCGGTCATGTTCATTGCATTGCATTCTTGTTTGTAAATTACTTGTGTTATTTGTGGTTTACTGTTGCTGTTAGTTCGTGGTAGGTATCGGACTGTAGTTTTAGCTTTGCTCTGTGGTATTCTGTGGATTTTCTGCTTTCAACTAGTTTATATACTTTTTACTCACTGAGTACTTAGTACTCACCCCTACTCCATGCACTTTTATGTGCAAATTCAGGTACGAAGGAGGGTTAGATGAGCAGTCCAACTTATATCAGAGTATTCGAGT
>JASVEL010008808.1:0-39505 GCA_032618575.1 Nicotiana noctiflora | reverse complement strand
AAGTGATGTACCCATCCCGGTGGCAATGCCAGCCATAGCACCATTCCATACAAAGATTGTCCCCCGGGACTACACGACCGACGCAAGAAGGAAAGGGAAAACCAAATCTGGAGAAGTAATTGCAGCACAGGGTATGACCCAAACTGGCATGTTTTATACTCTGGAACATCTGGATGAATCAAGTAAGCAGGCCTCTAGACTACCTACCGAAACTGGTTTTGATGACCTCTGGAGAAAGGTACAGGCAAAAGAGTACTCAGTCATTGATCAACTGAATAAAACACCGGCACAATTCTCTATCCTAGCTCTACTACAAAGCTCCGATGCACATAAGAATGCCTTGATGAAGATACTAAATGACGAATATGTACCCAGCAATATAACTAGAGGAGAAATGGCGAACATGGTGGGGCAAATATTCAATTACTTTCAACAAAGATGAGCTGCCACCAGAAGGGTTGAGCCACAACAAGGTGCTGCACATCACCGTGCAATGCGAGGATTATTTCATCACCAATACTTTGATTGACGGAGGGTCCAGCCTCAATATTTGTCCCTTGGTGACTCTCCAAACATTAGGGAAAATCCTGCATGAGATCAAAGATGGAGCTATCAATGTCAAAGCTTTCGACGGCTCCCAAAGGTCAACCATTGAAGAAATTAGTTTGTGTCTGCAGTTGGGACCAACTTGGTTCGATGTCGACTTTCAAGTGATAGACATCCCAGCATCCTACAATATGTTGTTGGGACGGCCCTGGATTTATGCCATAGGAGTTGTAGCATCAACCCTACACTAAGCGGTGAAATCTTAATGGAATCATCAAGAGGTAATTATTCATGGCGACGGTAACAATCCCATATACAGTTACCAAATGATTCCAGCGATCGGAGGAAGGAGAAACATAGGTGGGGAAACCTACTATCATATTGAGCGAGTCAACACCGTGGACAAAGATAAATGGTGGGATAAAAAGATTGAAAGATTACGGAATTGGAGCGGATATAAACTTGGAAAGGGACTCAGCAGGAACCTCTAGGGAATCGCCAAACCTGTCAAGTGAAAGAAACATGGTACCACTTTTGGTTTGGGATACGATTACACCTGGAAGGAATTCAAAGAATATTCACTACCCTGGTACGGTCCAAACTATCCATTGGAGCATCCAATACCCTATCTAGTGCAGACTTTCCAACCAGCCAAAGTCATTTATGGGTCAGAAGAAGAGGAAGCATTAGCAGCAATGAGGAACTTGTTCTTGGAGGATGATATTGTGGACTGTTGCGTCGTTTTCAAGGAGGAGGGGGAGGAAGGCCCTTCTATACAAGCCATGAGACGAGGAGAATGCCTCAATAATTGGTCTATCAAACCCATCAGGGCCTGGAGAGCTTCGGGGTAGGAAGGCTGAACAAAGCACCATGCATTACCTTTTTACTTTTTCACTAGTTGATTTTCCGCATTTTTAATTTTTGAAATAAGAGCTCCAATGTTCAAAACAATTATGAAATTTATCAAAAACATTTCAGTTTCTTATGAATCTCGCTCTTATTATTTTCTCTATCATTTACTTTATTTTACACAACATTACTATTACTTATCTTGATGAATTGATGATTGTGACTTGCAACGTGACAACGCAACAAACAGATATAGACTCAAAAGAGGATGATATACTAGAAGAGGTTATTAAAGAAGTTGAAAACTTTGAGAATAGGCCTAAGTCTAACTTGGACAAAACTGAGGTTATCAACTTGGGGGACATAGAGAATGTCAAAGAAATGTGCATCAATGGTTATCTGTCACCATCAACAAAGAAAGAGTACATGGAATTTCTAAGGGAATATGAGGACATCGTTGCCTGGTCGTATGATGATATGACTGGTCTCAGTACATCAATTGTAGATCATAAACTGCCAACCGATCCTACATGGCCGCCGGTAAACAGAAGCTCAGGAAGTTCAAGCCTGACATGAGTATAAAAATCTAGGAAGAAGTCACCAAGCAAGTCAAGGCCAAGGTCCTTAGGGTAGTAGAGTATCCAACATGGTTAGCTAACATACATATTCTGATTGACAACTGTGCTAAGAACGAGTTGCAGTCATTTGTCAATCGTTTTGCTGGGTATCATCAGATATGGATGGATGAGGAAGACGCTGAGAAAATGATTTTTATTATGCCATGAGGGATATATTGTTACAAGATGATGCCATTTGGGTTAAAGAATGTTGGGGCCACCTACATGAGGGCCATGACTACTATTTTCCATGACATGATATAGAAAGAGATCAAAGTGTATGTAGATGATGTTATCATCAATCCAAAGAAAGCCACTGACCATATGGAAGATCTGACAAAATTCTTCAATAGACTGAGGAGGTACAATCTGAAACTGAATCCCGCCAATTGCGCATTCGGGGTTCCTGCTGGAAAGTTGCTTGGGTTCATCGTAAGTCACCGAGGAATAGAGCTGGATCCATCAAAGGTTAAGTGCATTCAAGAATTGCCACCGCCAAAGAATAAGAAAGAGGTAATAAGTTTCTTGGGGAGACTCAACTACATCAGCCGGTTCATAGCTCAATCCACTATCATTTGTGAGCCCATATTTAAGATGTTGAAAAAAGATATTGCTACTAAATGGACCGGTGATTGTCTGAAAGCCTTCGACAGAATTAAGGAATACCTATCAACGCTGGTAGTTCTGGTTCCGCCCGAACTAGGTAGACCGCTATTTCTCTACCTTGCAGTATTGAACGGAGCATTCGGTTATGTTCTGGGGCAACACGCGAAATAAGGAGAAAAGAGCAAGACATCTATTACCTCAGCAAGAAGCTCACTCCATACGAGGCCAGTAGTCTCTATTAGAATGCACCTGTTGTGCGTTGACTTGGGTAGCTCAGAAGTTGAGGCATTATTTTTATGCCTATACCACTTACCTCATATCAAGAATAGATCCACTGAAATATATCTTTTAGAAGCCCATGCCCACTGGCAAACTTGCCAAGAAAAAAATCCTGTTGAGCGAATTTGATATTGTTTATGTGACTCAAAAAACAATCAAAGGACAGGCACTGGCAGATCATCTTGTCGAAAATCCCATAGACAGAGAACACGGGCCTCTAAAGATGTATTTTCCTAATAAAGAGGTATCTTTCATAGGAGAAGATATTGTAGAATACTATGATGGACGACAGATGTTTTTCGACGGAGCAGCAAACTTCAAAGGAGTGGGCATAGGAGCAGTCCTAGTATCAGAAATGGGCCAACATTATCTGGTATTTTCCAAACTTAGGTTCCCGCGCACCAACAACATTGCCGAATACGAAGCTTGCATCTTAGGGCTCAAGTTGGCCATTAACATGAATATTCAAGAGTTGCTAGTGATCGGGGATTCAGACCTGCTTATACATTAGGTCCAAGAAGAATGGGCAACCAAGAACTCCAAGATACTCCCTTATTTATATCATGTACAAGGGTTGAGGAAGAGGTTTACAAAGATAGAATTCCAGCATGTTCCGAGAATCCAAAATAAGTTTGTCGACGCATTGGACACATTATCATCTATGATTCAGCATCCACATATGAACTTCATTGATCCTATCCCGGTGAAATTCATGATTAGCCAGCTTCTTCTATGCTCATGTCGAGGAAGAAGCGGACAGAAAACCTTGGTTCCAGGATATCAAAGAGTATTTGACAACATGAGAATATCCAGAACTTGCAAACGCTACTCAGAAGCGCACACTGCGGAGGTTATCCAATAACTTCTTTCACAACAGAGTAATTTTGTATAGAAGGACACCCGACCTGGGATTACTAAAGTGTGTCAAAACAAAGGAAGCATCCAGGTTGTTAGAAGAGGTTCATGCAGGAACTTGTGACCTGCATATGAATGGTTTTGTCCTGGCCAAGAAAATACTCCAAGCTAGAAATTTTTGGATGACTATAGAAATAGACTGCATCCAGTATGTCAGAAAATACAATCATTGTCAGATATATGTGGATATGATAAAGTTACCTCCTAGTGAGCTTAATGTAACAAGCTCACCATGGTCATTCGGTGCTTGGGGAATGGATGTCATCGGACCTGTCGAGCACGTCGCATCAAACGGGCACAAGTTCATTCCAGTGGCAATTGATTAGTTCACCAAATGGGTTGAAGCAGCATCATATAAGGCAGTAACCAAGAAAGTTATGGCAGACTTTGTCAGCGATTGCATCATTTATCGATTCGGCATCCCAGAGTCATCATCACTAATAATGGTTCCAATCTCAACAGTGACTTGATGAAAGCCATGTGTGAAACATTCAAAATCAAACACAATAATTCTACAGCCTACAGACCTTAGATGAAAGGAGTCGTAGAAGCAACCAACATGAACATCCAGAAGATAGTAAGGAAGATGGTAGAAAAGCATAAGCTGTGGCGTGAGAAGTTATCATTTGCATTATTGGGATACCGCACCATAGTCCGCACATCAACCGGGACAACTCCCTACATGCTGGTCTATGGCACAAAGGTAGTCATTTTCGCTGAGATAGAAATTCCCTCCCAAAGGATCATACAAGAAGCAGAACCTGACAACGCAGAATGGGTAAAAAGTTGCTACAAGCAACTAGCTCTAATAGACAGGAGGAGAATGAATGTAGTTTTCCATGGTCAATTGTATCAGAACAAAATGTCCAGAGCCTTCAACAATAGAGTCAAGCCGAGACAATACACACCAAGGCGGCTGGTATTAAAGAAAATCTTTCTGCACCAGGATGAATCCAAAGGAAAATTCTCTCGCAACTGGTAGGGTCCATACATGGTTCATTGGGTTCTAACAGGAGGAACCCTCATACTCGCAGAAATGGATGGAGAAGTATACACAAAGCCAATCAATTCATATACAGTCAAGCGTTACTATGTGTAATCTTTATGCTTCCCTATATGATGTAATTTGAACTACGTCTAACCTGATTTCTGTTTAAGAGGGGATACGTTGGCAGCCTTATGGGTTCAGTCACAATTCAATAAAATTTTCATTTCCCCCGATATTAGAAACTGGGCCAGAATTTTGATGAGGACCCTCAAAATTCTGAAGTTGATTCTCAGTCCTTCATCGCACCCAGCCGTCAGAGGCACCAGCCCAGTAAACTGGGGTAGAATTTAGAGGAGGACCCTAAAAGTTCCAGAGAAAAAGAGCTCGCAATGTCTTGAACCGCGTCGCAGTCGTCGATTCATCTAAAAGAAAATCATTTTAAATTATATAGTTACATAACATTCTTTACTAAATCATGCATGACTACTATCAAAATTGCTTTGTTTAGCGAAGCTACCCCAATGAAAGCAATATCCAAGTAGGACAAGTGAAGTCCACGGGAGGACGAATTAACCTTCCCCTTTTACAAAACTCACAGTTTTTCTTTGAATGTAGGCACCCCAAGACATGAAATCATCAGATACGATTACATACTCATACTTTTTCAGGAATACAACTCTCAAAATCATCACTTACTTACAAGTTCTATCCATATAGGACATCCCCAGCAGCCACAACGACGCAATTGACTATCAGTTATCGTCTATCAGCTAAGATATTGTGTTACTATTCACCTCCATCTGCTGCATTGCATAAGGCTATCATTCTGCCTTTTGAGACTAAGTTCTGTCTCCATTTGCATTTCTTTTCATTACATAAGGCTACCATTATACCTTCCGAGACTAAGCTCTGTCTCCATCTGTATTTCTCTGCATTGTATAAGGCTACCATTCTGCCTTCCGAGACTAAGCTCTATCTCCATATGCGTTTCTCCGTATTGTATAAAGCTACCATTCTGCCTTCTGAGACTAAGCTCTGTCCCCACTTGCATTTTTGTTTCATTGCATAAGGCTACCTTTCTGCCTTCTAAGACTAAGCTCTATCTCTATCTACATTTTTGATGCATTGCATAAGACTACCTTTCTGCCTTACGAGACTAAGAACTGTCTCCATCTGCATTTTCTTGCATTTTATAAGTCTACCTTTCTGCCTTCCATAACTAAGCACAATTTCCATCTGTATTTTCTCGCATTGCATAAGGCTACCTTTTTGCTTTCCGAGACAAAGCATTGTATCTACCTGCATGGCTGAAAGTTCTCCAACTTTATTTAAATCTTGCATGGTTGAAAGATCGCCAACTTTACTTAAATTCTGCATGTTTGAACTACCGCCACTTCATCTCTTACACAGCTAAAATACCACTACCTTTCATTTGAGTCCTTACATCGGCTGAAAAATTGGCATTATGTTTACACTTTACATCAGCTGAAATATCGCCAACTTTAATTAAATCTTTACATCGGTAGAAATATCGCCACTTCATTTAAGTCTTGCATCGACTGAAAGATTGCCAAATTCTGCATTTCATGGGCTAAAAGATCGCCAAATTTTCTAAAGGCGTTATTGTTCAGAGGCACCATTGTCATAGCCCGAGAACGCCATGCCATGGCCTGAGGACCCCATCTTCATCTTTTGCATATAATTATTCAAAGGCATCATGGTTTAGAGGCACCATTATCATAGCCCGAGAACATCATTTCATAGCTTGTGATTCTTTTATTATACGCTTCATGGCCCAGAACGTCATGGTTGGAAGACAACATTCATGGTCCAACGGGAACCTGCATCACATTTAAATTTATGCACAATATATGTTTGTATTGCTTATTTGTAGGTACACTGGCTATCAACGGCCGCCTCAGCAGGAGCGATCTCGCTCCACTTCCCGCAGCCTACTAGACTCCAACCACCTGTCCAAACTTGAATATCGGGTCCGTCTTTTGAAATCTCCGTCGACATGTTCGACCGATGGATTCTTGAACTACATATGACCTGATTCCTGTAAGATTAGGGATATGTAGGCAGCTCAGGAACCAGATCTCGGTCAAAATTCTTCAAATCATTTTGTTCGGTAGAAATTGGCCATCATATCTTTACCAGACAACTCTTTCGTCCTTCTCAAGTAAATAGGGGCAGCTGTTGATACCCAACTTTCTCTATGTATTTTTATATACTCAAAATATTTTCAAAATAGCATGTACATGCATATATAAGCATGCTCAAGAGTTTTGGTATTTTCCCCTTATTTTTAAAGATTTTAAAATCAACTTATTGTCTATTTTAATAGTACAAAGTTCAATAATTATTCCCAGACTAGTATTTTTGGTGAATAAATTATTTTCATTCTTATATTTATACCAAGATATAATTAAGGTAATTTTTGCATATTTTTACACATTTGTTTGATATTTTAAAGCTAAATTGCATATAATTGCAATTATAGTCTATTTTATGATTAACAATATTTTACAATTATAAAATCATTTATAGTATTTTTGGATTAATACGTATAAGTTATTAATTAAGTTCAGTACCTTTGTTTGTTTTAAAATCTTTTTTATATAATAATAAAAGAGGGAAAATTGGCTATTTAACAAACAACCCTTTATTATTTCAATTTTAGTCTATTTGGCCACACCCCTATCAGATTTAATTGACCTAATATCCAATTAAACTCACCCCAGCCCAATACGTAATATAACCCAACCCAACCACGATTTAATCTGAGCCGTTGATCAAATAAGATCAATGGCCCACATTTATTTTCCTTAATTAAATCTAACTACCCCCATGACCCCTTATTCTTCGAGACCGTCTCTCATATCTCTACTTTCTCTCTCTATCTCTCGTCTCTTCTAGAGACTTCTGTCTCTTCCCTTCTCCGATGAGTCCCTTCATCTTCTCCGGCGACCTTTTCCACCGGAGACCATGGAGTCCTCACCCTCTACCTCTTATGGTTTCCTTATGCCAGTAATATCATCCCTAAAGCCCTCGAAGGGCGAGGACCTATCTACTTACACCCATGGAGTTCTTGTTTGCTTGAGGCCTCCGAAGTTTGATTTCGAGTGAGGTCTATGACCTTTGAGGCTCGAGCTAGTAACGTTTGAGGTTCTCCTTATCTTCTCTAAAGTTTTCTTTGAAACTCTAATGCTTGAAACCTCCAATTGTTTAGATCTACAGTAGATCTACACATATTACGAGTTATTATGATGTTTCTTTTTAAGACTTTCTATTTTTTGAACTAGGGTTCCGATAACCTTTCTCAAAAAGGTTTTCTTTATTGTTTTTAACACTATCTCATGATTTTCTCTTATATTTACCATTGTTGAAGTCTTTTCCTTGCGGTTGGGTTAGTATATATGTTTGATTATCATGAATGGCTTGAAATTCTAGTGACTGTACTCTATTTTCCCATTAGGGTTTGTGGCTCTTCGTCTCTTTTGCATGTACCATGTATACTATGTTGATTCGTACTAGTATACATGTGTGCATGCATATGCGTTCATGTTTATTGATCTTTACCCTATGCTGTTTGTTTTTGGGTTCTTCTTGCCTCCCTGACTCACATGACTCCTAATGTCATATACTAGGGTTTCTGATTTTCCTCTAATGTGTGTTTATTCCCTTTAAATCAGTATTAGATTGCCATTTTGGATCCTTGAATGATTGTGACTAGTACTTTACTGATTTTATTGTATTTCCTTCAACCATGATACTTGCCTTAACACTCTTTACTAATTTTTTACACAACATTCGCTACTGATTTTAAGTGTCTTCTTACATGTGTGATATTCTCCCTAATTGGTGCTCATTTCCTGTGATTTGAATTAGACTCGGTGTCTTTCTTACTGGTTTTCAAAATTAAGTTATTCCCTGCCTTATCTCAGTGAATACTTTTGTTGTCAAAGTATACTTTCCTTAGTTATAGTATTATGAACTTGGTCCTAGTCACGTGCTCTATACATATGTTGTCCCGTATATGATCAAATCAGTTCTTACATGATTTATTTCCATGTTTGACACTGCTTATTACCGTTTGAATTAGGACTCCCCAATTAAAGAGGAGTACTTACATTGATTGACTCTAATTGTATTTTACTTCTATAATTATACTACACTTTACTTCTTACCTTATTTTTCTACTCGTTTTCATAATTATAAATACTCTACTCCTTCATTAGCAAAAGGACATCAGTGAATACTCTCAATTCTACATTCTCTTGTGCTTTTTCTCTCATTTTCCTTTTGCTCTATTGCTGTTCTTTGCTCTTGCCTATTATTAGCCGGCTGTAAGCCAAGGCTAATACTGTGTTATCACTTTGTCTTTGCATCCTGCTCTTGCTCTCTTACTAGTATGTCCTAGTTTCAATTCAAAGCTCCAACAACAATATAACTCTCTATTTGTTTCAGTTCTTATTATTTCTAGTTTGCTTTTATTTGTGGTTCTCTTGCAAAATCTGTAATTAAAAAGCATCACTAGCATGTTATTATGTCTTCCCTTCCCTTTGGATTAGTATAACCCCTTTATGTGCATTTCTAAGCATGACTTGCATACTTATCCCAAATCTTTATCACCCCTTCATGTGATTATTCTTCCCGTCTGTTTTTCTCTGACTATGCCATTGATGGCTATTTCTGAACATGCTTGAGCTATTCCTAGACCTTTGCTGGGTTATATATTTTGTTCTATGTGTCCCTAACCCCACTATCCCTGTTTGTGTTTGCTGGACCTGCCTTGGTCCTGTGGTCTTTGGCTGCGTATGAATCTATTTTTGGAGATGTTGTGTCTAGGTTGTTACTTATTACTCTATTCTCTTTTCAAAAAAAAATTGTTTTAATAAACAGACTCTCTTTGTTTTTACGAAATGATTTATGTGAAGTTCCTTTCAACACTAATTCTGTCAAAGCATTTTCGATCTCTCTTGCACTTCACTTTATTCCTAGATACTTAAGTTCCACCCCCTCAGTGTGAGCACTGCTTTGGGAACCTCCTGAGTACCCTCTAAATTCTGATATACTGAGACTGGTATCTCCACACTGCCATGTTTAACTCTTGGTTACTAAGTGTGGGCATGGCCCAAGAGCCCCTTGAGGTCCGTAGGGAATTTTAGCACATCCCAAGCAATGAAAAGGTTATTTTGGCAATAAGATTTGGAGGATTTGGGCCTATTGAAGGATCCCTATAGAATAACTTCTTATTTTTGTTCTTTATTCTTGTAATTCAGATACTACTAGTTTGTAATAATTTGTAATGAATGATTGGGGGCTTAATGGTGAATATGGGGGAAGGGATATGCATGTTTATTCTTATGGGTAGAAAACTTGTTCATGGGTTTTATTTTACCTATTTGCGCAATACATAACCTACTTAGGACATGCATGTCATGCATTAGAAACCCTACTTTAGGTCTTTCACTCTTATGTATGTTATTGTACTCACTTTGTAATCTTAATTATTAACAATAAGCCAAATAAACTGTCATTATTGCATTATCATATTAGAATCATGTTTTAGGTATTCCTATGTGCATTCAATATCCTGTTGCTTAGTGTTTTATACTTATCTGGATTGTAATTGTCAAAACGCCTATTAGGATGCTTAATCTAATAACACAAGTACTGTGTGCGTATCCCTTTTTAAAATCATAATCAAATACGCATGTCCACTTTTATCCTGTTGCTTAGTGTTTTATACTTATCTGGATTGTAATTGTCAAAACTCCTATTAGCATGCTTAATTTAATAACACAAGTACTGTGTGCGTATCCCTTTTTAAAATCATAATCAAATACGCATGTCCACTTTTTAAGATAATCAGACAACTTATACGACGCCTAGGCAAACTTTAGGCCTAATAAGAACCGATTAGTCATGTTGTTACCATTTTTAAACTAACCAGCCTCTTTTATTTTGAACTCTGCCGCTCCCCATTCTCATTTTTGACTCTCTAAGCTTCACTCTATTTTTTTACTAAAACTCCTACACTGCTTTGAAATGATCTCGAAATTGCGTCTTTGTTCTATTATGTTTTCTACTGGGCTACCCTTTCTGCCCAGAATCATGCTATTTTATGTCTCGTCAAGTTACTGTACCTTTTAATGCCTTTACTCTATTTTTTAAAGTGTGTTTTAACGATTTTATCTATATTTTTACTTACTCCTATGTTGTTGTATACTTCTAAATCTTACTACTATCCCTAGTCATTTTTTTTAAAATCGGGCATTCTTCAAGTCACGTAGTCTTAAATAAGCTTTCTGCTTTCACTGAAACTTACTGTTTTATTTCAACATTGTGGCTTTTTAAACTAATATCTTTGAGACTTTAAATGTGCTTGAGACGTGCTAATTATGTGTTTACTTGTGGAGGGATCTGTGAGCCTCTATGTGTCTTTGTATGTTCCCCTTATATGCAGTCATATTTGTTATGTATGCCGCATAGCATTTTTGCCTTTAAATTTAAGGGTTCAGCCTAGTCCCTACCACGTAGGAATTGTGGTACCCTTCAGGACTTATAGGACGAGACGGGTAATAGCACGCAATAAGTATTTGTGACCAACTCACCCGTTTAATAACCTTTACGGGGTGAGAAGGGTAGAATACCACGCGATAGCACTACGTGTATAAATAGTTACTGGGTGTTGTGTGGGTAATCCATATTAATTATAAACCTAGGACCCTTCTCTCTTTGTTGTTTTCTCTTTTGGTAAAACTATTCAAATTCTTCATAAACCTTTGCCTTCCCTACTTACCTTTAAAGCCCGTTTTTGCTTAGTTGCAATGTTGTATATTTGAATATTTGATTGTCTACTTGATTATGTAAAGTCATAATATAACATGGTCAGGAACCACACTAGTGAATCTTGAGAGGTGCCTAATACCTTCCCCTCGAGATAATTTCTAGCCCTTACCCAAACTTTGGTTTTCCAACTCAAACACTCTTTTTGTGTCCTAATGCACTTAATTATTAGATGGCGACTCTTTAAATTCCAAAACAAACCCAAATCTAAAAAAGGGAAAAGAGTTGTCCTCCCAAATATCGTAAACCCGATTTCGCCTTTAAAGAAAAATGGGGCCTCGACATTATTCAACATACACTCATAAAAAAAGTGTATTTTTTTTATATTTCTCTTAATCCAGCGAAATTAGGTAATTGTTGAGCTCCATAGTAATGGATAGCAGATGACACTCTTTGAAACCAAGAGAGAGACATTCATCATACTTTGGAGATTTGCAGAAAGGGTGAATAGTTGTGCCATAAATTCCCATGGTTAGGGGACTGGGGAGGAGGAATATCCTCCTCTCAAGTGTCTATGGCCAGCGGAGGAGATGTTGCAGTTGCTGGTGATAAAGGCATGCCGGTCTGGAGAGAGATGAATTAGATGATGCTGTACGTTGAGAAGCAACGTCGGCAGAGGCAGTGTTGTTTGTTGGTTGCTCACCAACAGAAGGTAGAAGAGACATGGTAATCGAACTCATAGTACCAGAAGCAGCAATTGGGATCGGAAAGGGAGAACTATAGTTCTCCACTAAGTCAAATTCTCCCTAGAGTGCTTGGACGTCACTCTTAGTTGGGTTCTAAGCTCACTAGATTGAGCATTCTGTTAAGATGATGCAGATTAGTGTCTCCTTTAAAGGGGAGTCTTTTCATTGTTGGCTTCCCCTTCATCGTCAACGACCATAATGGTTGTGGCTGGCTTGGCCGTGGCCTTCTTTACTTTCTTATTTTTACCCCGGCAGAGGAAGAACGCTGCCTTTTTGGTTACTTGTTCTCTAGCTAAGGACTACGAGAAGAAGCACCTGCATCAAAATCAGACGTGAGGGCACCGGTCTGCGTGAGAGTCTCCTACAACAACCTCATAAAATCTGCAGGATCAACCCAAACATCCTCCCCGGGGCAGGAAACAGAACCCAGGGGAGGCCTGAATCAAACAAAAAAGTATGATTAATGGTTTTTCTTATGCATAAAGGTGGAACAAAAGAAGAGTTAGTTTACTGTGGTTCTTGGACCTTCACCCGTACTTGGGGGCCAACTCCTTCCATTAGCGGGTCTCTAGCGTAGTGATGTCCAGAATCTTTCAACCCTTGGTGGTGTCTACCGAGTAGTTAAAATAACGAAAGAAAAAAGGTTAACAATGGCATAGGACAATCTTTTTCGAGAAAGAGGTACATTTTGAACTTATATGAACGATTCCAGGATTCGGGGAAAGGGAGTTCTGGACAGGATGATGTCTCTGGTAGCAATGACGACAAGTCACTCCATCCATTCACGGTAATTGTCGTTATCCATGCTAGTAAGCAAAGCTTGGTGGCCATGCTTCCTGAAGTTTATTACTCCCCCACAGAAAATTTTGTGGGAGTAGAAGTTCATCATATGAGCCAAGGTGAGGGGCTCCTTCGCTTACAAGCATAGCCACTATAGACTAGCCACCGTTCGCGCACACAAAGCGACCTACTTGTTCCAAGTAGACTTGATATCCTACTCGAATGTACCTAAAGTGAAGGGGTGCATGTAAACGTATGTGAAACCCTTATTAGTAAAGGTAACTCGCTCCACCAGATTGGGAGAAATGATATTTAGGGCATAGCAGTCACAGTCCCCCTTCATAGCAGGAATACTGGAAGGGCGAATAGAAGAGAAGTATTTACCAATAGCCAAAGTTCGGGGGTTTGAAGTGGGTAACTTCTCTTCAAAAAATTTGGCAATATTCAAATGTATAATTAGGATGGTGCTCACCGTGGAAAGATCACCATCAACATGAACCTCTTTAATTTATCTTTGCTCCTCTTCGGGCCCCCACCGAAGAAAAGACCAGAGTTCTTGGAAGAATTAGTAGAAGAAGCCATAACTATAAGAAGAGGTAGAGTTTTTTGAAGGAGATCAAAAAGAGATGAAAGAAGAAGGAAGCTAAGTGCAAAGAAGTTAATAAAGCTTATGAAGTTTTTAGAAGTGAAAGAAGAAGAATGATCCGCATAAGTAAAGGTATAGGCGGCTAAAATTATGCTCATGATTACCTCGAGAACCGGCAAAAATATTATTAAATCATGGGGTAACACGTGTTCGGGGTTAATAAATGTAAGGATGCATAAGTCTTATCAAGCGTCAGAAGCTTTCAGAAAATTTTTCGCAAAGAAAGGAATCTTCACCAACTTCCCGATGACACAAAGATGTGCCACCGAAAAGTAGGAAAACTATCTGTATAGGGTAAAGTTGGTTTATATTAAATGCTCGAGTGATTATATGACCCGTGAAATTGGAGCCAGACGGAAGATGAAACGAGTGAGAACCAATGCTGAGGACAATAACTTCGGTTGGCATCGGGTTGACCCCAAAGGGAACGCGGTCAACGAAGGCAAATAAATGTTTGTCATCGGATGACATTTAATGAAGAATATTCCTCAGTATTAAATATGCAGCCGTTGCATATAATTTTGGCATTCATGGCATGCCATTACATATTCATCAATGACCATCTTATTGTCATTTACGAGGGGCTTAATCCTAGGATCTTGTTCCCATGGTATAGCTATAAATAGGAGCTTCAATAACCATTATAGACACGAAATCTCTAGCAAAACTTATGCCATATTTTACTATAAAGCTGAATAATATAAATTTATCTTTTGTCTAGTACTGTTCTTAATGTTGTCTTTGGAAGACTTGCTCCCGGAACCTGGCTTGCTATTTCTTTCGATTTCAACACTAAGTTATTTATTTATCATTTTGAGATCAAATAAATTCACTTGTCTATAAACCACGTAACTAATTCAACTATACTGCATTTCACTTTACTTGGATTTGCAAACTCATTATGGTGTAGAGATTTTATACTATTAATTAATGTATGTCGAATTGTGTGACAGTCATCTAAAATTGTTCGGATAGCCTGTTTTGATTATGTTGAGATATCTAGATGAACGTTTATGGAGTGTAGGGACCGGGATGACAATGTATAAATGTCCCATAAGCTATTATGTCTTGAATTTATGTAGAATTGTCTGACAATCATCTAAAATTGTTGCAGTTGTTAAAAAAATACTTTTATTTTTTTAATTATATTTTCAATACATTTCATCACATGCGAGCATGATTCTTTTTCATAGGCAAGTGTGTAAAAGAAAACATTATTGAGTATGTTTGACTAAAAAAGTTATCGGTTATTTTATGAGCTATGGACAATCGAAAATATGGAAAAGAGGTAAATCGTAATCAGCTATAATAAACCCCAAAACAGGATCATTGTCATTATATTATTGTGAATATTAGCAAGAATGAAGAAATTATGAATATAATCGATGATCACAATTGAGAGGATAATTGAGAGAGAATAACAGAGAGAGAATAACGGAAGTTGTATTATTAGAGAATAACACCCGATGCCTACAACAAGGAAAACCCTATCTTTATATGGAGGAGGGGTTTTCTCACTAAAAGTATAATTCGTCGAGGGGCCGCTGACGCCCACGATAGAGGAGAGGGGAAAGGGCACCTACGCGTGCACGTCGACACCACGCATTTGCTGTCGAAGACGTGAGTGAGGGTCGTACCCTCGATGTTACAAGGGCATGGGGAGGGGGGGGGATGCGCTCGGCCCTCATCAGTTAAATTCGATTAAATTTGATTCGACCCCATACAGTTAGTCCCTCCGCCTATTGGAGATGTATCCGGCATACATCTACAATGGGTGGAAAAGTTGATTTGCTGTGGTGTCGTTCATGTATTGACATGTGGCCTACTTTTTGAATTGACGTCGCTGGCGGCATGCGTCATAATTATAACTGCTCCCAAGACAAATAAAGGGCGATTTGACGTTTCAGTTTCCCGCCCCTTTTCTGATACTCATCTCTTCGATTCCCGTGTATTAGGGTACTATAAATAGGAAGAGGGTTTGAGTTTTACCATCTTTTAGACTTCTCAGAAAATGTTCTTCATATCTTCGTCTCTCATTAGGGCTTTTAGTAACTTTTGCGTTTGACCTCTTTGAGTTTACTTTATAGTTTTATCAGCCGTTTTCGTGTCTATTCATTGGTCTAATGCTGACTATGGTAAGACGGAGTCGACAACTTGAAGGAACTAGAGATGAATCCACTTATGGGGTTCCCCCATCTTCAGAGGGTGGGAAAAAAGGTTCGAAGGCCTCTTGTCCCTCTTTCCATAATGTGCTTCCCCGAGAGCTGTATGCTCGAAGGGATTTTCCCTCACACTACATAGCTCATGCATGAGAAAAATCCAAATTTTCTGACTCACAATTTGATGATCTGCGTGTGTCTTGCCAGATTCCGGACACGGTGGATATGACAGTGGCCAAAGAGGATTTCGCCAATGTGCACAGACTGGGTTTCTGTGCTTTTTATGAATATCCCTTTTTGATTGGGTGTAGTCTTTCCATATACCCGTTGGAGGAGGAGCTCTGTAGGTTCTACAATGTGTGTCCAGCCCAACTCACCCTGTATACGTGGAAGATATGTCGTATATTGATGACTTATGCTAAGCAGGCCAGACTTGATGTTATGATACATCATCGGCTGCAACTTTTCAGTCCTGGGTTCATGAGGGGGACGATGTTGTAGTTGAAAAACCGTGGTACGAAGGGTTTGGTCGTCGAAAAGAATGATAAGCCCAACCGTCAATTTTGGTTGAAGTTTTTCTTTATCCGAACTTCGGATTTGGTGGCAGCCCCAAAAGGGTTCCCAGAAGTGTAGAATCCTGAGCGTAAGTGTCGTTTCATGCACTCAACACTTTTAGTTGCTTACGCCTGTTCAATCTTCGCGGCTTTTCTTGTTTACTATCTTTACATCTAGGGTTTCTACACCCCGATCCATGCCAGATATAAGGGCGTGGGTGGGGAGAGTGATCCCATTCGTGGAAGAGTGTCAGACGTGGGCGGCTTTTACCATGAAATACGGTCTTCTAGGTATAGCACCAACTTTTTGATTTGGCGATTTTATCTTCTGGCGTTGCCTCTTGACCTACCTTTCTTTGGTTAATATTTTGGTAGCCCGAAGTGCCCCGCGAAGGAGGAGAGGATGCCACACTGCAGCTTTTTCATTGGTGGACTCCGACTATGAGAACGTAGCTCAGGAGCGTTTAGATGAGGATGTCTCTGAGGTTACTCAGCCTAAGGGCGAGCATGCGGCCGTGGAGGCCTCTAGTGAGGATGTTTTTGATGCTGCTCGTTCTGAGGGCGAGGATACAGTAAGGGAACCCTCTGTCGAGGACATTCTAGAGGCTACTCGGTCCGGGGTCAAGCCGGTAGTCGAACCTATAAATAAGAAGACTCCTTCGCCTGCATCTCCTCATGCCGAAGAGGAGGCTTCCGAAGGCGAAGAGCCGCCGAAGCAGAAAAGGGCCGACTGCTTCTTGGCAAAGGTATAGCCATGGAACGCAAGAGGGCGGTTATCCGCCGTCCTGAGTCTAGGGCAGTCTTTATGGGCGATGATATTCACCCGGAGAGGGAGGCCCTTCTGAGGGTGGTCGTAGTCGATACTGCTTCCCTACAAGTCAAAGGAGGAGATATACCAGCCGCTGCCGAGGCGGTTGCTGGCGAAGAAGGAACAGACTCCGGGCGAGCTCCTACGACTATGGACGTGCCATGAAGGGATCATGCTCGAGTGGATATGGTGGTGACGGGGCCTAACTGTCGGATTATGATCCCAACGAGGTATAATCTATTGCTGGATAGTGAGAAGGCCGTGACGGACATGACTTTACTGTGCGCGATACTGAGACTGAGACCTTGAAAGATGTCAGCGATAGGAACTTATCCTGACGAGTCACCGGTGTAGCTTTGAAGGTACGCTCTATCGTTATTTCTTGTTATTTTACTGTAGGCATTTAGGCTTGTTCTGACTTAGGTTGTGTTCCTTTTTTCAGACCCTCATTTTGGAAGTAGAGAGGGGTCGGCATGATCATAGAAGGAATGCCACCCTTAGGAGGGCAATAAGGAAATACAGGGAGGTCCAAAACAAGCACAAAACGTTGGCAGACCTCTATGCCAGAACCCGCAGTTCTGCGTATTTCACGAGGGTTTGAAGCAGGCAGAAACTCAACTACGAGAGCACACGACTCAGTTTGAGTAGACGGATGCAGATTTAATGGTTGCTGCGGCTCGAAGTGTTGACTTGGAGAATCTTCTTCGGTTGAAGGAGGAGGAGTTGGAGATCGGCCGTGGGGCGATGGCGGAGGCTGCTAAATTGCATGATAAAGTTGACACCTTGATCGGCGAGCTTAGAGCCGAAGCAGCTGAAGTTGATGCTCTCCAGCAGGTGACATCGTCTGGACCTGCCGACGATGTGTCCCGCGAGGCACATGACATGTGGGTGTACGCCGAAGCTAGGCGGATAGTTTTTGAAGAGCTGCAGGCCATTGGCAGGGCCACCGAGACGGAGGTCGAGGATCAACGCCATCTGGTTAGGGTCGCCCGAGAAGCTTGCCGGGTATAACCCTGATTCCCCCGGCCCAGTAGGATATACTTTTGCGGACGTGAATCAATTGGGCATGGGGTCCTGGATTTCTTTGTTGCTCCGGGATGAGGGTGGCGATGAGCGTGGTGACGGACCAGCTGGTGAATCGGGAGGTGGTGGCGACCAGGGTGGTGGCAATGAACAAGGTGGTAGTTAGGCGGTATTTTTGTTTTAATTTTGCAGCGGAGGGACATGGCTCTTGTAAATGAATGTACATGTAATTTTTTGGAGTAAATGGAAATTGTATATATATATATATATATATACAATTTTTTGTATATATATATATATACATATATATATATATATATATTGCTTTCATGTCTTCTTTTCGTACCTTTTACTTTGTGTACTTGTTGCGTAGTGTCGATTGTTGTTGAGTTAATTTGTCATGGTTAAGTTGAGTCGACTCTGGCCTTAGCCGTTTGTTTGTTTTAGGGTGGCTGTTACCTTTCCCGTGGTTCCGATCGTGTTGGGTTGGATGAATTAAGCCGGTCGCTTCGGTATTGGCCTTAGCCTTTTATGCGTTATGGATAGTCGTAGCCTCTTTGTACGCTATAGACGGCCTTTAGCCTTTTATGCGTTATAGATGGCCTTAGCCTCTTTGTACACTGTAGACGGCCTTTAGCCTTCTATGCATTATTGATGGCCGTAGGCTCTTTGTACGCTGTAGATGGCCTTGGCCTTTTATGCGTTATAGATGGACGTAACCTCTTTGTACGCTATAGACGGCCTTTAGCCTTTTATGCGTTATACATCGCCGTAGCCTCTTTGTACGTTGTAGACAGCCTTGGCCTTTTATGCGTTATAGATGGCCGTAGCTTCTTTGTACGTTGTAGACGAACCTTTAGCCTTTTATACATTAGAGATGGACGTAGCCTTTCATACGTTTGGAGATGGCTATAGCCTTTCATACATTGGAGATGGTCGTAGCCTCATTCCCACTGATACGCTTGTTGTGCTGATTAGCAGTATAACTGGCATGTCAGATTAGCCTCATAAGCATTTCCGAGCATCTCCTTCGTCGCCTCGCTAAAAATCTTTCCGAGAAAACCCGATTGGGACAAAACTCGAATGAGGGAAAAAGAGTACGACTCGAGGGATGCTCTTTAGAAATGGAAATACTTGAGGTAAGAGATGTTCCAGTTGTTTTGGAGCGCCTTCCTTCCGTGGTATCTAGTCGAAATGGACCTTTATATGTTCTTGTGGTGATTTTGTAGGGTCCGTCCCAATTGGTTCCCAATTTTCCTTCGTTGGGGTCTTTGTATGCCAAAGTCTTGGCCTTTTAGGATGTAGTTGCCTACTCTAAGTGGTTAGATTTTTGCTTTCTTGTTGTAGTATGTTTCAATTTGTTGTTTTTGGGCTACCAGCCTAATATGGGCCATTTCTCTTCTTTCTTCGGCTTCATCGAGGTCTTGGAGTCGGTTCGAGTCGTTCTCTGCTCCGCTTGTGTGTGAGTACCTTAAACTCGGCTCGTCTACTTTGACTGGTATGGCGATGTCAGTTCCGTAAACCAGCGAGTAAGGCGTTTCCCACATGGAAGATTTAGGTGAGGTTCTGTGTGCCCATAACACCTCTGGTAGCAGTTCGGTCCATAGTCCTTTGGAATCTTCGAGCTTCTTCTTCAATATATTCAATATGGCTTTGTTGGACGACTCCGCCTGACCGTTGGCGGTAGGATGATACGGTGTTGAGAGTATCCTTTTGATGTGCCATTTGTCGAAGAAGTCAGCCATTTTCTGACCGACGAACTGTCGCCCATTATCACAAGTGATTTCTTTGGACATGCCGAAACGGCAGATGGTGTTCTTCCAAATGAAGGCGATGACTTTTTGCTCACGAATTTGGGCGTAAGCACCTGCTTCTACCTACTTGGAAAAATAGTTAGTTAAAACCAATAAAAAATGTATTCCCTCGTCCGGCGGGTAGTGGTCCAATTATATCCATTCCTCATTTGATGAAGGGCCCAGGCGAAGTGATTGAATGAAGGAGTTCTCCTGGTTGTTGTATCATGGGGGCGAACTTTTGACATCTTTTACATCGGCGAATGTACTCTGCGGCATCTTTTTTCATAGTAGGCCAGTAATACCCGGCTCGTACTAGGAACCGTATGAGTGCTCGATTGCTCGTGTGGGCGCCACAATGGCCTTCGTGCACTTCCTCTAGTACCGACGTTGTTTAATTGGGGCCTAGGCATTTTTCCAGGGGTCCTCCAAAGGTCCTCTTGTAAAGTTCGTCGTTTATCATGCAGTATCTTGCCGCCTGCATACAGAGCTTTTTTGCCTCCTTATTGTTGGGTAGTAGGGTTCCATCCTGTAAATATGATAGAAACTGGTTGTGCCAATCCCAGGTTAAGTGTAAAGTGAGTACCTCTGTGTGATTGATTGCCGAGTGGATGAGAGTGATGATGCTCTCTTTATTGAGGCTCGTGGTGGCCGTAGCCAGCTTAGCCAGACCATCCGCTTCGGCATTATGCGCTCTCAAAACGTGTTCGAAGCGGCATTCCTCGAGCTGCATCATCAACCTGTGAATGTCTGCCTGATACTTCTGCAATTTTTGCTCCTTGATCTGGTAAGTCCCAGTGACTTGATTTACCACAAGTTGGGAGTCGCAGTGCAAAACGAGCTGGTGGGCCCGGTATCTGATGGCTAGCTTCATACCTGCAGTAATGGCTTCATATTCTGCTTCGTTGTTAGTTATCTCAGGGCATCGTATGGACTGGCGAATAATTTCGCCCGTGGGAACTTTGAGGACGAGTCCTAGTCCCGATCCCGAGGCGTTGGTGGCCCCATCTGTGTAGAGGGTCTAGAGTTTTGTATTTGGGGCGGAGTGGAGGGCTTCATTTTCTGATTCGGTAATATTTTTGCGCTGAAGTCAGCCACAAAGTCGGCGAGGACTTGTGATTTGATGGCGGATCTAGGGATATATGTGATGTCATGGTCGCTGAGCTCTATGGCCCATCTGGCGATCCGGCTCAGGCTTATGTAGGATGCTCCTCAAGGGGAACGTGGTCACTACTTTGATTGGGTGGCATTGAAAATAGGGTCTCAGCTTCCTTAAAGCCGTGACCAGTGCCAGAGCCAACTTTTCGAGGTGTGGATACCGTGTCTCGGCATCTACCAAGGTTTTGCTAATGTAATAGATGGGTGATTGCGTACCTTTAATTTTGCGTACCAACACCGCACTGAAGGCGACTTTCGATACGGCCAGATATGTCAGTAAGGATTCGCCGGCCTCCGCTTTGGATAGTAGTGGTGGTGATGACAGATACGTTTTCAGCTCTTGCAAGGCTTTGACACATTCTCGTTCCATTGGAATCCGTTATCTTTTCTTAGGACGTTAAAAAATCTGTGACATATGTCTGAGGATCGTGTGATGAAACGGGAGAGGGCAACTATCCGGCCTGTCAATTTCTGGACCTGTTTTTTGCTATTTAGCACTTCGGGTATCGAGGTGATAGCTTTGATTTGTTCGGGGTTGACTTCGATACCTCTATGGGATACGAGAAACCCTAAAAACTTTCCTGACGCCACGCCGAAGGTGCACTTCTCGGGGTTCAGTTACATCCCATACTTTTTTAGTATTTCGAAGGCCTCTTGCAAGTGGTTGATGTGATCTTCCTTTTTAGCGGAATTCACTAGCATGTCGTCGATGTAGACTTCCATGGTTTTGCCGAGATGTTTTTTGAACATTTTGGTGACTAGTCTTTGATACGTGGCCCCTGCTTTCTTGAGCCCAAATGGCATCACTTTGTAACAATAGGTCCCTTGGTATGTGATGAATGTGGTTTTCTCTTGGTCCTCTTCAACCATTAGGATTTGATTATAACCGGAATATGTGTCCAAAAAAATTATTAGTTCATGTCCGGTGGTGGCGTCGATTAGCTGGTCGATGTGCGGGAGGGGGAAGGAATCCTTAGGGCACGCCTTGTTCAGGTAGGTGAAGTCCACGCACATTCTCCACTTCTCGTTTTTCTTTTTTACCATCACGACATTGGCGACCCACTGAGGGTATTTTGACTCTCTGATAGAATCGTTGGCGAGTAACTTGTCTACTTCTTCGCGAACTACCTCGTTGATCGTAGCATTGAATTTTCTTCTGATTTGCTGCACCAACGGATGTAGTGGGTCGATGTTTTGTTTGTGGGTAGCGATATCTGGCAAAATTCCTGGCATATCTACATAGGAAAAGGCGAACCGATCTGAATGGTTAGTTAAAAATTCACGATACTTACTTGGGTTGGCGAGCCCGTGGCTGATGTAGGCCCTCTTTTCGGGGTTGTGGCTATCCAGCTGAATCAGATCGAGGTCTTCGATCGTTGCTTTGCAGGCTTCTACAATGTCTGGATCCCCGATGGTATCGGTCATCGGGTCAGTTTTAGTCCCCGACATGGCTAATTGCTATGCTTCTACGCTCGCTCCCCTCAGTTGTTGGATGTGGGCGCAGTCTCGGATTATCTTGTAACACACTTACACGGTGCGTGGCTCCCCCTTGATGCTGAATATCCCCCATGGGGTAGGGAACTTGACCACTTGGTACAAGCTTGAGGGGACTGCTCGCATGGCATGTATCCATGGGCACCCGATGATAATGTTGTATGCCGTTTCCTGATCCATCACGTGAAAAGTTGTTTCCAATGTGACTCCTCCCGCGAGGATGGGCAGCATCACTTCTCCGGATGTACATTCCACTGCATTGTTAAAATTGGTTAGTGTTATGCAACGGGGTATTATCCTATCCTCGAGTTCCATCCGTGAAAGGACTCTCGGCTGGATGATGCAGGCGCCACTTTCGTCATCGATCATGACTCTGCTGACGTGCGTATCAACAATACGTAAAGTAATAACTAAAGCATCATAATGGGGAAAACACAAATCGTCGGCATCAGACTTATCGGAGGTGATACTTCCTTCAAAGTCATCATACCGTTCGTGGAAGATAGTCCGTTTCAGCCTGTGTGTATTGGCAAATTTGACATGATTGATAGCAACATCGGTATCGTTCCGACGATCATGTTTACCATCCATGTCGGGGAAGGTGGCTTTGGTGGTCCTTTGGATTGTTCTCGTCCGCGTGTGAAGTTGGCCTTTCCTTTGTCGCTGAGCAGATTTTTTAGATATCCTTGGTTTAGTATTCTGACGACCTCCTGTCGCAGACCTATGCAATCTTCGGTCCTGTGTCCTCGCTCTTGGTGGAATTCGCACATGATGTCTGACTTCTTCGTAGTGGGGTCTGACTTCATTTTCTGAGGCCATTGTACCTTGGTGCCAAGCTTTTCCAGTGCGTACACTATCTCTGAAGGAGAGACACAAAAGTTATGCGATGACAGCAAATGGGGCGTACCTCTTTCGCTTCTGAGCGGGGCGAGATATCGCTGTAGTGCGTCTGCATGTCGAGGAGGCGGATGGGGAGATATCATATATGGTTGATGTTGTTCCTTATTGGGGCGAGGGGGATGTTCCCGGCGCCCTTCATGACGTTGATCTTTCCTTGTGTCTGATTGTATGGTTGTTAGTCGTTGGGTTGGCCCGTTGAGATCATCTTTGTGTGCTCGTACCTCAACGCAGTAGGCTTGTGGATCTCGTCCCACATTGTGGGAGGATACTTCATGAGATGGTTCAGCAGCTTCTTGATTGCTTTGGAGCCGTCCCTGCTAAGTCCGTTCTAGAAGGCAGCAACCGTCATGCCTTCCGACACGTTTGGCAGGCTCATCCTCACCCTGTTGAATCTAGCGAGGAAGTCCCTGAGGCCCTTGCCAGTGGTTTGCCTGATGGCGAAGATGTCGTTCACCCTTGCCTCCGCCTTCTTTGCACCAGCATGCGCGGTGACGAACTTGTCCGCCATTTTTTTGAAGGTTGAAATTGCTTTGGCAGCAGTTGGGAGTACCATGTTAGGGCCCCTCCGGTTAGCGTCTCGCCGAACTTCTTTAATAGCACAGATGATACCTGCTCTTTTGATAAGTCGTTACCTTTCACAGCAGTAACGTAATAGATGAGATGATCCTCGGGATCGGTGGTTCCATAAAAAACCCTTAAGTAAGGGGGCATCTTGAAAGTTTTTGGGACGGAGTAAGGGGCGGCTTCCTCGGAGTATGGTTGCTTCACGAATCTTCCCTCGTCGCGTTTTGGTAGTAATTTAGGTGCTCCGGGGATTTTGTCAACCCTATCATGGTGCTCCTTCATTTGGTCGTGGAGAGCCTTGTTTTCGCTCTCCATTCTTCCATTTTTCTCAGGATGGATGCCATCGTGTCGTCATGGATTGGTGTTTCGACGGATTGGTTGTTTGTTCGTGCTTCCTTTTGATCGTCCGATGTAGTAGCGGTACTCATTGTTGGTATCATTTTGATGTGAACTTGTGGTAATTTTTCAACTAAGCCGCTCAGGGTATTCGTTAACCATTCTTCCAGTAATTTCCTGACTGCCGGGGGTGCTTCTTTTGCAGCAGATGTGGAAACTTCCTTGTCCTACAAGGTCACTAGATTTCCGGAGGGGAAAAGTGAAATTGCTATTTCTGGTGTGGTGTTAGGGGTGGTGTTGGTGACAACGTCATCGCCGACCTCATTAAGAGAGCTTAGGAGATTGGCTGTGACCCCCATTATAGCTTTGGATCTGGTATTGTTTTCGGCCATTTTTGGGTTTTTGTGTGATATGGATGATATGGTTAGCCAATCTTTGAGTGTGTACTATAGGTTTGATTCTCGAAATCCCCACAGACGGCGCCAAATTGTTTGACTCAAAAAGTTACCGGTTATTTTATGAGTTATGGACAATCGAAAATATGAAAAAGGGATAAATCGTAATCAGCTATAATAAACCCCAAAACAGGATCAGTGGCGTTATATTATTGTGAATATTAGCAAGAATGAAGAAATTATGAATATAATCGATGATCACAATTGAGCGAATAACTGATAGAGAATAATAATAGAGAGAATAACGGAAGTTGTATTATTAGAGAATAACACCTCATGCCTACAACAAGGAAAACCCCCTCTTTATATAAATGAGGGTTTTCTCACTAAAAGTATAATTTGTCGAGGGGCTGCTGACGCCCTCGAAGAGGAGGAGAAGGGGCGCCTACGTGTGCACGTCGACATTACGACTTTGCTGTCGAAGACGTGAGTGAATATTGTACCCTCGATGTTACAAGGGCGTGGGGGAAAATGAAGTCGACCTCCAACAGTTAAATTTGATTAAATTTGATTAAATTTGATTCGACCCATACAGAGTAAACTATGTAAATATTTTAACACGACGTGTGTGTTTGGTATGAAGGAAAATGTTTTCCATGGAAAATATTTTCCTAGAAAATATTTTCATGGAAAATGAGTGATTTTATCACTTATTTTCTCTTGTTTGGTTGGTAAGTGGAAAACATTTTCCGGAAAATATTTTCTATGTTTGGTTAGAGAGTAAAAAATAGTTTTTTTAGAAAAATATTTTTTTTGCAACTCTCCTACCCCTCCCCCTCCCACCTCCCCCACCCCTCCCCTTCCCGAAGTCTCTAAAAATTGACACAATCTAAAGGAACTAATGTGATGCTTTACTTTTTAACGCAAAAATCGCGTATTTTCGAATCGGTAAATTTATAATTTCTAAACCCGTAAACTTCCGAACTCATAATTTTGGAACTTATAAAATATTGAGCCTTTAAATGATAAATAATAAAATTAAAAACTAAAAAATATATTTTAAAATTTTTTCGGGGGAGGGGGGGGCTGGGGGAGGGGGGGGCAGTAAATCGAAAAAAAATAAAAATTCAAATTACAAAAAAAAAGTAATTTTTTTTGTGCGGAGGGGGGAGGGGGGAGGGAGAGGGGGAGGGGGTGGGGGTGGGTGGTGCAGAAAAATAAGAAAACAGAAATTTAAAATTATAGAAAAAAAATTAAGGTAAAAGAAATTTTTTTTTGCGGGGTGGGGTGGAGGGGTAGTAGGGTGGATGGTTACGGAAAAACTGAAATTTTTCTAAAAAAAACTATTTTTTGGAGAGGGGGTGGAGTGGGTTGGTGAGGGTGAGAATGGTTGAGAATGAGCTTTGGAAAATGTTTTCCCTTCTTTTGATAAGGAAAACATTTTCCTCCAATCGGAGGAAAATGAATTGATAAGGAAAATATTTTCCAAAATATTTAAGCCAACCAAACATGGAAAAATTGAAAAACTTCGTATCAAACACACCCGACATTTCTTCCAAGCATTTTTATTTTTTATAGAAAAAGAACTAGTGGCTGCGGCCTGTGTGCTAAAAAACGACGAGAAACTCCGAATAGACGTGGACCCCATTCCTGTCCTCTCAAATTTCAAAAGTTATCCCTTTCCACGCGACAAAGCATCAAATTATGGTCATGGAATGGCCCCCCCAACTCCCTCATTAAATTAAATTTCTAACTTTCTTTATTCTTATAGCCATCAAGACGTGGTCATTGGTCAATTCTCTGTCTTGTTTGAACATTACGAACCATCTCAATATCCAGTCCTTTCTTTTTTGGGTTGAAACATTCTTGGTTGTCTTTTGCTTTCCTGCAAAGGGGGCTTTAAGCATTTTACTCATAGCGCAACAGTTCAGGTATTACAATCTTGCTTTTGTATTTTGAATCTTTTGCCTTCAAGATTGAAGTTTTTTTTTTTATGATTTGATGTTTTGGGTTTTTCATTGTAGCAAACATGTTGGTTATTCAGTTGCCCTTTGGATTGATCAACATAGCGGGTCATGCTACCCTAAGTAAAGAATTACACTGGCTCTTTTCTGTTTTTGCTGGTATCATCATGTGTAGAATTGTGAGTTCCTTTTTTGTCTCTTCTTATATTTGGAGCCACATAATTTTTTGTTTTTGGGTGTGAAACTGGGGTATTACTTACTCTTATTGTGTGCAAATTTCGAATTTATTGATGTTAAAATTCACATATTTTTGCTCCTATTGACTCTTAGATTCTAGACCCTTTTTAAGTGTAACGTGATGCCTTAAGTGAAGTATGGCCTGCTTGATATTGAAACTTGTTCTTATAAGTGGAATGTTATTTTCTCTGTGTTTAGGCTTAGTCTGTTATTCTTTTTAAGTCTTGTTATGATTTCTTTAGCAGAAACGAGTGTCATCTAACACAATTTACATCTATCTGGCAGACAAATTTTGACTGATAACTGCAGACAATGAGGCCTAGTTCCTTGTATTTCTGGCAATAAGTTACATTTGTGTTTTTTTTTTTGGTGGGGGTGGGGGTGGCAGGGGGGATAGAATCCTAGATGTCTAACTTTGGAGGGCGAGTTCCTGAAATAGTTTGAAACATTCTTGCTTGCAACTTTTGGCTTTCTGGTATAATATTTTAATCTATAAAAGGCGTAGACAGTTAGCTGAATGTTTTGGATTCCCTAAAGTATAACCGAGTGGTTATGTTGCTCGGACTCCTCAAAAATATCGATGAGTGCGTGTCAGATCCTCCAAAAACAGTGTATTTTTGGAGGAGCCGACACAGGTGCAACAACTGTTTTGGAGAATTCGCGTCACATAGCCGAATGTTATTTATCTGTACTTATTACAATGCATTCGCGGGATAATATTTCTTTTTTGCTTATTATTTGCAAAAAGAGGAGGCTTTAATATACAATTCTTAGAATTGTATCCTTAGCTCTGCCAAGAGTTAGAACTCGTATGCCCTCTTTGGCTTGCAGGTTTCTCTTGTCGTGATAGTTCAGAAACAAACTTTTTGCATGTGTTATTGCTCTTCGTCTTACTTTTGAAGGTGTTATTTTCTTTTGTTGAAGGTTTATCAATTAACAGGTACTATAAGCCCTTTGTTCTTCAATGGATATATTAAACTTGATGACAAAAAGAAACTTGAATGGAACAACAGGTAGTAATCTTACCTTTTATGTGAATTTATGATCTTTTTTTTCCATTTTTATTGATATAGCTTGTGTATCTTGGTTGGTGTCAGTGTCTTACTGAGGAATCTCTCTTCTTTTCAGAGGATTTTCGACTTTTCATGCCCTTGTTGTAGCGGCTGCTTCTCTGTATCTCTTGATTGAATCAGATCTTTTCCGTGATGGTGCTCCGGATGACCTAATGATCAATAGAACATCAGTTTTTTCAGACACCATACTCGGGGTATTAATGCCAGTACTACTGTCACTGACTTTCTTTTAGCTTACAGATTCAAATGGCTGCCAAGTTTTCTCTATATTGTTAGTTGGTCTGATTTGACGTCTTAAATAAAAATTACTTTAGCTGAACAAATGTTTTATCCAAATTGTGAAGTATGTTAGGCAAGTTTGATTATTAACACCGTTAGGAGAGCAACAACAACAACAACCTAGTATAATCCCACTTAGTGGGGTCTTAGGAGGGTAGTGTGTACGCAGACCTTACCTCTACCCCGCTATTTCCAAATAGACCCTCGGCATCATTCCCTCCAAGAACTTCCCACCTTGCTCTTGGGGAGACTCGAACTCACAACCACTTGGTTGGAAGTGGATGTTGCTTACCTTAGGAGAGCAAAATGCTTAATTCATATTCCTATTGTTTTCAGTTTCCTAGGGTAGTAACACAATCGCAGCTTTACTTTCCCTGAAGGACGTAAATGTGATAATGTTGTCTTGGTTTTTTTAAGGGTTCGCATATGAACTACTTCGTTCTTCCATCATCTAATTCAACTCTAGCCTTACTATGCTGGATGTATGTTCTATTCTCAACTCTAATGCTATTTGTATGGTGAAACAGATCTCCACTGGCTACTTTCTGGCAGACTTGGCAATGATTTTCTATTACTTCCCAGCCTTGGGAGGAATGGAGTATGTAAGCATCAGGATAGTAGTGTATTTTCTTCTATAATTCTATCGTATTACTTTGGGTGGCTGTAAGTATCAGAAAGCAATGTATTGCCTTTGAATCTTTATTTGCTCCTCCAGGTCTTACATCACGGGCTCTCAATGTTTGCAATTGTTCAATCCCTTTTAAGTGGTCAAGCACAGATATATATTTTTATGGTACTCTTTACCGAGAGTACTACTCCGTTTGTCAATTTAAGATGGTAAGAGCAATAGCCATCTTCCATTCCTTGTCTTTTTATAACCAAACATTCTACATTAATGACTTCCATCAACATGTGCAGGTACCTCGATGTTGCTGGTCAAAAGAACTCTAAGCTCTACGTCTCCAACGGAGTAGCTTTATTTTTTGGCTGGCTGGTATGGTCTATGAGAATACATTTTCTTCTGTCTTTGTTCTTGCAATTATGCGGATATAGCATGTTACTTATATGAAGCTAAGCTGGGATGGTTATTCAATTTTGGACAAATTAATTTGAATTTACGTACACATCTTTGCTCATAAATTGGCAAATTGTTTTTTTTTTGGGTGGAGGAATACTATTATGCACAAGATATTTTGGATTTGTCCTCAAGACAAGTGTGGCTAACTATCTCGAACATTTGCTTCTATTATGTCTGTTCAAGTGTAACAACTAGTTTTGCGTCTATGTTACTGATAGTCCGTTTGACCAAGCTGCAAAAATCAGCTTATTTTGAGAATGCTTTTCTCAAAAGTACTTTTGGTGAGAAGCAGTTTGTGTTTGGCTAATTAGTTTGAAAAACACTTTTGAGCAACAATTACTGTTTGGCCAAGCTTTAAGAAACTGCTTTTAAACATATTTTTCTTAAAAGTACTTCTCAAAAAAGTGCTTTTGGAGAGAAGCTACTTTTTTTCTACTTCTCCAAAAATGCTTCTGCTTCTCCTCAAAAGCTTTTTTTTCCTTCCAAAAGCTTGGCCAAACACCTCAATTTTTGGCCAAAAGTGCTTTTGGCCCAAAAAAGCACTTTTGGCCAAAAAGAAACTTGGCCAAACAGGCTATAAATGTATTTTTCTCAAAAGTGTTTCTAAAAAAAGTGCTTTTGGAGGGAAGCTACTTTTTTCTGCTTCTCCAAAACTGCTTCTGCTTCTCCTCAAAAATACTTTTTTTCCTTCCAAAAGTTTGGCCAAACACCTCAGTTTTTGGCCAAAAAGAAGCTTGGCCAAACAGACTATGAAAATTCTTAAGATCAACGCTGTCCTGGACCTTGCAAATGGGTAGTACATATGCTTTGAGGTTTTTTCCTCCTCGTTTATTGTCACGACCCAAATCCGGTCGTGATGGCGCCCAACACTAAAGCTAGGCCCGCCAGACCAACAATTGTTTTCACAATTAAAGACCCGTCTCAAAAGGACATCTCAAGAAGAATATATGAGTCAATAGATACTCCAATAATAATAATATGAATAAATACTGAGAAGTGCGAAAACGAAATAACACTCTCAAAGATCTGGGGTCACGAGTCTAGTCTAAACAAAACTGAATAGTAATAGAAATACTGAATGAACTACTCAAGTCTGAAACATATAGTAATAACTGAATGGAAAGAGAAGCTAGGTTCTGCCAACGCCGGCACCTACCCAGCAACTCGAAATAACTCTGATAAAAGCTGGAGTGCTCGTCTAACCCTCCTGTGTACCTGAATCTGCACACAAAGGTGCATAGAGTAGGGGTGAGTACTAAGTACTTAGTGAGTAAAAAGTATATATTAATAGCTGAAAGCAGGAAATCCACAGAATACCACAGAGTAAAGCTAAACTACAGTCCGATTCCTCCTACGAACTAGCAACAACATCACATCACAATTAGCACAGATAGTTCACAATAAAATTGCAATGCGATGCACATGACCGCTACGACGTGTAGCCCGATCCATTTAACGTCGACGGAGCTCACTGGGGTATGTACAGACTTTGGGGGGGCTCCATCAGCCCAAGCGCAATATTCATATCATCTGCTGCGGTGTGCAGCCCGATCCTTACATCATTTGCTGCGGCGTGCAGCCCGATATCCTCAGTCCACAACATGCATATGAGTCACACAACAGTTCAAATTATTTACTTCCAGGTTCCAGATCATTAATAATGAAAATACTTTAATTTTTATTTAATTTCCAAGAACGAGTGACTTAGCATTTCAACATGGTGATTTCAAACTAGGACTGAGATCAGTGATTAAGCAAATCAAGCTATCACATATATATCTATCCCCTAGGGATACTACATGGTCGGCACAAGGCCCCAAATATGGCTTACAGCCCACAAATATATCTAACACAGTGTGTGTTTCAACCACATATATAACATGTTATTCATATCCGGGATGGACCAAATCTCAATCCCCAGTCATAATCAATCCCGCACCTGCCACGGGGTGCGAGCCACGCCTTACTAGCGTCACAATATGCTAAGCCGGGGTTTCGAACCGTCAGGCTACCATATACACTAACTACTCACCTCTAGCCGGCCGTGGACTCGTCCGCGATGCCTTTTCCCTTTGAATTTGCCGTCTCGTGCGTCGAATCTAGTCAAAACCATAGCAATTATATCAATACGGGTCAAAGAAACCTAACCCAATCAAATTTACTTGAAAAAAGCAATAATGCACCAAGTTGGTAAAACCCGAGTCCCGGGCTCGCTTCTCGTAAAATTTCGAAAATCATACCAACAGATTCCTCGTCTCGCCACGAGTCCGTGCATATAAAATTTATCGAAATCGGAGTTCGAATGGCCTTTCAAAACTCAAAAATTCGTTTTCATAATCTAGGCCCTAGTTCTTCACAATTTCTACCCAATTTCATGAGTTTTGATGTTGATTCTAGCATAAAATTGTGTTTTTGAGTCAAGAAACTTACCTCCATTGTTTTCCCGACAAAATCCTCTTACTTCCCGTCCAAAAGCTCTCCAAAATGCTCACAATTTATGAAAAAATAGGTTTTGCTCGCGGGGGTTCTGTTATTAAACCCCTCTGTCAGACCTGTCTTTTACCTATGCGATCGCGATAAACAATTTTTTCCCAGGCCCTTATTTACCTTACGCGATCGCAGTGAACCAGGTCACCCTTCTATGTGATCGCAGGGCATCCTACGCGATCGCAGTGTATTGTTGCCCAAGCCTATGCGATCGCAGGCCTCTTCACGCGATCGCATAGAGCAAATCTTGGCTTTCCAATTTCTCTTCTACGCGAT
Source organism: Nicotiana noctiflora (assembly GCA_032618575.1). NCBI lineage: Eukaryota > Viridiplantae > Streptophyta > Magnoliopsida > Solanales > Solanaceae > Nicotiana > Nicotiana noctiflora. Next base: position 7,160 of record JASVEL010008808.1, on the reverse strand, counting down.
CGCAGCCTCATGCTCGCGATCGCAGTGAAGAAAAATCACTATCACCTGCTGCTGTAATTTCTGCTCCATTTTTCTAACTAAAAATTTCCGTTGGGCATTCGAAATCATCCCGAGACCCCCGGGACCTCAACCAAAAGCACAAATACACCACATTATCTCATTCAAACTTGCTTGTAACATAAAAATAACATCCTAAACATCAGAATCACCAATTTCACACGGATTCAAGTCTAAGTTTCTTTAAAACTTCTGAAACTAACATTCGATCTAAAACCCGACCTAAACATCTCCGAATGACCTGAAAGTTTGCACGCATATCCCAAATTACCTAACGGAGCTACTGCAACTCTCGGAATTTCATTCTGAGTCCCGGATCAAAATCTCACCTACCGTTCGGATTTCACCAAAATTCAACCTTAGCCAATTCAAGCCTAAATCTACACCGGACCTCCGAATTCGATTCCGATTGCTCTCCTAAGTCGTAAATAACCTCCCGAAACTAGTCGAATCATCAGAGTTGTATTCCGAGCTGTCTAACTCATCGGTCAACATTCGGTTGACTTTTCCAAACTATTCTTCTCATAAAGAGGTTTATTGCCTCATTTCTATCTAAATTCCCTCCGATTTGCTTGTAACTTTCCAAACGTATATAAATTAGCATATTGAAGTATTAAATGAAGAAAACGGGACGATAACTCCCGTAACGACGGGTCGGGTCGTTACATTTATGTTATGAGGATGCTAGTTAAACACTTTGCTTGTTTGATATGATTATCTTCTTTTAAACAATAATTCAGCAACTTTTGTAGTTGGAAATCCAAAAATATTATAGCATTTGTGACCAATAGATCAAAATATCCTCATTTTCAGAAACCACAAGAGATTGCCTTGGTTTTAAGCAATATTACAAACTTACTATAATACTAAGTATTTTCTTTGAAGTTAAGATTAATAGGATCACGAGTCTTTTAATCAAGAATTTTGCCTTTTTCCTCGAGTAATTTATGAAAATAGACGAAAATTTCAAGTTAGCTGTATGTTTGAGAAAGCAAAATCGTGAATTGTTATTATTTCTTATTCTCATTTGACTTGGTTCTTTTTTTGATAGTTAACATTTGTCGCCAAGAAACTTGAGATGCTAGCTTTTAAACATAAATTTTTATAACCGAGGTTTTTGATGTGATGCTTTCAGGTTGCAAGGATTGTGTTGTTTCTCTTCTTTTTCTATCACATGTTTACCCATTTTGATCAGGTAAATATCTATTTGCACAAGTATACTCTTCTTTTCGAAGCGATACATTCTTACACTTTGTTCTTTAGATCAAGAAAGTTTATCCACTGGGCTTCTATAGCTTGTTAACTGTACCTCCTGTTTTGGCACTGCTGAATATCGTCTGGTTTTGGAAAATCGCAAAGGGTATGATTAAAACTTTGAGAAAGACGAGACACAGCCAGTAGGACGAGTCTTTTGGAACTTGTGCAGTAATTTACTAGATTCAAGGTTTTAAGAAATTAACCTCTGTGTACATTTATTACTCCTTGTTTTTGTCTTTCAAATATGTACTACTTCGTTGAGTTACTGAACCAACAAAACAAGTGAGAAACTAATTGTAATTAATGTTATTTTTTACATCAACGTATTACTTTATCATGATTAATTTCTTTTGTTTGATGTAAACACTATAACAATAACAATATACCTAATATTATTCCACACCGTGGAATCTGCGGAGGGTAGTGTGTACGTAGACGTTATTCCTACCTTGTGAGAATAGAAAGGCTATATGTGAACATGTATTAGTTTTTTCAGCCTGCACCACTGCTCATGTTGGAAACAAAAATACAGTACAATATGGGTTCGTTGAAACCAAGGAAGATGTGGAGACAAGTCACTTCTTTAACCCTTTTGTAGGTGGAAATTATGTCTTCCTTCCGTTTCATATTAGATAGATGCTTGGTCTGTTCAAAATAAATAATACATTTCTAAATTTGGAAATAATTTAAACTTTAAACTCTTCATTTGATCTATTTATCCTTAATGAAAATCTTTTATAGCCATACAAATGGCATTGGCCCCACGTATCTTTTATCCCATAAGCTTTAAGATTACAAATTTTTAAAGTCTTTCTTCTTTCTTCTTAAATTTCGTGCTGAATCAAATTACCTCATCTAATATGAAATAGAGTATTATAAAAGCTCGCGAAATGCTGGATTTCTTTCCTTTACTTTTTGTTTTTTAATCTGATGAAAGACAATCCTTTTGGATAAAGCTAAAACTGCTACGTAAAATAGCAGCCTTTACAGTTCAACACGCACGTTTCTTGGAGAGATTCTCCTGCACAATTTATTTTTAAAATCATATTAACTTAGGACAAAAAACACCAGAAAATAAGAAGGAAGATTCTCTCTCCTTTTTTTTTTTTAAAAAGATGGATGATAGAGCAGGCAAGGATTCAATAATGAGCATCTACGTTGTGCCTGCCCCATGAAATACTATAAACAAGGACTCTTGTGAGACAAACGACCTGTATTATTATTGGGTTGTCTTAATTTTGATAGTTAAAAATCGATTAAATTGTTTTGTATGATGTTAATAAAAAGTCAATCCAATCCAAGGGTGGACTCCAACCATATTGGCCTGATGGTTATCTATCTCATAATAAATTAATTAAAATGAACGAAAATAATAGAACATTTCTCCGACTGATAGTTTTTTGAGTATCAGGACATCGTTCCCCCATTTGATGTTCCCCGTAGGTTAATTGATGATATATATAACTTGCAAGGGATCGGTGGTTTGGTTTTCGTGGGGTTCAGAGTGAGTTGGTACAATTAGTTTCTATTATTGGAAGTCTTAAGTTGTAAGAGTTTACCAAGATTTGATTTTGTATTAACAATCCTGGATGGATGATTTGAAGGTTCCAATAATTTCGTAATGATAATTTAGGACATGTACGTATGTTCGGATTGGATTAATTTGGATATTCTTAGAAGGATTTGACACCATTTGTTGAAAGTTGGCAATTTGAAGAACTTAAGAGTTCATAAGTTTTACCAAGGGTTGTCCTTGATGTTAGTGAACTCCGATTGGTGTTCCGAGATTTAGATAGGTCTATATTTGTGAATTGAACTTGTGTGTAAAGTTTGGAAGTAATCCAAATTGTCTAAGTGTGATACACTATTCTGAAATAATGAAGATTTAAGAATTTATTAAGAGAAATTATATTCGATTTGAGCCTCGATTCTTTATTGTGATACTCTCGTGGGTATTATGAGCATGTGAACAAGCCTATATAGGGTATTTAGACTTGTAGGAATGATAGATGGGGTCTCTACGAGCTTGAGTGAGTTTCATCGCATTTGGAGCAAGTTTCGATAAGTTGATGAAACATAAATTTTCTGCATATGATCTGATTTCAAATGAGCAATTCTCCCAGTCTATACAGAATTTCGGGATGATGATATTTTTGATGAGATTGTATCCTTTTGACTCTAGTTTCCGGTGGTTCAAACCATTCGTCATCCCAAATTGTATAGGAGTAATGGTCATTTTACTAAAGGGTGTCAGTGCAGTCTTGAATGTTGGTGCGATGGAGCTATGGCCCACATTCTATTTTTGCTGCCCGTAGACTTGTTTAGCGGGCACCTGGGCACATTTTTTACATAAACTTTTCGGAGCTATTTAAGGAGGAGTTTTATGTTTTTTTTTTCCTAATTTTTGGAGCTTATTTTGAGAGTGGGGGGCTAGGGTTTCACCTACAAGTTTGAGGTAAGTGATTTTAACCTAAATATATAGTTTATACATGAATTTATCTGTAGATTCAATATCAAATATAGATTTGAACAAAGAGAAATTGGGTTGACCTAGATCTAGAGTCGCCCAAATTAATTTTGAGTATACAAATGGACTCCAAATGAAAAATTAAGCAAAAATTTGAACTATGGATAAACGAAATCAAATCTCAAACTCGGGTTTAAATAATGTTGGTCCGGGTTGACTCTTATTGACTTTTTGGGAATTGATTAGCTTTGTTATTTGGAATTGATTTCTATGATTTTATTTGATCTTATTGAGTATTATTTGATTTGATTTGAGCAGAAATGCGATTTTAGAGGGTTAATTTGGCTTTTAAAGGTAAGTTGCCTAGACCTTGCTTGAGGAAATATACCTTAGGAAAATAATGTTATTTGATTAATTGCTATATATTGAGTGCTTTATATATGTGTGGTGGCAAACGTATATGCAAGTGCCATGGGCTATTCATGCTCGAGGTAGATCTTAAGCTACTTTATGCTTTGGATTTACATCACATGCTATTTATGATTTGTTATTATTGTGGGAGTACGTGAACTCTCTTAATTATATTAGAAACTATGTTTTAGGACTTTGGTACCTTGTCAAACATGCTAATTATGACTTGTTATTCTTGTGTGACCATGTGAAATCTATTAACTATATTAGAAACTATGTTTTAGGATTTTGGTACCTTGTCGAACATGCTAATTTTGACTTGTTATTCTTGTGTGACTATGTAAAATCTATTAACTATATTAGAAACTATGTTTTAGGATTTTGGTACCTTGTTGACCGTAAATGTCTGTTCCTACTTGTTTTAGTTGTAGTCATACAGTTCACATGCACGTGCGCGCACGCACACACATACATACACACACATATATATTTCTTATGTTCATATACATTATTTAGGTTATTTATAAGAGAAAAGGCATAAAGATCCATTCAACTTATTCTGAAAAATTATTTACACACCTAAACTTTACAGGTATCGTAGTACCATCCTATTCTTATTTAAAGTAAAATTAGTACCTCCTTCAAAGATGAGGTGACAAGAGAAATAAATGTCACCTCTCAAAGTGCGTGGAAGGCTGAGAAAATGTAAAAAGCTACTTAAATTTTATACATGTTAATTTTCCATTGGTTGTTACATTTAATTAGTTGTATTTAATACTAACCCTTTTTATTTTTATTTTCCTATTTTCTTTTCTTCTCCTTCCTTTTTTTTCTTCTTATTTCTCTTTCCTCTATTGTCACAAGAGAGCAGCACCATACAATCATAATCGTAATAGAATAAAATTTAATGATTGATAGCTCTTTCTACACCTATTTTATCATCTCTTCCGCCCTCCAATTGTTCATCACAGCTTGGCCGGAGCAAACAACCAAGGTGAAACGAAAACCCAGCACTTTATTGGATTTTTCTTAGCTTTCTCTTACTTTGCGGTTGTGCTCTATTCATTAACATTATATATTTATATTTTGACCAGAATGGAAGAAGAAAAGTGACGAGAAAAATCCAAAAAGAGAGACAATTTTCTTGTCAATATAGTCAGCTAGTTTCTCTTGCAAAGGTTCCATCAAAAAAACTTTTCCTGAAAAAGTCACCTCTTTAGTTGTAATTTGGTTGCCGATAGAGATTCGAGAAATGTGACTGAAATTTCTTAGGCAAGCAGAAAAAGTTGATAGAAGTATTTGAAATATTTTTAAGGAGAGAAAGAAAGGTTCGGTTAGGGGAGGAAAATGATTATTCCAGTCAAAGAAAGAAAAAAATGAAAAAACCTACAAGAATGCCACGTATCAGCGCGTGTAAACACTACTTGGGTAGAATTTGGTTATGGCCTTTTAGGAGTTAAACAAATTCACTTTGAATAAGAATAGGGTGGTAATATGATACTCGTAAAGTTTAGGTGTGTAAATAATTTTCCAGGACAAGTTGGAAGGGGTCGTTATTGATCACGCCCAACTATGCCTTATAAAAAGGACTCTGTTGACGTTGCAAATATAACCTAAGTATTTCACTCTGGTTCAAATCCACAGAGAGTTAACCTATCAACCACTATCTTCAAAATCACCAACTCTTCAGAATCAGTTCCCAAATATTCGAATCTCAGTTGAGTGTTTCTTTAACAACTACGTTTGCAATTAACTAAATAAATGTAAACTAAACTAATAAGGATATAAACAATAATGAGAAGAAACTAAGGCAATGATTTCCCATATTGATGGAATCCCTTATGTTTATGCTCAAACAAATTTACCAACACATCTCTATTAATCATGAACGCTCATCTTATCGTAAATCTCTCCCGAATAATCACAGTAATTTACTACTGCACTCTCCCGAGATACACTAGCTTACTTTATTTAGCACAATTCACTTTAGATTACACCTAAGGCTTCGTTATCCCTAATCCCACATTTAAACCCGCAATTATAAATTCCTCTTATAATCTAGGAGTGATGTTGTTCAACAATAACCTAAGTATGTACTCTTTTCCAAGTTATGCACACTAAATAGGCACAACTAATTGAGGATAATGTCAATTAACTACAACAAATACAAAGTTGAACAAATAGAGATTAAACTAGCAATTTGTATTCACATAAAGAAGAAGTTCATCACCCAATAGGTTCCATCAAAACCTTAGACAATGAATTTAGCTACTCATGGCTATGGGAAAATAAACTAAGATAGAATTCATCATAAAAATCAAAATAAAAGAAGAAAGATGTTTGGGGTATTCTCTTACAATAGTTTCCCTCGCCAAGATACTCTAAAAATCAATACATGCCTCTTTTGGGCGAAGTCTAATGTTTTAAATAGGGTTTAGGTCTAAAAATCCAGTCTTTTACACTTTGACCCCTGAACTTTCTGCGCCTGCCGCGGTTCTACCGCGGTCGAGGTAGAACCGCGTCCAATCACCCTCTCTGATTCTCTAAAGTTTTGAAGCTGCCTTCCACCGTGGTTCTGCCGCGGTCACGGTAGAACTGCAGCCCAAACTTCTTCTCTGAATCTTCAGGGTTGGCAGAACGTGTTCTAATGAAAATTTACACATTGACCTCTTTTCTCTAATTTTGACTCCAAAACTACTCCTTAGCCTTCCTTAGATATATATCACCTACAAATCATGAAAAGCACTAATAAGAGCATTTCGTTATCATGTTTATCATCAAAACTACATAAGAAGGTGATTATAGTCAAATTTACCTATTATCAATTATACATTTTCTCTATTTATAATATTTATCCACATCTGCATATGAAAACTCTCGTATGGACTAAGGTTGAAGCACATGAGTTTTGTATGAGCTAAAAAATTATCATAGTTGAAGCACATGAGTTCTGTATGAGCTAAAAAAT
>JASVEL010008807.1:0-69823 GCA_032618575.1 Nicotiana noctiflora | reverse complement strand
AGGCCCCAAACATGGCTACTAGCCCAATTACACAGTTATAAGCTCAATCTCAGTCATGATACACAATAAACTATCAATTGGGAAGGACCATGTCCAAATCCCCAGTCACAATACCACCACGCCCGTCACATGACGTGTGTTTCATCTCCACATAGTACTATATAGTGCAAGTACGGGGTTTCAAACCCTCAGTACATCATTTACTACCACCACTCACCTCGAATCGGTAGAAGGCCTAGATCGCCTTGCGCTTGCCTCGCAAATCAACCTCCTCGGATGCCAAATCTGATCAACATCAATAAGAATACATCAAAATAGGCTAAATAGACATAACACAATCGAAATAACTGATTTACACCAAAACCCACGAAGTTGTGAAAATTCGACTTTTGATACGCTTCTCGAAAAATTACAAAAGTTACATTTTTGGAACCCTTATCTCAACACGAGTCCATACATATAAATTTTATCAAAATCGGACTCCGTTTGCCCATTCAAATCGGTGATTTACCATAGCCTAGGCTTAGAGCAAAAATCCCCCATTAATCCTTCCATTTTCAGTGAAATAAATGAAGATTCTAAGATAAAATCGTGTATTTAGACCATAAAACTTACCTCCTATGTTTTTCCGATGAAATCCCCTTCAAATCCCGTCACTTTGCTCTCAAAGAACTCAAAAATGGAGGAAAAATATTATGGGTTCGCGACTGATATGTCTTGTTAAAAACCCTTCTGCCATGTACTTTTACTCTATGCGATCGCGATGAATAAATTTTAGCAGGCCTATTTTTCTTCTACAAGATCGCGTGGATCCTGATGCTATCGCGATACCCAGCTAAACAATTCTACGCGATCGCGACACTTCTACTGCATTCGCATTGCTTCCAGATCCTAACCTTACGCGATCGCACCCCACACTTCGCGATCGCGAAGGGTAAAAACTCTCAGCTCCTTAGTACTCTACGCGGTCGCGTGGCCACTTATGCGATCGTGAAGAGCAAATGTCTGCTGCACTTATGACAACAGACCTGACCCTTCATTTAGCCCAAAAATGGTCCGTTTGGACCCCCGTATTCATCCCGAGGCCCCCGGGACCCCAACGAAAACCACCAACCTACTCCAAAACACGATACGAACTTGTTCAAATCATAAAAACACACCCTTAAACACGGAAATCATTGAATCAAAGCGAATTCAAGCCTAAGTTCAACTAGAACTTTCGAAACCAACATCCAATCAAAAACCTGACCAAACGATTTCCGAATGACCTGAAAATTTGTAGGCATATCCAAAATCACCTAACGGAGCTACTGCAACTATCGGAATTCCATTCCGACTCCCGGATCAAAATCTCACCTACCATTCGGATTTCGCCAAAATTCAACCTTAGCCAATTCAAGCCTAAAACTACACCGGACCTCCAAATTCACTTTCAATCACTCTCCTAAGCCACAAATGACCTCTCGGAGCTGACCGAATTATCAGAATTTGATTTTGAACTCTCTAACTCACAAGTCAACATCCGGTTGACTTTTCCCAACTTTTCCTTCTTCTAAGAGACTATTTGTCTTATTTCCAACCAAACTCGATCCGAATTGACTCAAACTCACCAAACACACATACAATCATGTAACGGGGAAAACGGGATGATAACTCACATGATGACGGGCCGGGTCAGCATATCTATGTGCCAACTCTATTTAATTTTTCTCGTTTAATTTGCAACATTCATTACTGTAATTGAGTTATACTCTCACCTTATTTGGTATTCCTTCTTCTCTGGTTCAAAAGTAATGTTGATATAATTTTATATTTGAGAAATGGGATGGGGGTAATTTTTGATTGATAATTCTTTAATTTTTGTCTATAGATTTATGCATCAAAAACATGATTTATGTGGGAAATTTGTTAGCATAATTTTGTCTTTTGAGAAGACGATTTATTTGTTATTTGGTTAGGTAAGTATTTTGTTATGTAGATTATTTAATTAATTGTTAAGAAGATTGCTGACATATAATTTTAACTTTATTAGATGTGTATTAGTTTTTCACCTCAAGTATTCAAGCACAGAGAAAATTAAGTAGAAGAAGATATGTCTAATATTTGACTCTCGTTACATAGATTTTCTTTGAAAGTTGATATTTCTGCTAAATAAACAACCATATGTAAATGTAGTTGTTAAGCAAAAATACTAAAATACAAGATAGAAAAGACCAAATTACTGTAAATGAATCAGCTTTTTCAGATTATATTCCTTTTGCTTTCCTATTTGTTGGTTCTTACATTAATTTCTAATGAATCAAGAAAACTAGCTACGACAACCAGTTACACTAAAGGTTAATTAAAATTATGAAAACTAGTAATATAATAATATGAAGATTTTTGTGTTGCCTATGTATTAGCTTAAAGAGAAAAATATCTTGATTGGTGTTCAAGTTCTGTTTCATTGAATCAAAAGCTTGTTTACATATTGAGTTAAATAATTGTCTTTTCACATTTATTGTGAAATCATCTGAATAACTGTTGTATTGTAGAAGAAGCAATACTCTCTTAAATTGGGATGGATAATTCTAGAAATATGTTGGATGTCTTGTTGGGTTACTCAAGAATATTTGGATGGAGTTGAGACTTTTCTAAATTATGCATTTCGTGAAAACGATAATGAAAACACAATTCCTTGCCCATGTACAAAATATGCGCTACACTATGATGTAAATCGGGCAACAACATATGATCATCTTGTGTGTCATGGTATTATACAGTCATATGATATATAGTTTTGTCATGGAGGGTCTCTGAATGGGTCAACTAGTACCCAAGTAGCTAATTATAGACAATCTATTTTAAGGGGCGATAATATGAGAGGAATGATATAGGATGCTTTTGGAGGCTTAACACAGTTCATAGATGGTGACACTAGGGAAAGAGGTGAGATGGATCCAAACTTAGAAGAAAATATAGATCATCCATCTAGAAATCAACATCATCCAGAGGTGGATAAGTTTGAACATCTCATGAAAGATTCAAATGAAGAACTATATAATGGATGCAAGAAGTTTAATAAACTGTCCTTTTTGCTACATCTCTATCATATAAAACTGTTGTTCTATTGGCCAAATGAATCTTTTAGTGCTTTACTTGGACAATTGAAGGATGCACTACCCGAGGGAGAAAAATTACCTCCTTCTTTCTATGAGACCAAAAAAATAGTCCAAGGTTTGGGCTTAAAATATGAAAAGATCCATGCTTGTCCTAATGACTGTATGCTTTTTAGGAAAGAATTTGATGGTAAGGAAGTTAGTGAATGCTTAATTTATGGGTCTTCTAGATGGAAAAATAATGACAAAAAAATTCCAGCCAAGGTCCTAAGGTATTTTCCTCTCAAACCAAGGTTGCAAAGGTTATTCATGTCTTTTGAAACTTCTAAACTAATGCGATGGCATAATGAAGAACGCAACAAAGAAGGTGTTCTACGGCATCCTGCAGATTCTGAAGCTTGGAAAATTTTTGATAATAAGTATGTAGAATTTGCTAGTGATCCACGTAATGTTCGCCTAGGATTAGCTTCTGATGGATTTAATCCATTTGGCACAACATAGTACATGGCCAGTAATTATAATGCCATAATCAAGAGTTCTTCATTTTATCCTTAATTATTCCTGGACCAAAAGGGCCTGGTAATAACATTGGTGTATTTCTTGAACCTTTAATAGAAGAGTTAAATAAATTATGGGATGTGATAGGAACATATGATGCATTTTCTAAGGAGACATTTCAAATGCGAGTAGCTCTTCTGTGGACCATAAATGATTTTTTTGCATATGGTAATTTATCTGGATGGTGCACTTATGGTCAATATGCATGCCCTTCTTGCAACTTAAACACTCATTCTAAAAGGCTCAAACATGGGAAAATTTTTTGTTTCATGGGCCATAAACGTTTCTTGAAGGCAGGGCACAAATATCAAAATGATGCAAAATTATTTAATGGCATTAAACAGCCAAGACCTGCACCTTAGTACTAAATCAAGTTAAAGACATAAAGTTTACTCTCGGTTAGTCGAGTAAAGAGGTAAATGGGGTTATGAAAAACACATGGAAAAAGAGGAGTATCTTCTTCAATTTACCTTATTGGAAGGATAATTTGGTGCATCATAATCTTGATGTGATGCACATAGAAAAGAATGTGTGTGATAACTTGATTTATACATTATTGGATCTTGGCAAAAAGTCTAAAGATAATTTAGAAGCTCGATTGGACTTGAAGGAGATAAAAATAAGACCAAGCTTATGGCCTCTGTGTCGAGCTAACGGGAGAATATATCTTCCTGCTACCTATTTCACAATGTCTTCAGCAGAACCAGAGTTATTTTTTGAGGTACTACAAAATGCCAAGTTCCCACATGGATATGCGTCCAACATCTCATGTTGCATTCGTAAACGAAAACTATCAGGGCGAAAAACTCATGATTGTCATGTTATAATGCAAGAACTTCTTCGTCTTGCATTGCAGAGATCAGTAGACAAAAAAGTGAGTTCCATTTTAATTGAGTTATGCACATACTTCAGAGTTCTTTGTAGCAAAGCCCTTAAAATAAAAGAGTTAAGTTGCTTGAAGAAAAAAATCCCAAAATTATGCGATATGGAGAAACTCTTTTTACCATCATTCTTTACTATTATGGTACACCTAGTGATTCACTTGGCAACTGAGGAAAGACTTGTGGGGCCAGTAAATAACCGCTGTGTGACGATCCGACCCGTCGTCATGTGAGTTACCGTCCCATTTTTTCCTCATTATGTTGTTTCCTAATTCTATATCTGTATTAGGGTCTGTCGGGTGAATTTGGATTGAGTCTGGTTGAAAATAAGACACATAGCCTTGTAGAATGAAGCTTGTTTCAGAAAAAATCAACCTGAAGTTGACTATGTGGTTAGAGGGATCTGATGTGAATTCCGGTGATTCGATTAGCTTCGGGAGGTGATTTGTGACTTAGGGGAGCGATTGGAATCGAGGTTGGAGGTCCGGTGCAGAAATATGCTTGAATTGGCTAAGTTGGAATTTTGGCGAAATCCGGTCGATAGGTGAGATTTTGATCTGGGAGTCGGAATGGAATTTTGACAGTTGTAGTAGCTTCATTGGGTGATTTTGGACATGTCTGCAAATTTTCCGGCCTTTTGAATGTCGTTTGGTCGGGTTTTTGGTTAAATGTTGGTTTCGAAAGTTATAATTGAAACTTATGCTTGAATCTACCTTGATTTGATGATTTTTGTGTTTAATGATGTGTTATGATTGGAACAAGTTCGTGTGATGATTTAGAGTGGATGTGTATTTTTGGTTGAGGTCCGGGGTGCCTCGAGTTCTTTTCGGAAGGCGAAACAGAGGAATTTTGGAGGTTGCATCTGCTGGTATTTATTGCAGCAACCGTTTTTGCTTCTACGGATGGGGGACCGCAGAAGCGGCACCGCAGAAGCGACAAAATGATCGCAGATGCGATCCAGGGCTGTCAGCGGAAATTCCGCAGAAGTGGACTATTGTCGCAGGAGCGGAACCGCATGCGTGGGATATGTTCCGCAGAAGCGGAAATGGGCATGTTGGGTAGGCTCGCCGAAGCGGAAGGAGGTCCGCTTAAGCGGACTCGCAGGGGCGTAAATTATACCGCAGAAGCGGTCTTGGGCTATAGCATGAGTCGTTGAAGCGACAAATTAACCGCAGAAGCGGTCTCGCTTAAGCGAGTAATATATTGCAGAAGCGAAAATAAGCCTGAGTTTAATGAGTAGAAGGGTTTGAAATTTCAGAAGTTATATGACATTTGGGGCTTCGAACTAAGAGGTAATATTGGCAATTTTGTGGAGGAAATCGAGGTCATTCATTAGGTAAGCACTCATGTACTTAATTTATGTTAATATATTGATAAATTATAGAGTTAACCTCTGAAATTGGAAGAATTAAGGTGTATCAATGGAGGATTTTTGCTCTAAGCATGAGTTATAAAAAAATTACTAATTTGAATGGACAAACAGAGTCCAAATTTGATAAACTTTATATGTATACTCGTGTCGGGATAAGGATTATGAAAATATAACTTTTGTAATTTTTTGAGAAGCGGGCCCGGGGCTCGGATTTTGCTAGTTTCGAGATTTTTCATGTATTTTGATTATTTTCGATTGGGTGTTGTTCCATTAGCCTATTTTAATATATTTGCACTGATTTTTGGCTAGTTTTGACAAGCGTAGAGGCCGGTTCGAGGAGCTAAGGCGTCGCGGGCTTGAGTTTTTGCCGGATCAAGGTGGGTAATACTTGTAAATGATGTCCTGAGGGTTTGTAAATCCCGGACTTGCACATCCTAGTGCTGTATTGAGGTGACTTGCACGCCGGATAACGGGCGTGGGGTAGAGCACCATTAAGAATTGTGACTTGGTCCGTCCCGCTTAATAAAAATACTATCTTATTGCTTGAAATTGAATTGATACCCTAATAAAGATATTAATTATCATGAATTGAACTGATTATCATGTTTTGGGCTTCGTGCCGATTATATGAATCCTTCAGGGATTGGTATCACTGTCTTGATAATACTGTGCATATTTTTACCTTAGTCTAAGTTTTTAAAATGGTATTTTGCTACTCAGCATTTTTATAAGATTTGAAAAACTTAAACAAGGCTTTGATGACATTTTAGCCGTGAGATGATATGATACTGTTGCCCAAAGGGCTTATATGCATTCATGACTATGCTTGGATCGGGCTGCACGCCGCAGCAGGAGTGATACTTATATTGCGCGCGGGCGCCTTGCATGGATCGGGTTTTACGCCACAACATCATATGCATTGCATTGCATACATACATTGGCTTTACTTGTACTACGTGGCATGACATTTAGCACTCATACATTACTAGCATACATGTGTTATCTGCCTTATTGACCAGATACTCTAGTAGAAATTGTTAAGGAGTGCTGAGCCCAATGGGCTAATTTGAGTGCAGACTTGCACTTTTTGAGGTTGTACCCAGGTATTGATCTGTTATAATGAAAGGAAGAGATGTTAAAAAGAGATTTCTGAATAATCTACTCACATATGTTAAAAAGGAATACCCTGAGCGTGTATTTTAGTTTAAAAGATAATTTTGTATGTTTATAGCATGAGATAGTGCCTTGTGTGGTTTTCTTTCCCTCAACATTATTTACTTTTATTACCGCTGAGTTGAAAGTATTCACTCGACTCCCTGCACCATGTGTGCAGATTCAGGTACTTGGGAGCTTAGCTGAGCTTGGTGCTGGTCTAGACCTAGTTGGGATCGTCGAGGTAGCTGCCTGGCGTCCGCAGGACCCGACATTTCCCCTTGTTACTCTGTTATTACTTGTTTATTCTGCGTACTTTTAGACTTGTAGAGTTATTTACAGCATTGATTGATATTCTGATAGAGGCTCTTGGCTCGTGACCCCAGATCTTTGGGAAGTTAAGTGGTTTTCGTGAAATTTCAGGATATTGTTATAGTTATCAACTTATTTTGATTTTCTCCACTGTTAGTAAATGATTTCGAGCTCTCAGATCGGGTTGAGAGTGTATTTGGACGGGCTGGCCTAGCAATGTGCTGGGCGCCATCACGACCGGGTTTTGGGGTCGTGACACGCTGGATGTACCCAATTGAGAGGTAAAAGAATAATATTAAATTTTTATTGCATATCTTGAGTTTTTAACTATAAAAAATGTTTAGATTAATAACATTAATTTATATCATAGGTATTTGTGTACTAAGAAGTCATATGTTCATAATCGTTCTTTCCCAGAAGGTTCAATAACAGAAACATACATTGCAAATGATTGTTTACAATTTTGAGGGAGGAGATTCAATGTCTTATTGGTCAAGGAAAAATGATGTTATTGAGCCTAAGAAGAATAGAGAAGGATGTCTTTTTCCTACTATTGGAGAGTCGTATGGCCTAGTAGATGTATTCGAGTTAGATGAAAAAATATTATTGCAAGCACATCGGCATGTTCTTTTCAATTGTGAATCAGAGGTGGTTGAGAATTATAAAAAGTGAGTAGTATATCTATTTCATGAATAAATGTATATTACTTTATTTGATAACATTATTAATATATGGAATTTATATGAACAGTGAACATATTGCTGAAATCAAGAGATTACATCGTAAGCGTCGACTTACACAATATCAACTTGATCGTTTGCATTTTGATACATTTCATGAGTGGCTCAAGGACAAAGTGAGTAGTAATATTAAGTGATTTTTCACTCTAAACTATTTCCCTTGTACTTATTGAGACATTTATATTTGTATATTTCTATTTGGTTAGGTAAAGGAGTTGGATATTACATCTAACATCTTAAAAGATGTTAAAGTCCTTGCACAAGGGCCAAGTTACATTGCAAGCAGATTCAAGGCATTCGATGTAAATAATGGGTATCGATTCCGAACAAAACTATGTGAAGAATTCATGGAGACACAAAATAGTGGTGTTATGGTTGTTTCAAAGACAGAAAGTTATGCAAGTACAAGTGATAATGCTCTAAAATCTGCAAATATCACTTATTATGGAAGATTAAATGATATTGTGGAGTTAAACTACTTTGAAGAATTTAAAGTTATCTTATTTAAGTGCGAGTGGATTGATGTAACTAAATGTAGAGGAGTTAAAGAAGATGACTTAGGTTTCACACTAGTGAACTTCTCATGCCTAATGCACTCTGGCGATTGAGAAAGAGATGATGAATGGTTTGTCCCTAGGCTAGTTAAGCCTTGAGACATTTTTGATATGGGAGAGGAAGATATTATACTTTGTGACTCATCAATGCAAAGTGATGCTGCTGACTTGGCTCTCTTAAAAAATGTTTGTGATTCAGAACATGAGTATAATGATTGGGTAAGACGTGATGTTGATGGGATAGTGATTGATATGATCCGACATTCACAAACTTCTACACTTGAAAATGAAGCTAATGTTGATGGAGGGAATGACATTGAAAATGAAAGCAATTTTGAATAAGATAGCCGGTAATTATAAAATGTTTATTTTTTGCAAGTGTTATTAAAGTATTTTTAGAGTTCTAGTATGTTTTTTTTGTTTATAATATCGAACCATCTGTTAGAAGCTAGAACAAATGATTTCTTGGACTTGTTATATTCCATTCTTGGTCTTGAGTAGTCTGAAATCAAGTTCAACTTTTTGTACTCCATTTTTGGTACCTTGGGGGTACTTATTTTATTAGTAAGACTACCTTATCATACTGATTAGCTAATAGTGGAATTTGACTTTCACAGTACTTGCAGCTTGTTAATTACTTTATTTTGGATAAGGAACTATGAGAACTAGAGGTGGAAATAGAATTATTGTTGAACAACAAGACGATACACATGTGCGACCTTATATTGAACAATTGATGAATGGTCAGAACTGCTCTCAAGCTCAAACAAATAACGTTCAATCTAATGAGTTAATAATCCTACCGACACTGAGGTTCAACAAAATGATGAATCAGGTAACACTTGTTTTTATCTATTGGACATGTTAGTTCATTTACTTAATGGTACAATGTTCTTCTTTCTATTGTTCCCTGAGATTTATAAACATTTAGTTGTTGGTTGTGTCCCACATTCCTATGCTCCTGCACTCCTATGCTCTATTACAGAACTATATACCACTTAAAATTTATACTATGTAGTATAATCTGCTATCCTTGAGACCTTCTGGTGACAATTTTTTTTAGAGATTAAAAGAAAATAGAAGATGTTGACCTAATTTGGATTCTCTGTATGGATTTGATGAACTTTGAATCTTTTTCAAATCAGGTAGTTCAGGGGAAAGAAAGGTTCGCGGATCCACAATATTAAAAGATATTTGGAAGTTGCCTCCTGAGAAAATAATTGTTGTACAATTCAATGACCGTAACCAACCCATCAGAAAAGAGGGTCGAAAGTTCGCTAGCTTTCTAGGCATAATTGCTAGAACTCCAGAACTAACTCCTCTAAACATAGATGATTGGAGAAATTTTGCCAAAGAAGAAAAGAAGAAACTTGTGGAGTTTGTGAAGGTATGGAGTTATTATTATTCTTATGGTGTGTGAATCTAATAATATATAATTTTATTATAGTATATGATTGTCTTTCACTCTTTTTCTTTTATTTCTCAGAAGAAGTTCTCTATCCCATCTCGTGGAGAAGCATATGTCATAAAGTCAATAGGAAAGAAATGGAAAGATTACAAATGCGACTTAAAAAATATTTATACGGCAAAATATAAGACCAAAGATGCTTTGCTAAGAAATAAACCAAGTCGTATACCACGGGATCAATGGATCGGTCTAGTCTCTTATTGGTTGTCTGATAAAGCTAAGGTATCAATTTTATACTCTTAGAATCACACACTTATTTTTTATAGTGTTCTGATTGTTTTCGTTAGTTTTTATGTATAAATTATAAGATATATCTTTTATGTAGTAATAACATAAGCGTGCACAAGCAAATAAAAATAATAGAGCAAATCAAAAGATGCCTCACACAGGAGGATCCAAAAGTATTGTTGCCTTGATGGATGAGAAGGTATTCTTGTGTATATTATGAAATCTAATCTAAACTCTATTTGTTGCACGTATTTGACATCGTTTTATTGTATTAGGCTGAAAACGGGATAGAGCCTACACGAGCAGAAGATTTCATATTAACTCATAAACAACGTAAGGATGGTAGACCACTGGATCCAGAGTCTGCGAGGACAGTTGTAAGATTTCTTCTTTTTCATTTTCTGAATTTTGTTTGTCTTTCCGGAATTGTGATTATGAGAACTTTATTTGGATTTTCTAGTACCAAATAAAGTGCCAGCAACTATTTTACTTTATCAAAAAAAAAGAAAAAAGAAAAATAAAAGTGCTGCTAGCTATTTTCTATTTGGAGGCATCCCTCTAACAATGGCTTCTCCACATGCTGTTACGAAGATAAGTATAGAGTAAAATATTTTTACAAAGATAAATGTTTGTATTTTAGAATCTTGTTACATTCTTGACCATCAACAGAAAGGTAGCTCTCAAATGTAAGATGAACTTAGTGTTAAAGAACCTTAGAGGTTGAACACGTTATTACTATTTGTTATTTTATTTTCACTGTTCTTAAGTCGAGGGTATACATTATTCTTTCTAGACTCCACTTGTAAGATTACATTGAGTTTGTTGTTGTTATTGTAATAAACGTAGGCATGCTAACATTTAAAGCTTCATAAAGGAATTTCTTAATGCTATATATTTCACTACTGTAAAGTTTATACCATGACTAAGTCTAGCTTCTTTTTACAAGTAAACTTTGAGAAATGGATGGTTAAGAGCATTACTAATAAAGTCTATAATATGACGCCAATCAGGGAATTTGCCTGTGGGTTCTGTGTGAATTGCATATTGGACTCTCTGTATATTTAATTTTATATTATTAACTTATGTTTGGTTCCAACGACATATGATCAGGATATGCTGAATGAAAGATTGAGCAACAATGAGAGATCAAATGACCAATCTCCTCGTGGTGTTGCGTGGGAAGGGGATGTGTATTCTCAAGTATTGGGAAATGATAAATATGGGTATATTCGTAGTTTAGGACTTGGTCCAACTCCTTCTCTATTGTGGGGCAGTAAGTCTTCCTTAAAAAGTATTGTTGTAGAGAATTCATCTAACGAGGTTATAAGAAATTTAGGAAAAGAGTTAAAGGAGTTAAATGGGAAACAAAATGAAGAAATGTGTTTGATGAAACAAGAGGTATCATAGATGAGACAGGTCATGTACAAAATTGCTCCTAATGAGTTATTTATGCCTCATTGGGTGTGTTTGGTATAACGGAAAATATTTTCCATGGAAAATATTTTCCAAGAAAATGTTTTCTTGGAAAACAAGTAGTAATCTTATTCATTTTCCGGTGTTTGGTACGCAAATTAAGGAAAATGACTTCTCAAGAGTATTCATAAATACTTTAGATACAATAAACATGAAGTCATAAATTTTCAAACCAACAACCTTTTGGACCCACAAATTTCATAAACTTTTGAACCGCTAAACTTTTAAAACCGCAGAATTTCGAACCCGTAAACTTTATAATTTATAAATCCGTAACCTTCCAAACACATAAACTTCCGAACTCATAATTTTGGAACTTGTAAAATTTTGAGCCTTTAAACCGATAAATAATAAAATTAAAACTGAAAAATATATTTAAATTTTTTTTCGAGAGGGAGGGGGAACGTTGCGGGTGGGGCTGGGGGGAACAGTAAAACAAAAAAAAAATTTAATTACAAAAAAAAAGTAAATTTTTTTTGTGGGGGGTGTGGGGAGCTGGAGGGGTAGTAGGGTGGGTGGTAGCGGAAAAATTGAAATTTAAAAAAAAAAAAGAAAAAGAAAAAAAGAAACCCTTTTTTGGAGAGGGAGTTTTTGTGGGTTGGTGAGGGTGGGGAAGGTTGAGAAGTAGCTTTGGAAAATGTTTTCCCTTCTTTTGATAAGGAAAATATTTTACTCCAATTGGAGGAAAATAAATTAATAAGGAAAATATTTTCCAAAACATTTAAGCCAACCAAACATGGAAAAATTGGAAAATATTTTTCGAAAAATATTTTCCAACCAAACACACCTATAATGTCAATGGAATGCCAACTGAACAGGTAACTCAATTTTAATAGTTTGAGAAATTTTTTTCCTGAAATTTTAATCTTATAAAATAATGTTATCTAACTTATTAATATTTCTCAGGTCCCTGATGCTAACAGTGGTCATCAACCAGTACCACAAGCACGTTGGATGTCTACTGTTGCAGTAAATGCTCCATCTTCTCCTAGTACTACTCTTGTATTATAATAAGTTAACATAGCACTACTGGAAGTTGTATTTTCTTTATGAGGTGCTTAGTTTCTATTGCTGTGCTAGCATTTTCTAATTGCTTCTAGTGATAAATTATTTTAGAAGGGTTGACTTGGCTCAGCGGTAAGCTTGCTTGCTGTGGTGTGTCAGGTCACGGGTTCGAATCAGCCTCCCTGCAAAGCAGAGGGAAGGCTGCCTAGAGTATTCCCTTCCCAAGACACCCACGAAGTAGGTATTGAATTGGATCGGCCCTTTTTTTAAAACTTGTGCTTACATGATCCATTTCTCGACTAACTTGAACTTATGAAGATTAGTGATCTTTATTAAGTTTTTATTTCTTTGGTACCTTAGCTGATCACGATATATGAGTAAAAGGTTGAGATATAATCTTGGATGTTGTAGCTTTTAATTAATATTATTTTGGAGAACTATGTGACGATCTCTTTCCTCTGTGTAAAATAGTGGACTAGAACTTTTTTAGGTCAAGTTTTGGAGTATTTTTAAATGCTTACAAACTTTTTACATACAATTTCATCTTTTAACATTTACTTATTTTATTATTTCAGGTGATACAGTATGATGCTAAGAAATAGCATGAGAAGATTGCAATATGATGAAGGAATATGCATCTACTATTTTGTTATTATGTGGACAGTAACTATTTTGTTCAAAAGATACAATTTTAGTCATCGTTTTTGTCGCTACTACATTAGATTATGGATTAGGACTTACTTTTGTTAATCTATATTTAGTGAGATATATTATATTTTTATGAATTAAAAGTAGTGTGTTTATTAGCATTTACCAATTCAAATATAGTTTATTGGAACTAATTTGTACCTTTGATATTGCATTAAATAGTTGTTGTTTATAACCAATTTAACTAGAATTATCGGTAATGAAACTAGATGTTTAAAGAGCAAACTAGGTATGGATTTAACCACTATTCTTATTGAAGCAATAATATAGCAGTTAAATGTATGACTTTCCGTGGCAATTTGATTAACTTTACCAGCAATAAAAAAGAGGCCAACAATGCAAATTGAGTCATTTTTAGATGGTTTTGGCCTCTATTAAAATTGACGTTAAGCTATTGTCATTAAATCCTGCGATTTATAGCGACAATTAAATTTGATTTACTGTCAATAACAATGGATTCCAAAAGGGCTAGCTAAGCCATTTTCCGGAAGGATTTACCAGCCATAATAATTGTCGCTAAGCAATCGTCGTTACAACATCTATGTTTTACCGGCAATAAATGATACCTTTACCGGCAATTCCTGAAATGGCTGCTAAAGACTTTACCGATGCCATGTACAATGACCAAATATCAATAGCCGGTAAAACCTTTAGCGGCTATTTCTATTGACTCTAAAGCCTTTTTTATTGCCGCTTAAAATCTTTTTTGTTGAAGTGGAGGTTGGGTTGACACACTCATATATAGGAGATGTGACTAGTGATACAAATCGAGATCTTCATGACAATGATGTTGCAGGTGAGACTGAAAGAGAATCAGTCTTGGCTCATCCAACTGGAGAAAGTTCAGATCACGGTCAAGTCCCAGTTGCATCTACTCAACAACTGCCACAATATCCTCTCAGTTGTCGAAGAAGAAGTTAGAAGGAGCTCTAAACCAAAGAATCCTCATATTTGGATGAAGGACTTTGTGTCACTAAATGTACATGAGTATGTACCATATGCAATTGCAAACTATGTCTCCTACAATGGCTTGTCTCCTTAATACCAAGCTTACCTTACATCATTCTCTAATGTAGAACATGTTACATATGTTGAAGCCAATCAAGATCCTAGGTGGATATATGCTATGAAGGCAGATATTGAAGCATTGGAAAGCAATCACACCTAGGACAATGTCTAACTTCCTAAAGACATGGTTCCAATTAGTTGTAAATGGGTATATAAGGTCAAATACAAGGCATCAGGTGAGGCGGAGTGATTCAAGGCTGGTTGGTAGCTAAAGGATACAGTCAAAAGGAGAGGATTGATTATCAAGAAACTTTTCCAAATGTAGTGAAAATGGTGATTGAGGACTATTCTATCTATAGTTGCATCTCAGAAGTGGCACATTTATCATATGGATGTGTATAATGCATTTCTTTATAATAGTCTCTTTGATGAGATCCATATGCAATTGCCACTAAGATTCAGAAGCCAGTGAAGTCTCAACTAGTGTGCATGCTTCATAAGTTCTTATAGGCATGAACATACCCCTAGACAGTGGAATGAGAAACTCGCAGAAGCTCTATATCAATTTGGCTTTGTTTAGAGCCAATATGATCACTCTTTGTTCATCAAGGCTATTGAAGGTGCAATAATAGTGCTAGCGTAAGTGGATGACATGTTATTCACTGGTACATCTCTACACCTCATTGGAGTGACAAAGACATCACTACAACAGGCAATCAAAATGAAATATTTGAGATAGTTGAAATACTTTCTAGGAATAGAGTTTGCCATATATGCAGATAGGATTCTTATGCATCAGAGAAAATATGCTTTAAAGATTATCACTGAACTTGGCCTCGGAGCAGCAAATCCTGTAGCTACTCCACTAGAGGTGAATGCAAAGTTGACTACCAAGGAGTATGATGATCACCTTGGTACTTCAAGTAATGTTATAGATTAGCTACTACAATATCTAGGTATCTATCAAAGATTAATAGTCAAGCTGCTATATTTGGCTATGACAAGGCCTGACTTGGCATTCAGTGTGTAAATGCTAAGAGGGTGTTTGGATTGGCTTATAAAAAGTAGCTTTCAAGCTAAAAGCTAAAAGCCATAAGTTGGCAGTATCCAACTTTTGGATTTTGGCTTATTTTTGTACATTTTATGCCTAAAAGTAATTGCTTTAAAGCACTTTTTATCATTTCCAAACATCACATAAACTAAAAAACTACTTAAAAGTCGACAAGCACTTAAAATAAGCCAACTCAAACACCCTCTAAGTCAGTTTTTCCAGCAACCAAAGAGATCACATATGGAGGCAGCAAATAAGAGTTGTTAAATATATCAAGACCCTTCTGGATAGGGTAATATTGATGTCCAACAAAAACACAGGCACGTTGGAGGCTTTCTGTGATGTAGATTAGGCTGCATGCCAACATTCTAGAAGATCTGTAACAAGTTTCTTGATCAAGATATATGGTTCATTAGCGTCTTGGAAGTCTAAGAAGCAGACAACACTAATAAAATTCTTCTCAACTAGGATTTACATAGCTCGATCCATAGGATTAATAATAAAAATTTTTAATTAGTAATATGGAGATTGTAGTGGTCACGACTCTTATTGTTGTTAGTATTATTTTCTTCTTGTTATAAAATAATAGAAGAACAAGAACAATATTGCAGAGAAAGAGAGAGAGAATTCTTATTGAATTTTGGGATGAATTATAATGGGGTAAGACCCCTCTATTTATAGGAGAAATATGACTTAGTCACAAAGTAAAACTCTCCACAAGATAGACATCAACTCTAAATAGAATTCTATTCATAACACTCCCCTTTGAATGTCTATTCAATGATAATATGCCTCGTTAAAACCTTAACTAAAAGAAAACTCAATGGGAAAAAAATCTTTAGAAAAGGAAAAAGAGTACACATATCTAATAATACGCCTTTTAGTTGCCTCGTTAAAAACCTTGCAAGGAAAACCCAGTGGGACAAAACCTTGTAAGGGAAAAAGAGTGCAACGCGCATTAACTCCCCCTAATGATAGCGTCAATTCACATTCTTGAGCCTTCGCATCCCAATCTTGTGCACTAGCTTCTGAATCTATCATGAGATATTATTAAGTGTTATGTCATGTGATCTTCTAGATCATTTGCCTCTTTTATTATGATCTTTTTGATCATTTGCTCACATTCTTTATCAAGAAGTTTATTTGAAACTAATTTGTCTATACACTTTAAGCTTACCATAGACTTTGTCCTTCTAGGAGTTAATATAATATGAGCATTTGCAGTGAGAATATAGTTACTTTCTTTGGGTCAGCAAATGCGTCTGGCATGCTTTGCATTAAATTGCACATGAATTATCCTTTTATGAACTTCAAGTTCATATTATTTTATTCGAGGATCTCGATGTATAAATGATAATTTATTCCATGTAACGTTTCTCAACGGTTGTATCTTGTCTCCCCCTCATGTTAGAAAAACTAACTTGTTTCCTCAACTTTGAGAACTAATCTTTGCGTGTTACGGTGTTAATCAAAATATACACCGCACATCAATAATAATAAGATGAAATTATTTGGTTCTTGACCCTAAACCACTTGTGAGGGGAGAAAATAATATACTTTCGTATATAATGTATATCAAACTGATATATATAACTTTGTTCTCACAAGCAATAGTTTAGCTATTAAGTGGAGGCACTCAATAAATCATTTTGCTAAACTAACTGTGATGTAGACCAACTTATCAATAAAGTTCTTGAATAGAAAATCTAAAAATTATGCTCTAAATTAAATTATTGAGCAAGTTACCTCGCACACACGGGCCAGGTGGCGGGTTAATAATAATTGCACATGTAACCATCTCATAGATGCATCTTATGTGGTATACATGGCGGGTGAATGGGCCCATATTCACCTTTGATATTTCCAGCATTCATGGGATTCAATCCCACTTTTAGTTGGTCTACTAATTAATGAGAACAAGCAATGTAAGAAAATTCGTAAAAAACTTTCTAGTTCTTTAATATTTACTCATGTGACTTGTCTCTTATTTTTGCACATCATACTTAAATTGATATGGCTAAACCAATTATGCCAACTGAATAAATTATCAATATTGATAAACTTCAGATTTACACCATGATGTGTGCAATTATGAATAAACTCCAAGTTTATTATGATATGGGTTTTATATCAATAAAATATTCACTTCATTGTGGTATTCTTTTGTTTATGTAGTACAAATTGGAGATAAAGCGGGTAGCTTTTTACATAGATATTATCCCGCTACAAGTTGTAGTAATAGAAGATATTAAATTTTTCTTTTATTTATAGTCTCAATATAATCAACCGCTTTCGCGAATACTTTGGAAACTGAATATGTTTCTTTGAGACTTACTACAACACAATACCTTGTTGGTAATCAATTGTGTTTCTCCAAAATAGTGGTAATTGGCTCTTCCAGAGCTCTTGATTAATTGGTAATACCATATAATCATCAACACCTATATGGTGAATATCTCTTTTAAAGAGAAACTTATACCATTATGGTCATGGCCAAAATTAAATAAAAGATATGTTTCTTGCATTATTGTTGTCATTTAATTATCACATTGCCAAAATATGTGGCGTACAATAGGTACGTGACCAATGATCATTCATGCCATAATAATGATATTATTTTCTTATATCATCTCAAACCTCCTTTTAGAGGTGAGTGTGGTGTAATCACTACCACTAGCACATTTATATTCTTCCAAAAACGAATACATATTCATAAATCAGATGTTTTCTCATTCACGTCATGAATGAATCATCGTCTATGTGCTTTATAAAATCTCATGTCAAATCGATGACAAATATTTTCACAAAGTGTGGGATTATTTTGAGAATACTTATTGTTCTCATTGCCACAATGATGATGATATAATTTCGTCTATTGCCACGTCCATATCCATTGATTATTCATGGTAATAATTTTGTCTTCTTTCAGACTTATTACATACTGCTGTCACATTCTCTTAAGGGAATGAGAATGGAGAAAATTCAATGGGACGAATTTTCACTTCTTGTACGCATGATCATACATGACTTTGATCATGGCAAGACATAGAAATTTTACCACTTCATGTGGGTGTAATTTCTTAAAAACTCCATTAGAGTTATAATCAAACTTTGTTGTCTTTGCTTGTATATAAAATCAAATTATAGAATTTCAAGAATTTGAAAGAGAAAAGTAAAATACTTACCTTAAATCCAGAATTTTAATCATGAAGGAAGTTCATGAAACAATTGACAATCATTATGCTCAATCCCAAAGTTTCTACTCAATTGGTTAGAGTCTCGTGCTGATAATGTGTTATAAAATAATAGAAGAAGAAGAACAATATTGCAGAGAAAGAGAGAGAGGGAATTCTTATTGAATTTTGGGATGAATTATAATGGGGTAAGACCGCTCTATTTATAGGAGAAATATGACTTAATCACAAAGTAAAACTCTCCACAAGATAGACATTCACTCTAAATAGAATTCTATTCATAACATTTTTTTTTTTTTTAGGAAAGAGGAAAATGTTTGTTAATACTAGAACGATACTGTACGATTACACACCATAGTAGTGTCAATTAGGACACATTAATTACAAGCTATATAGTGTCAGCTAGGACACTTTGGTTATCAATAGTAGCTAGTATATTACACACATCAGTAGATAGATATTTACAAAAGCTTATGCTTCTTCTGCATCCCTCTCTAGCAATTCGGGCACACATAAAAGGTGGAGAATCAAGTACTTGGGTCTTAATGTAAGTGGTTAGGTTAAGTGATTCCTTAGCTAGTTGGTGAGCCATTGTGTTCCCTTGACGGAAGCTATGCCTGATTATCATCCCCTCGCTTGGAGCATTGACCACCTTCAAATATCAACAGTAGTGTTAAACAAGTTATTTTCTTGATTTAGGCTATGGGTCATCATATCGTTAGAATCCGTTTCTTTCTCTAAAGGATAGAAAATTCGTATGAATGGTAAAATGGGTGTAGATGCATGCATAATTCTTTCAAAATCCATTCTCCAGGAGCCTTTACTGTCTCTAAAGACCGCTCATATGCCACCATGTGACTGTTTTGCATGTAAGTAGGGGTGTGCATTCGAATCGGTTTATCGATAAATCGAATCGATTATTTGTTATCAGTTCATCGATAAATGAAATCGAAAAAATCGAAACCGTATTGAAACGATAACGATAAGCAGTTGTACAAATCGATAATCGATAAGTAAATATTGATAAGGGTCAAAATCGAATCGATAAATCGAATGCACACCCCTAATTATTTTATCTACCACATTTAAGGAATAATTATATTTAAAGCTGAAGGGAATGAAGTTCAAATTAATGGAAAATAGAATTAGTAGTGATGATTATTTTTATTTTTTTTAATACCGTTGGAGTATTGGTGGCATATATTTGATCCCTTACTTTAGTTTCGTTGCATATGTCTATTGACACAATTTTTATGTTATAAACAGTGTTCGTCTTATTTTAGCTTCTTTTTGTCCATATTAGTTAGGCGTATTTATAGCGATATACTTTCCGTGGAATTCCGCAAATTTTCTTATTGGTGTAATCGATAACCGAATCGATAAGCCCCAAAAATTAATAAATCGAAATCGAAAAAATCGAAACCTTATTGAAACGATAACGATAAGCATATGTACAAATCGATAATCGATAAGTTATTATCGATAAGAGTCAAAATCGAGTCGATAAATCGAATGCACACCCCTCCATGTAAGAGCCGTCCACGTTTTCAATTTGAACCATCCTTTATGTGGTTTCCTCCAGTGTATGTGAATCAGATTTTTTGAATTATATATGAGGCTTTGTGAATAATGGTTGCAAGCGATACATGAAGAGGTGTTGTTATGATTATTAAAATTTCTATTGACCCATATACCCCATACATATGCAAACTATTAATGCTCAAAATGTACATTTCTTGCTATTGTAAATACCCGTTACACCCATAATTAAACATTGAAGATTAAACATGTCCAATATAATGAGCTTATATATATAACAAATACATTTATCATTTTCATGCGGTGAAAATTTCATGTTTATGAGTAATTGTAGCAAGTTATTTGTGTTCTGCTAACTTCTTGAATTAAATATATCAAAGTGAATAGTCTTGTTTTTTGCTTCTTGCTTTTTGCCTAGTACTTCAACCGCACGTAATTTTTATTTTGTGTCTGATTGTGAATTTGAATTATTTTATAGTCACATACACCAATACTGTATTTAGTATCTTTTTGCTTTATTGTTGCTTAATATGCATATCTAACATTTCAATTGTTTTTCTCTCCAAACGTCAAACGTATTTTTTGACTAATAAGACAATATTATTTCTTATTTGGTATTTTGCTTAAATATTTGAAATAGACATTACTAGTTTATTGAACTTCACATATTCTACCCCAAAAATAAAAGAGATTTTTACATACCTATACATTATTAGAAACTTTATTATCTCCTACATAAATTTTACTTTAATTACCTCCTATATACAAAATTATCAATTATATACATTTTTAGAATTTAAGGATAATTAATTAATTTCTACCATCACTCCCACTCCCCCGTGTTTCTCTCTCTATCTCACTCCCCTCCCACCACCCCCCACCCCACGTTTCTTATAGAAAAGAGCAATAATTTCATCATTGATAGCCATTAAAAATCTTTGAAACTTTAAATTTGACTTTAAGTTTTCAAAAATTATTATTTATTTAGATTGTGTGTTGTTGCAAATAATATGGAATATGGCTTGAAGTTTATATATGTATTTTGAGGGTGTTTTGCTGAAGATTAGACCTGAGTTTTGCTAGATTTCATATTGAAACCCGGAGAAGAAGAAGAAGAAGACGAAAACATGTCCTACATTAGATTGCAGAAATTGTAGTAAAATTGTAAAAAAATTGTATTATGTTATTTATATATTTTTAAATTTAAGTATTGTATGAAAGTTGAAAATTTTTGTATACAAATTATATTTAAGTTATATGATATTGTAGTTGTATATAACTGGGTAAAAATAATATTATGAAAGTTGTAGATATATTATTGATAAGTTGTATAATATATTATTAATTGTATGAAATTTATTTTTACTATGACTACTACATATGATGAATTTAAAGATGTAAGTTTGTGATAAAAGGTCCACTCTATTGTAAAGACAGGTCCGATCATTTACCTGATTTAATCAAGACATTAAAAGCACTAAGGCTAAAAATACTAAAAGTTGAAATTACAACACTTGGTGGATGTGTGAGAAATGTTTTGTTCATAATTAGGGATCAAAATTATAATCAAGAAGATGATTTGAGTACAAGTGATAATCACGATCACCAGCAGCAACAACCTCAATATTCTATAAGTTCAATACAATAAGCACTTAAAGTAGTGATGGAGAAATCAAGTGGTGATGATTCTGCTTTTGGAAGTGTTAAGAGACAAAGAACTAATAACATCAATATCCTCAGTTAATTAGTGAGGATCAACTACTTTATTTTATCACATAACAACTCTATGAAGATTTAGAGTGAGGGTAAGATCGGGAGATAAAAGGGGAAAGAGGAAGAAAAAAAGGTAAAGGGTGTAACTACATCACTTAGATTGAGGGCACAAATAATAGACAGATAACCTTTTAAGGTGGATTGTATATACTTTATAAATAAAACTTATTTATACCGAGTAATTAACTAAATATAGACATTAAGTATAATAAAGTTTTAAATAGTGTATAAGAATAAAAAAATATCAAAGTAAATTAAATTTCCAAATCACAATACGAATAGAGTTTTAAATTTTTATAGTTTTGTGTCAATAAATAGAATTAAATATTATTATATTATTTTTAAAATATACTTATTATGCCATGTTGATTTAGTTTCCACGGTAGACTTGAAATAATTGTTTCTACTGTGAATTTAGTAATTTATTGAAGGTTTGGCATGTCATGACAACTAGGTCCAATAATGGGCATAAAAACCTAATATTTTAGGATTTGGCATATGGTAACCTAAAGTATTCTCTCTCTTGGTTCAACCGCCATCTTAAAAATAAGCCCCATCAAAATTATTTTCCTTAACAATAATAAACAACATTTAAAATCCTCTCACTCCCTCTGTCATAACAACCATCATCCTAGAAATTAGGTTCCATTTCTTTTAGTAGTATCTCAAAAAACTCCCAATCTAGTTTTTTCATCTGTATATTCAAATATATAAGACACTTTAATAATTATATAATTTGTACATCACACCATATAACGTAATGACAATGATAATGCGTATATCAAAAATAATATTAAAATTTTATTTTTGTTCTTTGTATAACAAATTTTAGATTAAAAACTGTGATGACCCGGTCCGTCATTGTCACACCTCCTTTTGGCGCGCCCGCTACCCCGGGGGTGGGAGCGCGAGGGAGTTTTTCCAATTTAAGTGACAATATTCGAAACGGGATTATTTTATTTATTTCAGAAGTCGCCACTTGGAATAAATTATGGTGTCCCAAGTCACCGATTTATTTAAATCCCAAATCGAGGAAATTTTCGACTTTCCAAATGAAGTCTGCGAACCAGAAATTCTAAGTAAGGAATTCTGTTGACCCGAGGGAAGGTGTTAGGCACCCCCGGATCCCGTGGTTCTAGCACGGTCGCTTCAATTATTCTAAATGGCTAAAATTATCTGATTTTAAAAATGTTTATAAATTATATGCTCTAATTAAACTTCAAACCGCTCTTTTAATTTGAAACCGGACCCAAAGAAAACAAAAACTAATTACAAACGGACTTGGATTTTTGACAAATAAAAATAAAAAGGTATCCGAATTACTTACTTTGAAACTATGCTGATTAAAGAAAACATTGTAAAAAAAACTAAACTAAAAAAATTCAATTTATTTAACATGATATCTCTTAAAATTATTGTCAGTTAAAGAATCATACCAAATGATGTGTTATTTCTTAGCTTTTAACTTATGGCCGGGGATTGAATGAAAAGATGTGGATTAGTAGAAAATTGACCAAAATATACAAAAAAAATAGAATTAATTCGTCTTGGTTAATTATTTAGCCATGAGGTTGTCTACTTTGGATTTCGCTATCCTCAATATGACGTTAATTGACAAAATCGAAATTATATGATTAAAGTGACTAACATTGTTATCTAAAAGCATTGTCTAACTTATCCTTGCTTGCTTGATTATGAATAGACTTCAAAAGAAAAAGAAAAATTCAAGGTAAACGAAAAATTTGAAATGATTCCAAACATCTTATATTAATAGCTAAACTTTAAACCGAACCGACATCTTGAACATGCTTGAACCATTTGACTTTAAAACAATTACCTACAAAATATCAAAGGAATTCCAATCCGTATTGGCTAGTTTTGACTTACACGGGTCCCGAACATTTACTAACAAGAATAGAAACTAATCAAACACAAATGAAAAATTAAAGTCTATTCTAATCAATAGTCCCAAAATAAACCAAGTTTACAATGACGAACAATACAAGCCCGGCGGATTTTTTTTGTCTCAATTCGTACATGCCGAAGCAAGAGCTAAGTAGACATACAAGACTATGTGCATTTTTAATCCTTTAAACAAATAGTTACATAATATCTATTTGTTTTGCTAATAGTCTTTAGTTTGATAGATAGCCAGATAGGATCATTTATATAATCGCTAAAAAAAAAAAAGATTCAAAGAGTAGCTCTTCATTTCATTTCCTGGTATAATAGTGCACAAATCCAAAAGACGTGTACCTGGATTTCAAAATCGAGCAAGAAAGGAGTCAGCAACAGTAGGCGACGACAAACAAACAACCAAACTAAACAGCAACAGTAGTGGCAATTCTCGGCCAGAAATCCAGGAGAACAACAACCAAAACACCAAATCCCAGGGATGTTTTGACGAACCAAAACAAAGAAACCAGAAACAACCAGAAAGAAACAACAGAACAAGTTTGGCGAAGAAAACTAGATGTGTTTTCAAACTGAAACAAACAAAACAGGTTTTGTTTTCAACTAAAAGACTGCTGGATGTGTTGAAATCAGTGGAAAATTTAGTTTCCAAATGTGTCTAGAGTATCTTTTCTGTATGTTCAAAGTGTTTCCAGAGAGTGTTCTGTGAAACAGTGTGTGTATATTTTTCAGAGTGTTTCTGTATGTGTGAATGTTCTGCCAGTGAGCCTCTCTATGTGTAAAATGTATATTCCAGTCTATCTGTGAGTGTGTATCTGTATATGTAGCTCTCAAAATTCAGACCTTCCCCTCTTAAACCCTTGTCCCAGCCTGTATTATTCCTTGCACATGTAACCAATTAATCTTTTTTAGATAACATCCCATGTGCTCTCTTCCTTTTACAACCTGATCAAACACTCAACAAAGTTAAAAATACTCATTATTATCCTCACATTCTCCGATTATTCCACCCTGATTTGTCTAAAGGTGGGATTTATAATTAATCAAATCCTAAAGGTGCAATAGAGATGGAAAACACTGCTGTCCAGCAGGTTTTAAACAACTAGTTCATGTGCAATGCACTCTTTGAATCAGCTTTTGGCTTTCAAATTCTAGACTAAGACAGCTATATCCAAATTAGTAGCTAACTTATAATCCTAATTCAATTCAAATAATGAATTTGGAATCAAATTAACAACTCTAAGTTCTGTTTCTAGGTTCTAACAAACAAACCTACGAAACTACACGACAACATTCGATTAGCCGATTACGACAACCACAATCAATAACACACAATCGATGAACAAGTTCTCATTTTTAGCACTTGGCCGAGAGAAACAAAAAAAAACATGAAAGAAGCAAGAATGTTATTCGACTTCAATAATCGACTCGAATACACACACTTATCAACAAACAACAATCAATCGATTACGATACGTACAATCGATAAACAAAATCTCAAAACAGTGAATCCAAGGATTTCGGCCAAAACAGTCCAAAACGAAGAATTGGCTATTCGATGAAGTATCGAATCGAGTTCTTATCTCATAACTTCGTCATTCATAACAGATAATCAGAAGCGAGCAGGTCGACCAAATAAAAGGTCCCAAATAGATGAAGAAGAAAGGAAATTCGGAAACATCCGAGAGAAGAAAAAAAATCAAACAACGAATGGAATTACGAAAACAATTAACTAAATTGACGAGTCTAATTAAATAAGAACGGAAAAGAAAAGAAATACCTTGAAGAGAAGAAAATGGACTCGGCCGACTTGGCTTTGGTATTCAAGGTCTAAAGGACCTTAATTGAAATGTTTTCCAAGTGAAAACACGTCAATTAAGGTCTATTAGACCTCAATCTCCGAAAAAATCCCGTGAAGAAATCCCTAATTTGAATTTAGGGTTCTTGGACTTCGATTTTGGGGTTCTTTGATTTCCGGTTAGATTTGAACCGAAATAGCCATGGTTAGCTTGTGAGGGAGGTGAGGTGAAGGTGTGGTATTGATTTGGGGTGGTTTGGCATGGGTTGAAATTTAATTCGAATCTTTGATCAAAAATTCGAGAGATTGTGGCGAGATTTGAAGTAAACCGAGCCGGGGATTAGATTGAGGAGGTGAAGGGGAAGCTACGGTGTTAAAATGGGGGTGATTGGACCACCGGAACCGCCGTGAGGCAATTTCCGGTGGCGGAGCACGGTGGCGGCGGGTTTTTGTTCTCTGAGGTTAAAGAGATGGGGTGAAATGGTGTGAAGGTTAAGGGTTTTGGGGTTTAAAATTACCCTTTTAATCTCAGCCGTTAGATCACAATGATCAACGGCTAAGATCAAAAGGGTGGCTTTGAAAATGGGCTATCCGGATGGGTAAATCCATTTGGGCTGGGGAGTTTGGGTGCTTTTGGGCCTCGAATTAAATTGAATCTTTGGCCCAAATTTGATTTCCCCCTCTTTCTCATTTAATTTTCATTGTTTCCCTAATTATAATTCTAAATTATACTAAAAAAAAAATCAAATTAACTTATCAAAATACTAAATTAGTCATACTAACAATTTACGCTCATAAATTATAAAATCACACAACTAGGTATTTAAATATTAAAAAAATGTAAAAGATGAATTATTTCTTTTGTGATTTTCGTTTTTTTTCGTAAGATAAAATTAATTACTCCTAACTTCAAACTAGATAAAAAATGTAAGCACGACATATTTTTGTATTATTTTTTTTTTATTAATTTAAACACATATAATCACGTATATACAAATGCAAACAAATACCAAAATAACACAAAAATTCACAAAAAAAAAATACACACCATAAAATAGACAATTTTTGTTTTGATTTTGTGGGAGTAATTCATGTTAGGCAAAAATCACGTGCTCACAGCTGCCCCTCTTTGCGCGGAAAACACGAAGAGTTTTCGTGCAAAGATAAATAAGCAAATACAAGCGATTTTTGCCCATTTGAATACTCCGTGGGAAGCATTTTGAAAGAGTTTGACCGAGTCTTTGCTTCGGAGGCCTCCTACATATCCTGGGCTAAACAGGAATCAGGT
This sequence comes from Nicotiana noctiflora, assembly GCA_032618575.1. Lineage (NCBI taxonomy): Eukaryota > Viridiplantae > Streptophyta > Magnoliopsida > Solanales > Solanaceae > Nicotiana > Nicotiana noctiflora. The sequence goes on along the minus strand of JASVEL010008807.1, from coordinate 42,709 downwards.
CAATGTAGTTCGGGAAGTTTTGGTAGCTGGGACTACCGTGGACTGACACTCTGCTGTTACTGTTGCTATCGTTGCTGCATGTTGCTGCTTACTGCTTACTGATCTCCTTATTACACCAAAAGAAATTAAAGCTGAACTAGCTATGCTATCAAACTACGAGTTACAAGATTCCTATCTATGATTCTCTTGAAAACTTGATCTTGAATCTTAGTTGATTTGCTGTAGACCTTGATCTGAATCTTGATGCTCCGCAAGCTGTACGTGCTTGTTTATTTCTGTAACATTGGGTGAAACGGAGTCGGCGGAGCTTGTTACTTCAATCATCTTCTGAGCAATCGTGCCTTTGTTTACTCCAACATTTGAACTCTTTTCTTTTGGTTCTTTTCTTCTTTTCTTCACTCTGGATTGGTGTTCCATTTGTAGGTTATCTCGATCCTTGCGTCCCGAGGTCAAACCTATTTAGACAACAAAACAAACAAACGAACGAAATTTTTCTGCCCCAGTTTTGCTAGGAAAATTTCGTGAGTTAGTTGTGACACAGAAAGTGATTAAAAGACTCTTTGGTATTGGGTAAGAAAGTCATGGTTTCACAAAGGTTCAAACGGCTTTCTGGCCGGGATTTTGTAGAAGAGTTTCACGGCTTTCTGGCCGGAATTCAAACAATATCTAACGATTTTTTGGCCGTCAGATCCTCGGTTTTTGGTCGGGGTAAAAATAAATGGCTCCGCAGTTTTCTGACTGGGAGATCCTCGGTTTTCTGACCGGGAAGAAAAGTTTCATGGCTTTCTGGCCGGAATTCAAACAATATCTAACGGTTTTTTGGCCGTCAGATCCTCGGTTTTTTGGCCGGGGTAAAAGTAAATGGCTCCGCAGTTTTCTGACTGGGGAGATCCTCGGTTTTCTGACCGGGGATAAAAGTTTCACGGCTTTCTGGCCGGAATTCAAACAATATCTAACGGTTTTTTGGCCGTCGGATTCTCGGTTTTTTGGCCGGGGTAAAAGTAAATGGCTCCGCAGTTTTTTGACTGGGGAGATCCTCGGTTTTCTGACCGGGGATAAAAGTTTCACGGCTTTCTGGCCGGAAAGACCCTCGGTAACGGTTTTTTGGCCGTCAGATCCTCGGTTTTTTGGCCGGGGTAAAAGTAAATGGCTCCGCAGTTTTCTGACTGGGAGATCCTCGGTTTTCTGACCGGGGATAAAAGTTTCACGGCTTTCTGGCCGGAATTCAAACAATATCTAACGGTTTTTTGGCTGTCAGATCCTCGGTTTTTTGGCCAGGGTAAAAGTAAATGGCTCCGCAGTTTTTTTGACTGGGGGATCCTCGGTTTTCTAACCGGGGATAAAAGTTTCACGGCTTTCTGGTCGGAATTCAAACAATATCTAACGGTTTTTTGGCCGTCAGATCCTCGGTTTTTTGGCCGGGGTAAAAGTAAATGGCTCCGCAGTTTTCTGACTGGGGAGATCCTCGGTTTTCTGACCGGGATAAAAGTTTCACGGCTTTCGGCCGGAATTCAAACAATATCTAACGGTTTTTTGGCCGTCGGATCCTCGGTTTTTTGGCCGGGGTAAAAGTAAATGGCTCCGCAGTTTTTTGACTGGGGAGATCCTCGGTTTTCTGACCGGGAATAAAAGTTCCGCGGCTTTCCGGCCGGAATTCAAACAATATCTAACGGTTTTTTGGCCGTCGGATCCTCGGTTTTTTGGCCGGGGTAAAAGTAAATGGCTCCGCAGTTTTCTGACTGGGAGATCCTCGGTTTTCTGACCGGGATAAAAGTTTCACGGCTTTCCGGTCGGAATTCAAACAATATCTAACGGTTTTTTGGCCGTCAGATCCTCGGTTTTTTGGCCGGGGTAAAAGTAAATGGCTCCGCAGTATTCTGACTGGGAGATCCTCAGTTTTCTGACCGGGATAAAAGTTTCACGGCTTTCTGGCCGGAATGACCCTCGGTTTTTCTGACCGGGGTCCAAACAGATATTGGACTGATATGATTTGATTCTCTTTTTCGGAGTTTTCATTTTCTTTTCTTTCATTCTTTTTTTTTTTTGGCCTTCTTTTAGGCGTTCTTTTTAAACATCAACAAATGCATAGGATAAATCTCTAAAAAGAAACTTACCTTTTTATGTGTTTTCCTTGTTCCAAAGCCATTTCAAGGCTTGCGTATTTCACTTATTTGAGTGGTACCTTCTTCTTGCACAATTAAACAGACCTGCTTTCAACAAAGAACATTTTATCAGTTGAAAAAGTGGTTGGCTTTGCGGCCTTGGTTGTCTTCATTGCTTGATCGTTTCCCCATTTCCATTGAGAAGTTTGCTACCAATTGTCTTTGGGGTGACTTCCTTTCGAACTGACCGGGTTCATTCCCGGAATTCCATGGGGATTTTCCGTGTGGGTTCCATCCTTCTGCCTTATTCCGTCTCTTCTAAGACCTTAGCCTTTGATTTCCGTTTCCTTTCTAAAACTCTTTTCCTTTGGAAACAATCGATCATTACGATCCAATCGTGGATTGTAACAATACACCACTGAGGCTGTTTTTCTTTTCTTCTTTACCAGGCGGAGTCCTGTAAAACCGGTCCTGTCACCTTCCTTTGTAATATTTTCAGAATTAAAATTAAACCGAAAGGGATTCAAAGAAGAAGAATGAATCAAAGAATGGAAAAACGTATCAAAGATAGAGGAGTCCCTTTCGAGGGAGAAAAGAAGGACTTATCTGAGGTATACGCTGACTTTAACCAACATGACATGCTCCTCGGACTAGATGCTTGATCGTCACAAAACTCCCATTTTCTTATGAACCAAAACGGGTCTATATTTCCGAGCTAAGGAGCCGTGCCGAGACCTCTCGTGGTGAAACAAACTTTTTGGTTGATAGCGCCCTTTGCGGGTTTTCGCCAATCGACCTCTCTCATTTCTCTTCTTACCATCGCCAGATAGCACTCTTTGCGAGTTTTTACCAACAGGCTCTCTCTCATTTTGTATTTCTCTACTTCCATCGTCTTATGGTGCCCGAAGGTTTTCACCAATAAGACTCTCTCATTTTATTTCTTTTCATTCCAGGAACCTCGGATCGCAACAATGATGTTCTCACAACTTCCAATCTATCTTGAAGGACTTGTATTCGGTTTGGGTAACAAAAATTGTAGACAAAATTACAACTTCGGAATCATCTTGACGGATTTTAAACCGAATCAACAATATCATCTGCCCCAGTTTCATTTTTTTGGGGAAACTGGGATTTTTGGTTTGGTGTGACTGAACCTCAGGGAGAGGTTGCCTACGTATCCTTTCGGAATCAAGTCAGAACGTAGTTCAGGAAATTTGTTTTTTTTTTTTTTTTTTTTTTTTTTTTTTTTTTTTTTTTAAGAGGGTAGCCAAAGAAAGGTAACCGGCTCAAAGGGTTTACAAAAAGGGTTGGTAGTGTTTGGATAGCGGGAATAAAAGCCTTCAATCATTTCGACTTGTGAAGACCTCATTGAAGCAAGTTCAGACATAATACCTTTTCACAGCATCTGCATTCACAGCCGTTTCAAGATCTTTTCCTTCCATGTCTCCCAAGTATAATGCTCCTCTTGGCAGTATCTTCCTGATGATGTATGGTCCTTTCCAATTAGGAGCGAATTTTCCTTTCGCTTCCTCATGATGTGGAAGAATGCGTCTTAAGACCAACTCACCTACTTCGAAATTTCTCGGTCGTACTTTCTTGTTGTAAGCACGAGCCATTCTTTGTTGGTACAGTTGTCCATGACAGACCGCAGCCATTCGCTTTTCATCGATCAAAGTTAATTGTTCCAAACGAGTCTTAACCCACTCGCTATCTTCAATCTCTGCTTCAACAATTGTACGAAGCGAAGGAATTTCTACCTCTGCCGGTATCACAGCCTCAGTTCCATAGACTAGCAGGTATGGAGTTGCTCCCACCGATGTGCGTACTGTAGTACGGTATCCCAATAAAGCGAACGGTAATTGTTCATGCCATTGTCTAGAACTTTGGATTGTTTTTCTCAAAATCTTCTTAATGTTTTTGTTCGCTGCTTCCACGGCACCGTTGGCTTTGGGCCGATAAGGGGTGGAGTTCCTATGCGTTATTTTGAATTGCTCGCATATTTCTTCCATCAAATGACTATTCAGATTCGCAGCATTGTCTGTGATGATAGTTGCAGGTATACCAAAACGACAGATAAGATTTGAGTGTACAAAATCCACCACAGCTTTCTTAGTGACTGATTTGAGAGTGATGGCTTCAACCCATTTCGTGAAGTAATCGATATCCACTAGTATGAATCGGTGTCCGTTCGAGGCTTTCGGCTTAATCGGGCCGATGACATCCATTCCCCAAGCGACAAATGGCCACGGTGCTGACATAGGATGCAGCTCAGTTGGAGGTGCATGAATCAGATCTCCATGTACCTGACACTGATGGCATTTTCGGACAAAACCGAAACAATCTTTCTCCATGGTCATCCAATAATAACCTGCTCGAAGGATTTTCTTGGCTAAGACATAACCATTCATATGAGGCCCGCATACTCCTGCATGTACTTCGTGCATGATTCTTCCCGCTTCTTCGGCATCAACACACCTTAAAAGGTTAAGATCTGGGGTTCTTTTGTACATGACCTCGCCGCTCAAAAAGAAACCACCCGCATGTCTCCTAATGGTCCTCTTTTGATCTCCAGTAGCATGTTCTGGGTATTCTTGCGTTTTCAGAAATCTCCCGATATCGTAATACCATGGCTTGACGCTCGGTCCTTCTTCGATTGCATTGCAATAACCGTGGCTTTCCCTGATTTGAATTTCCAAGGGAGTGACATGGGCATTGCCCGGATAAGGTAGCATTGAAGCTAAAGTGGCAAGTGCGTCACCTAGTTCATTGTGACATCGTGGGATATACCTGAACTCTATCGATGCAAATCGCTTGCCAAGAATATTCACGTGCTGTCGGTAAGGGAGGAGTTTAACTTCCCGAGTTTCCCATTCACCTTGAGATTGTTTGATAATTAGATCTGAATCTCCCATGATCAACAAATCTTCGACGCCCTGATCAATTGCCATGTTCATGCCCATGACACAAGCTTCATACTCAGCCGTATTGTTCGTGCAGAAGAAACGGAGCCTAGCCGTGGCCGGATAATGCTGACCAGCAGGAGAGATCAAGATTGCCCCAATCCCTACACCTTTAGCATTCACCGCCCCATCGAAAAACATTTTCCAAGCATGACTGTCTTCCGAAACAACTTCTGTCGTATTTACCTCTTCATCGGGAAAGTAGGTATTCAATGGTTGATACTCTTCGTCGATCGGGTTCTCGTCCAAATGGTCTGCCAATGCTTGGGCCTTCATTGCCGTGCGAGTGACATAGACTATGTCAAACTCAGTGAGCAGGATTTGCCACTTCGCCAATCTTCCGGTGGGCATCGGTTTCTGGAATATGCACTTTAAAGGATCCAACCGAGTAATGAGGTGAGTCGTGTGGGCTTGGAGGTAGTGTCTCAGTTTCTGAGCTACCCAAGTTAAAGCACAACACGTTCTTTCCAGCAAAGTGTACTTGACCTCATAACTAGTGAATTTCTTGCTCAGGTAGTAAATCGCACGCTCTTTCTTCTCTACCGCATCACGTTGTCCGAGAACACAACCAAAAGAGTTTTCCAAGACTGTTAAATACAAGAAAAGAGGTCTCCCCGGCTCTGGCGGGACTAAGACTGGAGGGTTTGACAAATATTCTTTGATCTTGTCAAAAGCCTCTTGGCATTCGGTTGTCCATTTGATTGCAGCGTCTTTCTTCAACAACTTGAATATGGGTTCACATGTGGAAGTCAACTGAGCGATGAACCTACTGATGTAGTTCAGTCGGCCTAGAAGACTCATTACATCTTTCTTTGTTCTGGGGGGAGGTAAATCCCGGATGGATTTTATCTTTGTGGGATCTAATTCAATACCTCTTCTACTGACTATGAAACCCAAAAGTTTACCTGACGGGACTCCAAAAGCGCATTTGGCCGGATTCAGCTTCAAATCGTACTTCCGCAACCTCTCAAAGAATTTCCTCAAGTCTCGCACATGATCGCCTTGAGTTCTGGATTTGATGATCACATCGTCCACGTACACCTCTATTTCCTGATGCATGATGTCGTGGAAAATGGCAGTCATAGCTCTCATGTATGTTGCTCCCGCGTGTTTCAAGCCGAATGGCATGACTGTGTAACAGTAAGTCCCCCAAGGTATGGTAAAAGCAGTCTTCTCGGCGTCCTCTTCATCCATCAACACTTGATGATATCCCGCGTAACAATCCACAAACGACTGTATCTCATGTTTGGCACAGTTATCAACAAGGATGTGGATGTTCGGTAAAGGAAAGTTATCTTTAGGACTTGCTTTATTCAAATCTCGGTAGTCAACACATACTCGAGTTTTTCCGTCCTTCTTTGGCACGGGCACAACATTAGCCAACCACGTGGTGTATTGTACCACTCGAATTACCCCCGTTTTCAACTGCTTAGTGATTTCTTCTTTGATTTTATCACTGATGTCAGTCTTGAACTTTCTCTGCTTCTGTTGCACTGGGCGACAGTCAGGGTAGATTGGTAATTTGTGCACCACTAGATCAGCTCCTAATCCTGGCATATCATCGTAAGACCAAGCAAACACGTCTTTAAATTCAAACAGGAGTTGGGTTATTGCATCTCGTGTTTTCTCATCTGTGTGGATGCTTATCTTGGTCTCTCGGACCTCTTCATCAGTTCCCAAATTAACTGGTTCGGTGTCATTCAAGTTTGGCTTAGGTTTATTCTCGAAATGTTCCAATTCTCGATTTATTTCCCTAAAAGCCTCATCTTCATCGTATTCCGGTTCTTGGTTCATTATTTCCAGATTAGGTGGCGTGTTCGGATTTGAGCATGAGTTCCGCAAGCATGTCATGTTATTTAAAGCCGCATTATTAGGACTGAAAAGGAAGAATAGATAACAAAATTAGAAAGAGTGCAAAAATAAGGAAATATTTATTTTATTTTCTTGGAATTTTCTGAAAACAAACAAAATTACATTGGGGAAACCAAAAAATAGAGAAAAACATCCAAGCTACATCCTCAAGTAACTTGTGATGAAGGAAAAACGACAGGACAAATCTACCAGAACTCCCGCCTGATGGGGAAGGGTGTGGCTTTCCAATTTTGCAATTTAGCTTCAGGGCTCACATACAGCACCTCAGCGGTGCTTGTTCCTTCTCCCGATTGGACCATATTAACATCATAGAGCATTTGCCTCATGGCCCCACATATGTCTTCAATTTCCTCCGCTGTAAAGACATCGTCTTCTTCTTCTTCACTGTACCTTGGTCGGACAAAAGTTTGGTACAGATGTGGCAATGGTTGCGGCAGAACCCATCCTTTCTCCTTTCTCTTGTTGGCCCATCTCTCATCTTCAAGGGTTGGGCGAAAGCCCACTCCGAAAAACTTTTCAGCTACGGGTAAAGTTATCAGCTTCGGCACTCCTTGTAGGGACTTTCCCAAACCTTTTCCCGGCTGGAAGCCATGTTTAATCATTTCTTTCGCCACCATGATGGAGGCATTAGACAAAAAAGGTTGGGGGAGAGGGTTCCCTTCTTCGTGTTGATCCGCCAACACAATCTCGAAAGCTTGATAGACAATGTTTTCGCTTCCCGCTTCCGCTTCCAAGCAAGGGATGGATGGATCTCGATAAATTGATTGCTCGTCTTCACCGTGGACCACAATCTCTTGTCCCTTGTGCTCAAATTTCTACATCTGATGGAGGGTAGAGGGCACAGCTCCGGCCGCATGAATCCATGGTCTCCCTAGAAGAAAATTGTAAGAAGTATCCATATCCAAAACTTGGAATGTCACTTCGAAGTCCACCGGGCCGATGGTCATAATTACATCAATCTCTCCGACAGTATCTCTTTTCACACCGTCAAAAGCTCGCACACATATATTGTTAGGTCGAATCCTTTCAGCTCCGATTCCTATGCGGCCTAAAGTGGAAAGCGGGCATATGTCTACCCCCGAACCTCCATCAACCATGACCCTCTTCATATAGTAGCCTTCGCTTTTGACAGTCAAATGTAAAGCTTTGTTGTGGGCGGCACCCTCCAAAGGCAAATCAGCTTTACTGAAGGAAATCTGATTGATCGCGAAGAATCTTTCTGTCATTCTTTCAAGTTGTTCGGATGAAGTCTCAATAGGCACGTATGCCTCGTTCAAGGCTTTTAGCAAAACCTTTTGATGTTCAGTAGACTTCATTAGAAGGGACAACATCGACACCTGCTCTGGGCATTTACGCAGTTGGTCTATCACCTCATAATCAAGCATTTGCATCTTTTGAAAAAAGACCTCTGCCTCTTCAGCACTTACAGGTTTCTTTGACGGGAAACGCCTTTGTGTGGCGTTATTTACCTCCTGTGTGTTTAAGTACTTCTGTCCTAGGACACTCTCAGATGAATTTCCCACAATCTCTTTCCCTTTGCGCGTAACAAGTGTTCGTTGGTAGCTCCAGGGTACTGCGGATGGATCTGTCATTGGTTTTTGTTGCACGCGTGCAATAACCACAGGTTCATCTGGTTTTCGGGCCACATAAGTTCCCTTCGGTACATACATTGATGTTTCTCTCTTTAAATGGAACTTCTTGGGGGCACCTATGGACAATGGTTTTTCCACTCTACCTCGTGGGAGGTAAAGGACTCCGCCCTTCCGAGACGATGCTTTCAATTCAATCGTCTTTTCGGATTTGGTTTCAAGAGCTTCAACCTTTTTCCCCATTTTCTCTTGTTTCGGGGTAGCCTCCGGGCGCTTCTCTATGTTGGCGATGGCGATTATCGCTTTCAAAGCTGGGTCAAATTCTTTGTCGTCACAAATTATCCTAATCACCGGTCGTTGTTGGCGGACGGTAATGGGTTATTTGTCAGCATTTGAGATGTCTTCATCGCGAAGACGATCTCTCGATTGATCGACCTCGCAATCGCTCTTTGACGTCCAACAATTGTCGATCGTCTCGACACACTGGATGATATGCATGATATCCCCCTTCGGGTAGGCGGAGAGTACGATTGCACTGTCGCGAGCAGACCGCAATAGGTTTTCTGCACTAGCCATGAAAAGAGTCGAACACGCCTCCGATCGGTGTAAAGCCTGTTGGTCGTCACCAGCGAGCGCTATTCGGCCGTGATTATACCGGCTCGTAACGAGGTCGGCCCGGGAATGGAGTGGATTTCCTTGGGTCGAGGTGCCCGCGCGGTGCCAGGCTAATGTTCACGGCGGCGGAGGGCAGGCGACACATAAGCCGTGCCGCACGGGATAGTAATGCTGGGGCCCCTCCGAGAATACCCTGAGTGTTCGATATCTCCTGTCTTTGCCGCCGCGCGTTTTTCTTCTCGTCGGGCATCCTCCGGACCCGCCTTGAACGGCTGTAGCTTGCCGAACGGCCTCGGGGCCCCCCGCCTCCACTTCATTTTCTACATTTCTCCGGTCTTGATAGCTTCAGCGAAAGGTTTTCCCGCCGACATCATATTTTTGAAAGTAGTCTGACTCTTGAGCTTGGAGAAAAGTCGTGACCATTTCAATTTCGTCCATGGGGGCTTTCACCCTGGACGCTTGCTCTCGCCACTTGATGGCATATTCACTTTCTGAGGGCTTTTTTTTAAGTTCGATAGAGAATTCCTGTCCGGCGCAATATCGATGTCTGTATTGGAATTGTTTTACAAAATCTCTGGCCAGATCATCCCAGATGTGCCATCGAGATATGTCTTGATCCATATACCATTCGGATGCTATTTCGACCAAACTTTCTCCGAAGTACGCCATCAACAATTCTTCCCTGCCGCCGGCACCCCTCAATTGATTGCGGTATTTCTTCAAATGAGCAATGGGGTCGCCATGTCCGTCGTACTTTTCGAACTTTGGTGTCTTAAAACCTGATGGCAAATGGACGTGCGGGAACATGCACAGATCGGCGTAAGATACACTCTTCTGTCCACTCAGACCTTGCATGTTCTTCAAGCTTTGTTCCAAACTCCTCATTCTTTTTGCCATCTCATCCTGCTCGGGGGTCTTTGGATTTTGGCTCGGTAGAAACTCATATCGAGGTGGCTAAGAATATGTATTGGCTGCAACCTGGGTATGGTCCCGTGTAAGCGGTGGTGCTGGGAATGTAAAGGATGAGGAGTCGAAGAAAGGAGCATGTGCGGTGGGGTGCGTTGGTGATTGGAACTGGCAATTCAACGGACGTTCTTGCGGATGTATCATGTGGTGCTACCCGAGGATGGGATGTGGAGGGTGATTCAGAGAGGTTTGTAGCATTGGAATACCCGAACAGAGTAGGCGGGTAATTGATGGGGGTATTTGAAATACCGCTCGACCTGAGAAGAATTTCAGGGAACCCAGGGACCAGACTCGGGGGCTCTTTCCCGTTGTTCCAATCGTCCAACATCTCGAGCATGCGGCAACGCAGCATTCTATTCTCTTCCAAAGCCGCCGACTCAGTAGCCGGGATGGTTGTCAGTGAGCTTTCCTCTGAAACGGGGATGGTTGCTAAAGGCATTTCTGAAGACATGTCGGCACCCTTTTTGATCTAGTGAAATAGGAATGAGTACTCTCAGGCTGCCGAACTTTTCCTTTGGACCTTGTGAAGTACGAATGTGGTGCCAGATTACCGCAAAGTCAACCACTTTTACTAAAACCTGGATTTTGGCAAACAAACGGTTAGTCTGAAACAACATAACAGATAAGTAATCTCACGTTGGGTGTGATGCACTTATACGGGTGATAATGTTGCTACATGTATTCGTTTGCGATGCGTCATTCCGGTTTGTATTTTCTTTCGCTTTCGTCTTTATCGATCTTCTTTTTCTCTTAACTTCTTTCCCCCCCCCCCCTTTTTTTTCATTTTTATTTTTATTTATTTATTTTTTAGTGATGGTCGAATCTTATGTGGATTGCCTACGTATCATGTCCCCGCATGAATCAGACCGGGCGTAGTTCGGAAACAATAGACATAAGATGAAGTGTTCATGAATTTTATTTCAACAAACTTAAAACTTGAAACACTTGCAAAATACAGCAATGGAGAAAAATTTGTAAAAGGACAAACAGACTCTAAAACAAAAGACTCTCCTAAGCATGTTCCAACGCCTCGAATATTTGCGCCCGGGGGGCGTTGTTTGGCCTTGCTGCAGTTCTTGGGGTGAGATCTTTCTGTATACTTTCCAATTCTGTCATGACTTGGTGGACACATTCCATGATTGAAGAAAAGAGGGCAGGCCGAGGTACTCGTTCGCAGTTCAAACACCTCATAGTAATGTAGTGCCCGATCTCATTGATCCTGGTTCTGATTATGTCCTTTTCTCTGAGCAGCTGCCCTATGTGCCTGTTCTTTGCCCCTAATACTTGAGAGTTGCCGGAGACATGGTCCAAGAGCCTATCTATTTGTCTTTCCATCCGTGCCATCAAGTTGTGACAACGGTCTCTATCTGCCTTTAGCATCCTGGACTTGCCTGAGAGTTCGCTCTTTAAGAGTGGCATTTGCTTTTCTCAAATCAACGATGATCGCATCATAGTCTTTCTCTACTTGTTGTAGACGGAGTGCTTCTTGGTGGGCCGCTCTCTTCCATTTTGTTCGGACTGCAACCAAAGCCGCTTTTGCCTTCTCCAAGTCTTCTTGGTGTTCAAAGGCTTTCCTTTCCAAATCGTTTATCAGCATTTGATCACTCCGACTCCTCCTTGACCTTTCTGCGGCCAATTGCATCTCTTGAATTTGAGTTTGGAGTGCTTCTCTTTCCTGCTCCCAACCGGCCCTTTCCCGATCGAAGTCAGCCTGTTGTATGTCCATGGCTGCTTCCAAGATTCCTTTGTCTTCTTTTAAAGTGTTGATGCAAGATTGGAAATTTTGTGCTGTTTCATGCTCAACCTCCCTAACTCTGGCTTCTATTTCTCTCTCCCAATCGACGGCATACTTCACTGACCTTTCTGACCTTTGCTCTGGTATTGGTTGGTTGTGGAACCATTCAAGATAAGCGAGACTCACTTCTCCCCGTTCCCGATCGGCAACCATTTCGTTGATGTCGGAGAGTCGACTACCGAACCACACCTTCTGTGCATAAGTCTCCCTCGGGGTCTCTTCTGTCACAAATTCCCATACAAATGATCGCATATCCTCAATTGGGGCCCTTTTCTGTTCTCTTCCCAGCTGCCGCATGACACGTAGCGGGGCATATGGTTGGAAACCCCCGAAACCCATTAATATGTAGAATGGGCGGTATGTCGACATATGCATGATTTTGGCGGAAGGGAACCAATAATAATTCCAGGTAAGTTGATCTGCTCTCAAAGAGTTGAGAAGTTCTTGCCAAGTCCTCAAGTCTTCCGGAAGGTTACAACGGGCGGCTCTGTTTGTATGACAGCGAATATAATTCAGCCAATCCGCTTTGAAGTTTATCACAATTGGGTGATGGTAGAGATGCTCTATAAACCACATTTGTAATAAAATATTGCAACCCTCAAAATAGTCTTGTCCTTCTTGGCACCGAGTTAAGGCCCGGAAGATGTCTCCTAGTATCATCGGAAGAACAGTGTGTTCCTCGTTACTCTGTAGATATGAGACCACCGCAGCTAAACGGATTCTGATGCGTCCACCACGTTCGGGAAAAACCATGGTTCCCAAAAAGCGATCATGAAAGCATAGATTCTTAAATCTCCCCAGGCGTCATAATTTAGCTGGTTAACAAATTCGACGTTTGAGAATTTCCCAAACCCTTCCTTATCACCAAATATGTCGTAGAGATAATCTAGTGGCACCCAACCGTTCTCCAGACAACCGAGGGGAACCCGCCGGAGACATAGCTTTTTCAAGAAGTTATTCACACTCATCTGCCTAGGAGCTGCAGGTGTCATCTTGTGCAAATCTCTTTCGAGCCCTGTGAGTCCGCCCAATTCTTCCAAAGTGGGTGTCATTTCACAATCCCGGAATTTGAACACATTGCTTGTTGAGTCCCAAAACTCACTAAAGCTCTGATCACATTTTTATCCGGTTTTATCATCATGATGTCCGGAAGAAATTTGAGGTGCTTGTGAACTTGATTTCTTTCCCAAGCTGAAAAACTAGTCCACCATTTACGGAGCCGATCCGGGGTTTTGTCCTGGACCATGAACATAGGTGGCATTTCGTCTCTCACCCTTTTCTGGCCGATTCGTTGCGAGGAAGTCATGCTGATCCTAGAAAAGATAAAAAATGGATTTAAGATTTTTTTTTTTTTCAAATTTTTTTTTTTTATTATTATATAAAAAAAACGAATCTTGTTAATACGGCCTTTCAGCACTTGAAGAAGATTTGAAGGCTGTATAACAGGATACCAGTGTGATGTCTATATTCCGTTTTGCGAAATTAGTCCTCCGGCGCCCTTTTGAGGCGTTTGGCTATTTTTGCAAAATTTCCTAACTCTCGACTAAGAACAAAAATCCTAATTCTAATATTTTTATTATTGTTTTCCCTTTTCTTAAAAAAAAAAAATCAGTATTAGTTGAGCCCGATATGGGTTGCCTACGTATCTCATTTTTGGTGAGAATCAAACTTGCGTAGTTCGAAAATAAAGCACTAAATCATTTTAAGAAAAGAAAACAAACTATTTTTAAACAGCATTTCTAAAACAAATTATTTTCAAAGGAACTAGGAAAATTTATTTGGAAATTTATTTTCAAAGAAACCAAACTATTTTTGTAAAATTAAAAAAAAAACATTTTTTGCATTTTTCAGAATTTATTTTTAAAGAACTAACTATTTTCGTAAGATTAAGAAAATTTATTTAAAAAAAATATTTTTTTTTTCAGAACTTATTATCAAAGAACTAACTATTTTCATAAAATTAAGAAAATTTAGTTTGGAATTTTTTTTTTTTTTTTTTTTTTTTTTTCAGAATTTAATTTCAAAGAACTAACTATTTTCATAAAATTATTTTAAATATATACCCTGACGTTTTCCACTTCTTCCTCTTTTTAACAAACCGGTCGGCATGTAAGATCGAAACAAATAAATGCACACAAAAAGATGCAACAAGTTGGTCTTTTTTGTTTCAGGTACACTTGTCCTAGACAGGCCCAACCCCTGTGTTGAGCCTCCCTAAGTCAAATATGCACATGATGCAAATAAACGTTCCTATCGGGGATCCGGCATAAGGTCTTGTTATTCTAAGTCATCATCCTGTTGGAAAAGTGTCTAGACTGGCTTTAACTCGAGCGGACAACTCGAGCCGAAGAGTGTCAGTGCACCGGTAGCATGGCTTTCCGGCTTAATTGACAAAACTCTCCGCCTAAACATGTGTGACTACAAAATCCTTCACCGGGTGCCAAGCACCACGACTATCTTGAGAAAAACGGGCTATGTCCAGCAAATGCCCGGTATTGTATTTCAGAAGACTCAAAAAAGAGAAAAAAAATGGGTATCGGCACAATTTATATACAGTTCACGAAATATCAAAGCGGTAAAGCAACATTTAGCATATAAAATATAAACATGTAATAAAATCAGATAATAAATAAGCCAAATAAAATAATTATTCAAAGCTCGAATTCTTAAACCCTGAACCGGTAGTCCTGGGTTTTATTCCCCAGCAGAGTCGCCAGAGCTGTCACACCTCCTTTTAGCGCGCCCGCTACCCCGGGGGTGGGAGCGCGAGGGAGTTTTTCCAATTTAAGTGACAATATTCGAAATGAGATTATTTATTTATTTCAGAGTCGCCACTTGGAATAAATTATGGTGTCCCAAGTCACCGATTTATTTAAATCCCAAATCGAGGAAATTTTCGACTTTCCAAATGAAGTCTGCGAACCAGAAATTCTAAGTAAGGAATTCTGTTGACCCGAGGGAAGGTGTTAGGCACCCCCGGATCCCGTGGTTCTAGCACGGTCGCTTCAATTATTCTAAATGGCTAAAATTATCTGATTTTAAAAATGTTTATAAATTATATGCTCTAATTAAACTTCAAACCGCTCTTTTAATTTGAAACCGGACCCAAAGAAAACAAAAACTAAGTACAAACGGACTTGGATTTTTGACAAATAAAAATAAAAAGGTATCCGAATTACTTACTTTGAAACTATGTTGATTAAAGAAAACATTGTAAAAAACTAAACTAAAAAATTTCAATTTATTTAACATGATATCTCTTAAAATTATTGTCAGTTAAAGAATCATACCAAATGATGTGTTATTTCTTAGCTTTTAACTTATGGCCGGGGATTGAATGAAAAGATGTGGATTAGTAGAAAATTGACCAAAATATACAAAAAAAATAGAATTAATTCGTCTTGGTTAATTATTTAGCCATGAGGTTGTCTACTTTGGATTTCGCTATCCTCAATATGACGTTAATTGACAAAATCGAAATTATATGATTAAAGTGACTAACATTGTTATCTAAAAGCATTGTCTAACTTATCCTTGCTTGCTTGATTATGAATAGACTTCAAAAGAAAAAGAAAAATTCAAGGTAAACGAAAAATTTGAAATGATTCCAAACATCTTATATTAATAGCTAAACTTTAAACCGAACCGACATCTTGAACATGCTTGAACCATTTGACTTTAAAACAATTACCTACAAAATATCAAAGGAATTCCAATCCGTATTGGCTAGTTTTGACTTACACGGGTCCCGAACATTTACTAACAAGAATAGAAACTAATCAAACACAAATGAAAAATTAAAGTCTATTCTAATCAATAGTCCCAAAATAAACCAAGTTTACAATGACGAACAATACAAGCCCGGCGGATTTTTTTTGTCTCAATTCGTACATGCCGAAGCAAGAGCTAAGTAGACATACAAGACTATGTGCATTTTTAATCCTTTAAACAAATAGTTACATAATATCTATTTGTTTTGCTAATAGTCTTTAGTTTGATAGATAGCCAGATAGGATCATTTATATAATCGCTAAAAAAAAAAAAAGATTCAAAGAGTAGCTCTTCATTTCATTTCTGGTACAATAGTGCACAAATCCAAAAGACGTGTACCTGGATTTCAAAATCGAGCAAGAAAGGAGTCAGCAACAGTAGGCGACGACAAACAAACAACCAAACTAAACAGCAACAGTAGTGGCAATTCTCGGCCAGAAATCCAGGAGAACAACAACCAAAACACCAAATCCCAGGGATGTTTTGACGAACCAAAACAAAGAAACCAGAAACAACCAGAAAGAAACAACAGAACAAGTTTGGCGAAGAAAACTAGATGTGTTTTCAAACTGAAACAAACAAAACAGGTTTTGTTTTCAACTAAAAGATTGCTGGATGTGTTGAAATTAGTGGAAAATTTAGTTTCCAAATGTGTCTAGAGTATCTTTTCTGTATGTTCAAAGTGTTTCCAGAGAGTGTTCTGTGAAACAGTGTGTGTATATTTTTCAGAGTGTTTATGTATGTGTGAATGTTCTGCCAGTGAGCCTCTCTATGTGTAAAATGTATATTCCAGTCTATCTGTGAGTGTGTATCTGTATATGTAGCTCTCAAAATTCAGACCTTCCCCTCTTAAACCCTTGTCCCAGCCTGTATTATTCCTTGCACATGTAACCAATTAATCTTTTTTAGATAACATCCCATGTGCTCTCTTCCTTTTACAACCTGATCAAACACTCAACAAAGTTAAAAATACTCATTATTATCCTCACATTCTCTGATTATTCCACCCTGATTTATCTAAAGGTGGGATTTATAATTAATCAAATCCTAAAGGTGCAATAGAGATGGAAAACACTGGTGTCCAGCAGGTTTTAAACAACTAGTTCATGTGCAATGCACTCTTTGAATCAGCTTTTGGCTTTCAAATTCTAGACTAAGACAGCTATATCCAAATTAGTAGCTAACTTATAATCCTAATTCAATTCAAATAATGAATTTGGAATCAAATTAACAACTCTAAGTTCTGTTTCCAGGTTCTAACAAACAAACCTACGAAACTACACGACAACATTCGATTAGCCGATTACGACAACCACAATCAATAACACACAATCGATGAACAAGTTCTCATTTTTAGCACTTGGCCGAGAGAAACAAAAAAAACATGAAAGAAGCAAGAATGTTATTCGACTTCAATAATCGACTCGAATACACACACTTATCAACAAACAACAATCAATCGATTACGATACGTACAATCGATAAACAAAATCTCAAAACAGTGAATCCAAGGATTTCGGCCAAAACAGTCCAAAACGAAGAATTGGCTATTCGATGAAGTATCGAATCGAGTTCTTATCTCATAACTTCGTCATTCATAACAGATAATCAGAAGCGAGCAGGTCGACCAAATAAAAGGTCCCAAATAGATGAAGAAGAAAGGAAATTCGGAAACATCCGAGAGAAGAAAAAAAATCAAACAACGAATGGAATTACGAAAACAATTAACTAAATTGACGAGTCTAATTAAATAAGAACGGAAAAGAAAAGAAATACCTTGAAGAGAAGAAAATGGACTCGGCCGACTTGGCTTTGGTATTCAAGGTCTAAAGGACCTTAATTGAAATGTTTTCCAAGTGAAAACACGTCAATTAAGGTCTATTAGACCTCAATCTCCGAAAAAATCCCGTGAAGAAATCCCTAATTTGAATTTAGGGTTCTTGGACTTCGATTTTGGGGTTCTTTGATTTCCGGTTAGATTTGAACCGAAATAGCCATGGTTAGCTTGTGAGGGAGGTGAGGTGAAGGTGTGGTATTGATTTGGGGTGGTTTGGCATGGGTTGAAATTTAATTCGAATCTTTGATCAAAAATTCGAGAGATTGTGGCGAGATTTGAAGTAAACCGAGCCGGGGATTAGATTGAGGAGGTGAAGGGGAAGCTACGGTGTTAAAATGGGGGTGATTGGACCACCGGAACCGCCGTGAGGCGATTTCCGGTGGCGGAGCACGGTGGCGGCGGGTTTTTGTTCTCTGAGGTTAAAGAGATGGGGTGAAATGGTGTGAAGGTTAAGGGTTTTGGGGTTTAAAATTACCCTTTTAATCTCAGCCGTTAGATCACAATGATCAACGGCTAAGATCAAAAGGGTGGCTTTGAAAATGGGCTATCCGGATGGGTAAATCCGTTTGGGCTGGGGAGTTTGGGTGCTTTTGGGCCTCGAATTAAATTGAATCTTTGGCCCAAATTTGATTTCCCCCTCTTTCTCATTTAATTTTCATTGTTTCCCTAATTATAATTCTAAATTATACTAAAAAAAAAATCAAATTAACTTATCAAAATACTAAATTAGTCATACTAACAATTTACGCTCATAAATTATAAAATCACACAACTAGGTATTTAAATATTAAAAAAATGTAAAAGATGAATTATTTCTTTTGTGATTTTCGTTTTTTTTCGTAAGATAAAATTAATTACTCCTAACTTCAAACTAGATAAAAAATGTAAGCACGACATATTTTGTATTATTTTTTTATTAATTTAAACACATATAATCACGTATATACAAATGCAAACAAATACCAAAATAACACAAAAATTCACAAAAAAAAAATACACACCATAAAATAGACAATTTTTGTTTTGATTTTGTGGGAGTAATTCATGTTAGGCAAAAATCACGTGCTCACAGAGTCATCACGTGAGTTACCGCTCCGTTTTCCCTGTTATATACTTGCTCATGTTTCAATATATGTGTTTGGTGAATTTGAGTCAATTCGGATCGAGTTTGGTAGGGAATGAGACAAATAGTCTCTTTGATGAAGGAATAGTTGGGAAAAGTCAACCGGATATTGACTTGTGAGTTAGAGAGCTCGGAATCAAATTCTGATGATTCGGTTAGCTTCTGGGGATTATTTGTGGCTTAAAGGAGTGATCGCAATTGAATTTGGAGGTTCGATGTAGAATTAGGCTTGAATTGGCATAGTTGGAATTTTGGCGAAATCCGGTCGTTAGGTGAGATTTTGATCTAGGTCTCGGAATGGAATTTCGACAGCTGTAGTAACTTCGTTAGGTGATTTTGGATATGTCTACAAAATTTCAGGTCATTCGGACATGTTTTGGTCGGGTTTTTGATTGGATGTTGGTATCGGAAGATTTAGTTGAAACTAAGGCTAGAATCCGCCATGATTTCATGATTTTCGTGTTTAAGGTGTATTTTTATGATTGAAACAAGTTCGTATCGTGTTTTGGAGTAGGTTGGTGGTTTTCGTTGAGGTCCCGGGGGCCTCGGGGTGAATCTGGGGGTCAAATTAAACCATTTCTAGCATTTTTGAAGGGCTATTAGTTGTTGGTATTTATTTGCTCACGGATGCTCTATGCGATCCATAGGGGTGTTGCGATCGCATAGAAAAATGAAAATGGGCTTCTAAGTTGTTCTATGCGATCGCATAGAAGGGGCTGTGATCGTATAGTTTTGTAACGTTGTTCTCTACGATCGCATAGCAAAGGGTGCGATCGCATAATGTATTTGTGGCCTAGGGTCCCTGGATGGCATTTGTTCTATGCGATCACAAGGCAGGAGTGCGATCGCATAGTAGTAATTTTGGAGCTTGGAAGATTGTTCTATGCGATCGCAATGCAGGAGTGCGATCGCATAGCAATAAAATATGGAGTGTAAAATTTTTTCAATGCGATCGCAATGGAGAGATGTGATCGCATAGTGTAATTACCTAGGCGACAGAAGGGTTAAATGAAACATTTCAGTCACGTTTTGAGGGACATTTTCCACCATTTTTGAGTACCTTGAGAGATAAGTGACGGAAATTGAAGGGGATTTCATCGGGAAGTGATTGGAGGTAAGTCTCGTGGCCTTAATACATTATTTTATCGAAGAATCTTCCATTAATTCTCTGAAATTGGGTGTAAATTGAGGGAGTTAGGGCTTGAATTTTTTATATGAAAAATCATGATTTGCCGGTTCATTTGAAGTTCTATTTTGATAAATTTTATATGCACGGACTCGTGGCGAGATAAGGATTCTGAAAATGTGACTTTCATAATTTTTTGATAAGCGGGCCCAAGGCTTGGGTTTTGGCAACTTCGTATTTTTGGGTGTTTTTCGAGTCCTTTCGATTGGGTTATGATTTATTAGCCTATTTTGATGTATTCTTATTGGTTTTGATCAGATTTGGCACCCGAGGAGGTCGATTTGCGAGGCAAGCGCAAGACGAGCTAGGACTTTTGCTGATTCGAGGTGAGTGGTAGTAATGAATGATATACTGATGGTTTGAAAGACCGTATTTGCACTATACAGTGCTATGTTGAGATGAAGCACTCGTCATGTGATGAGCGTGGTGATATTATGATTAGGCATCTGAACTTAGTCCTTCCCGATTGATAGTTTACTGTGCATATTGACTGAGACTGAGCTTATATCTGTATAATTGGGCTAGTAGCTATGTTTGGGGCCTTGTGCCGATCTGTAGAATCTTAGGGAAGCCTGTGGAGCTAAATGACCCCTATACCATGTTGAACGGATACTCTCAACCATATTCCTAGCTGTATAGCATGACATGAACCCGTACTAGATGTGTTCTCTAAGTGAGAATACCTAGGGTTGAATACCCTGTTCTAGCTAAGTGGGTCCGAGAGGCCGAGTCTATATTGGCTGAGAGAGGTCGATGACCCATAGTGAGGTATTGATATATATACCGGATCGGGCTGCACGCCGCAGCAGTATATAAATATACATGTATTGGATCGGACTACACGCCCCAGTATTATAACGCTTGGGCTGAAGGAGCCCCTCCGGAATCTGCACACACCCCAGTGAGCGCAACTATATATTATTGGATTGGGTTGCGCGCCGCAGCAGTATATCTATTATATTGGATCGGGCTGCACCCCACAGCACTATATATATTGGATCGGGCTACACGCTGCAATATTATTTATATATATATATATATATTGGATCAGGCTGCACGCCGCAGCAGGGTTAGATCAGTGTTGGATCAGTGTGAGACAGTAGTAGACTGAACCAAATTTACCATTCTAGAGATGATTTACCTGTACAGTTATTCTTAGAACTATTTAGTGTACATACATGTGTTCTTTCTTTCAGTTATTATTTATTGATTACTACTCACTGAGTTGGAAGTACTCACTCTACTCCCTGCACCTTGTGTGCAGATATAGGGATCCGGGAGGATACCTGATCTTTACACTACTATTTTTACTACCAGCTGAGGAGATATCGAGGTACCTACCGGCGTCCGCAGGACCCGATCTCTCCCTCTCTCTATTTATATCTTTTTTCATTCTACTTAGACTTGGATTGTATAGGGTGTTCTCTTTCTGTTAGAGGCTCATACTTGTGACACCAGATTCATTGGGCTGTATTGCAGTTATTTCTATTTCCGTATTATTGTTATTGATATAAAAATAGGCTAGTTAACTTTAAATGGAGCAACATTATTTAATAATTGAATGGGGTTATCTGGAAAATGGTCGGGCTTGCCTAGCAATGTGTTGGGCGCCATCACGATCGGGGTTTGGGTCGTGACAAGTTGGTATCAAAGCTTAGGTTATCAGGTCTTGCGAGTCACGAGCCGGTTTAGTAGTGTCTCGCGGATCGGTACGGAGACGTCTTTACTTATCCTCGGGAGGCTGCAAAACCTTTTAGGAAAGCTCCAATTCTTGAAATTTTTGTCGTTCGATTTTGTTGATCCAAAATTGAACTTTGATATTCTATTCTCTCGCAGATGGCGAGGAATCATGCGACAGGACGAGGCGGACGGCCACCATTGCCACCTGCTAGAGGCCGTGGACGCGGCCGTAGTCATGGTAGGGGTAGAGCAGCTAGGGCAGTGCCAGTTGACCTACCAGCTGTCCCCATTCCAGATCAGCCTCCAGTTGCAAAGGTCCCAGCAGCACCTGTTAGAATTCAGGTTGGGTCGGGGAAAGCCTCTCAATCCCTAGCTCAGATATTGACAGTTTGCACTGGCCCGACTCAGATAGTTTCAGCCTCCACTACAGCAGCTAAATCCTGGACCGGGGGTGGTCATCAGACCCCCGCAACTCGCACTCCAGAGCAGGTAGTGCAGGGTCTTCAGACACTTGAGGCACCACCAGTCTAACCAGTGGCTCCAGTTCAGCCAGTTATTCAGGTTCAGGGTGACAGGGTCCCAATGATGCCTGACGACGAGCCGCGTCATCTTGAGAGGTTTAACAAACTTTCACCTCCTATGTTCAGTGGTACTCCGGGCGAGGACGCCTGAGGCTTTCTCGACAAGTGTCGTTGTATGCTCCGTACAACAAGGATTCTTGAGTCGAGTGGTGTATCCTTTACTACTTTCCACTTTCAGGGAGTAGCCTTCACATGGTAGGAGGATTATGAGCGTCGTAGGCCAGCAGGAGTTCTCCACTATTTTTCTGGAGAAATGGATACCCTGATCTCAGATGGAGGAGTTACGCGGGCAGTTTGATTGGCTCCGCCAGGGGGAGAAGACAGTGTGAGAGTATGAGGTTAGATTTACAAAGTTAGCCAGATATGCACCATGGATGGTTCCTACTGATAATGAGAGGATCAGGCGCTTTGTGGATGGACTTATTTATCCTATTCGTATCTTGATGACCCGAGAGAAGGTCCTAAGTCATTCATTTGAGGACGCAGTTGATATAGCTCGCGACATTGAGACAGACCATCGCCGAGAGTAAGAGGAGAGGGAGGCCAAGAGGCCTCGGGGATCAGCTAGTTCCAACGGTACTCCAACTAGAGGCCACAGTCAGCAGAGTCGAGGTCGCTCTTTTAGATCTTCACAGCCAGCCCGCTCAGAGTATCGTGGGTCATCTTCTGGCCGAGGTCATCAGGGCCAGCCATCTCTCAGCGCCCTACCAGCGCAGTGTTCATCTCAGGCTCCATCTGTTCAGGGTTCTTCCCGACCTAGTTCTTTTGCTAGACACTCCAGTTCGAGGGGTTCCCTTCAGTCCCAGCCCCCAGCACCTGGGAGTTGCTTTGAGTGTGGGGAGTTTGGGCATATCCGGAGAGAGTGTCCCCATCTTTATCCATGCCATATCAGCAGAGGGGATAACCCTCATCTTCTGGTCGATCTACTTCAACACCCGCCCCGCCAGCTAGGGGTGGGGGTCAGGCAGCCAGGGGTCACCCTTGAGGGGGAGGCCGATCAAGTGGTCAGGCTTGTTGTTATGCTCTTCAGGGTCGTTATAGTGAGGTCGCTTCTGATGCTGTTATTACATGTATTATTTTAGTCTACCATAGAGATGCCTCAATTTTGTTCGATCCCAGTCCACTTATTCTTATGTATCTTCATATTTTGCTCCCCATTTGGGCACAACCCGAGGGTGTCTTGCGTTTCCCGTGCATGTATCTACTCCGGTGGGTGATACCATTGTTATGGACCATGTACACCGGTCCTGTCTTATCACTATTGGGGGTCTGGAGACCCGAGTAGACTTGTTGCTATTGAGCATGATCTATTTTGATGTCATATTGGGCATGGACTAGCTATCTTCGTGTCACTCTATTCTAGACTGTCATCCCAAGACAGTCACATTGGCTATGCCGGGTATTCTGAGGATCGAGTGGCGAGGCATGACTGATTATGTACCTAGCAGGGTAATTTCTTTCCTAAAGGCCCAACGAATGGTTGAGAAGGGATGTCTATCATATTTGGCATTTGTGCGGGACACTGGAGCTAAGACACCCAATATTGATTTTGTTCCCGTTGTGAGGGATTTTCCTGATGTGTTTCCCTCAGACTTGCTGGGCATGCCGCCGGACAGGGATATTGACTTTGGGATTGACTTGGTGCCGGGTACTCAGCCTATTTCTATTCCTCCTTATCATATGGCTCCAGCTAAGTTGAAAGAATAGAAGGAGCAGCTTCAGGAACTCCTATATAAGGGGTTCATTCGGCTAAGTGTGTCACCGTGGGGTGCACCGGTCTTGTTTGTTAAGAAAAAGGATGTCTCAATGAGGATGTGTATTGACTACATGCAGCTGAACAAAGTAACAGTGAAGAACAAGTATCCTCTGCCACGCATTGTTGATTTATTTGATTAGTTCCAAGGAGCTAGGGTATTCTCGAAGATTGATCTTCATTTAGGCTATCACCAGCTGAAGATTAGAGACTCTGATATTATGAAGACAACCTTCAGGACGAGATATGGGCACTATGAGTTTCTTGTGATGTCTTTTGGGCTGACCAATGCCCCATCCGCATTCATGCATTTGATGAACATTGTGTTCCGGCCATATTTGGACTCCTTCGTGATCGTGTTCATAGATGATATCCTGGTGTACTCCCGTATCCAGGAGGAGCATGCTCAGCATCTGAGAGTTGTATTGCAGAGGTTGCGGGAGGAGAAGTTGTATACCAAGTTCTCCAAGTATGAGTTCTCGCTCGAGTCTGTGGCTTTCTTGGGGCACGTGGTGTCCAGTGATAGTATTTAGGTGGATTCGAAGAAGATAAAGGCGGTGCAGAGTTGGCCTGGACCGACCTCAGCTACTAAGATTCATAGTTTCCTGGGATTGGCAGGGTATTATCGCCATTTTGTTCAGGGATTCTCTTCTATTGCTTCACCCTTGACTAGGTTAACTCAGAAGGGTGCTCCATTTGTGTGGTCCGAGAAGTGTGAGGAGAGCTTTCAGAAGCTCAAGACAACATTGACCACGACGCCAGTTTTGATATTACCGTCAACTTCAGATTCTTATACTATATATTGCGATGCCTCAAGAGTTGGCATTGGATGTGTGTTGATGCAGGAGGGTAGAGTTATTGCTTATGCTTCTCGCCAGTTAAACCCCCATGAAAAGAACTACCATGTGCACGATTTGGAGTTAGCATCCATAGTTCATGCTTTGAAGATTTGGAGACATTACTTATATGGTGTTTCTTGTGAGGTGTATACCGATCATCGCAGCCTCCAGCATTTGTTCAAACAGAAGGATCTTAATTTGAGACAGCGGAGGTGGCTTGAGTTGCTTAAGGATTATGATATTACTATATTGTATCATCCGGGGAAGGCCGATATTGTGGATGATGCTTTGAGCCGAAATGTGGTTAGTATGGGAAGCTTAGCTTATATTCCAGTTGGGGAGAGGCCTTTTGCATATGATGTTCAGGCGTTAGCCAATCGGCTAGTGAGGTTGGATATTTCTGAGTCGAGCCGAGTGTTGGCTTGTGTTGTTTCTCGGTCCTCTTTATATGATCGCATCAGAGAGCATCAGTATGATGATCCACATTTGCTTGTCCTTAAGGGAAGAGTTCTACACGATGATGCCAGAGATGTGACTATTGATAATGATGGTGTTTTGAGGATGCAGGGCCGGATCTGTGTGCCCAATGTAGATGGCCTTCGAGAGTTGATATTAGAGGAGGCTCACAGCTCGCGGTACTCAATCCATCTGGGTGCCGCGAAGATGTACCAGGACTTGAGGCAGCATTACTGGTGGAGGAAGATGAAGAAGGATATTGTTAGTCATGTAGCAAGATGTCTCAACTGCCAGCAGATCAAGTATGAGCATCAGAGACCGGGTGGTGTTCTTCAGCGTATGGTTATTCCTGAGTGGAAATGGGAGCGAATTACCATAGATTTTGTGAGTGGTCTCCCTCGGACTTCGAGGAAGTTTGATTGTTGATCGGCTGACCAAATTTGCACACTTCATTCTAGTATGTACTACTTATTCATCGAAGCGGTTAGTAGTGATCTTTATCCGGGTGATTGTCAAATTGCATGGGGTTCCAGTGTATATCATATCAGATAGAGGTACTCAGTTCACTTTTCAGTTCTTGAGAGCATTTCAGCGGGAGCTGGATACGCAGGTAGAGTTGAGTACAACATTTTATCCTCAGACAGACGGACAGTCTGAGCGCACTATTCAGATTTTTGGATGATATGTTGCGTGCTTGTGTGATCGATTTTAGAGGTTCATGGGATGAGTTTTTTCCACTTGCAGAGTTTGCCTACAACAACAATTATCAGTCGAGTATTCAGATGGCCTCGTATGAGGCGTTGTATGGTAGACGGTGTAGATCTCCCGTGGATTGGTTTGATCCTGGTGAGGCTAGATTGATAGGGACTGAGTTAGTTGAGGATGCTTTGGAGAGAGTGAAGTTGATTCAAGAGAGGCTTCGCACAGCACAGTCATGCCAGAAGAGTTATGCGGACCGTAAGGTTCGAGATGTATCTTTCATGGTTGGTGAGAGAGTATTGCTGAAGGTTTCACCCATGAAGGGTATTATGCGGTTTGGGAAGAAAAGGAAGCCGAGTCACAGGTTCATTGGTCCTTTTGAGATACTTAGGAGGATTAGGGAGGTGGCATATGAGCTAGCTTTGCCACCCGGCTTGTCCAATGTGCATCCAGTATTCCATGTGTCTATGCTCCGGAAATATGTTGGGGATCCGTCTCATGTGTTGGACTTCAGTACGATTCAGTTTGATGGTGATATATCTTATGATTTGGAGCTGGTGGCTATTCTGGGTCGGCAGGTTCGAAAGTTGAGGTCCAAGGATATTGCTTCATTTAAGGTGCAGTGGAGAGGCTGGCCCGTGAAGGAGGCTACTTGGGAGATCGAGCAGGAGATGCGGAGCAGATATCCACACTTATTTGACATTCCAGGTATGTTTCTTAACCCGCTCGAGGGCGAGCATTTGCTTAAATTGGGGAGAATGTGATGACCCGGTCCATCATCACGTGAGTTACCGCTCCGTTTTCCTAGTTATATGCTTGTTCATATTTCAATATATGTGTTTGGTGAATTTGAGTCAATTCGGATCGAGTTTGGTAGGGAATGAGATAACTACTCTCTTTGGTGAAGGAATAGTTGGGAAAAGTCAATCGGATATTGACTTGTGAGTTAGAGGGCTCGGAATCAAATTCTGATGGTTCAGTTAGCTTTGGGGGATCATTTGTGGCTTAGGGGAGTGATCGGAATTGAATTTGGAGGTTCGGTGTAGAATTAGGCTTGAATTGGCGAAGTTGGAATTTTGGCGAAATCTGGTCGTTAGGTGAGATTTTGATCTGGGTGTCGGAATGGAAATCTGACAGTTGTAGTAGCTTTGTTAGGTGATTTTTGATATGTCTGCAAAATTTCAGGTCATTCGGACATCGTTTGGTCGGGTTTAGATTGGATGTTGGTTTCGGAAGTTTTAGTTGAAACTTAAGCTTGAATCCACCTATATTTGATGATTTCCGTGTTTAAGGATGTGTTTTTATCATTGAAACAAGTTCGTATCGTGTTTTGGAGTAGGTTGGTGGTTTTCGTTGAGGTCCCGAGGGCCTCTGGGTGAATTCGGGGGTCCAATCGGACCATTTCTAGCATTTTTGAAGGGCTGTTGGTTGCTGGTATTTATTGCAGACGAATGCTCTATGCGATCACATAGGGTTGTTGCGATCGCATAGAAGGATGAAAATAGGCTTCTGAGTTGTTCTATGCGATCGCATAGAAAGGGTTGTGATCGCATAGTTTTGTAACTTTGTTCTCTGCGATCGCATGGCAAAGGGTGCGATCGCATAGTGTATTTGTGGCCTAGGGTCCCTGGATGGAATTTGTTCTATGCGATCGCAATGCAAGAGTGCGATCGCATAGTAGTAATTTTAGAGCTTGGAAGATTGTTCTATGCGATCGCAATGCAGGAGTGCAATCGCATAGCAATAAAATATGGAGTGAAAAATTTGTTCAATGCGATCGCAATAGAGAGATGTGATTGCATAGTGTAAATACCTGGGCGATAGAAGGGTTAAATGAAACATTTTAGTCGCGTTTTGAGGGATATTTTCCTCCATTTTCAGTACCTTGAGAGTTAAGTGAGGGAAATTGAAGGGAATTTCATCGGGGAGTGATTGGAGGTAAGTCTCGTGGTCTTAATACATTATTTTATCGAATAATCTTTCATTAATTCTCTGAAATTGGGTGTAAATTGAGGGAGTTAGGGCTAACTCATGATTTTCCGGTTCATTTGAAGGCCGATTTTGGTAAATTTTATATGCACAGACTCGTGGCGAGATAAGGATTCTGAAAATGTGACTTTTGTAATTTTTTAGAAGTGGGCCCGGGGCTTGGGTTTTCGCAACTTCGTGTTTTTGGGTGTTTTTGGAGTCCTTTCGATTGGGTTATGATTCATTAGCCTATTTTGATGTATTCTTATTGGTTTTGATCAGATTTGGCACCCGATGAGGTCGATTTGCGAGGCAAGCGCAAGGCGAGCTAGGACTTTTGCCGATTCAAGATGAGTGGTAGTAATGAATGATATATTGAGGGTTTGAAACCTCATATTTGCACTATGCAGTGCTATGTTAAGATGAAGCACACGTCATGTGACGAGCGTGGTGATATTGTGACTGGGAATTTGGACTTGGTCCTTCCCGATTGATAGTTTACTGTGCATATTGACTGAGACTGAGCTTATATCTATATAATTGGGCTAATAGCTATGTTTGGGGCCTTGTGCTGATCTGTAGAATCTTACGGAAGCCTGTGGAGCTAAATGACCCCTATACCATGTTGAACACATACTCTCAACCGTATTCATAGCTGTATAGCATGACATGAACGAGTACCAGATGTGTACTCTAAGTGAGAATACCTAGGGTTGAATACCCTATTCTAGGTGAGTGGGCCGGAGAGGCCGAGTCTATATTGACTGAGAGGGGTCGAGGACCCATTGTGAGGTATTGATATATATACCGAATTGGGCTGCACGCCGCAGCAGTATATATATATTCATATATTGGATCGGACTGCATGTCGCAGTATTGCAACTTGTTA
This sequence comes from Nicotiana noctiflora, assembly GCA_032618575.1. Lineage (NCBI taxonomy): Eukaryota > Viridiplantae > Streptophyta > Magnoliopsida > Solanales > Solanaceae > Nicotiana > Nicotiana noctiflora. The sequence continues at coordinate 14,028 of JASVEL010008807.1, read as the reverse complement.
TATTGATTTATGCCTGAATCTATCGTATTATAGCGCTTGGGGTGAAGTAGTCCCTCCAGAGTCTATACATACCCCAGTGAGCGCAATCGATTTATATTGAGGGCTGGATCTTCCCTGGGCTGGATTGGCCATATATAGTACTGAGTGACTAAGCGTGTCGAGTGGTTGAGCATAATGATATATATATTGGACCGGGCTGCACGCCGTAGCAGTATGAGTGAGGATCGGGCTGCACGCTGCAGCAGGGTTAGATTAGTGTTGGATCAGTGTGAGACAGTAGTAGACTGGAACCAAACTTACCATTCTAGAGATGATTTACCTGTATAGTTATTCTTAGAACTGTTTAGTGTACATACATGTGTTCTTTCTTTCAATTATTATTTATTGATTACTACTCATTGAGTTGGAAGTACTCACTCTACTCCCTGCACCCTGTGTGCAGATACAGGGATCTAGGAGGGTACCTGAGCTTTACACTGCTATTTCTACTTCCAGCTGAGGAGACATCGAGGTAGCTGTCGGCATCCGCAGGATCCGATCTCTCCCTCCCTCTATTTATATTTTTTATCATTCTACTTAGACTTGGATTGTATATGGTATTCTCTTTCTGTTAGAGGCTCAGACTTGTGACACCTGATTCATTGGGCTGTATTGCAGTTATTTGTATTTCCCTATTATTGTTATTGCTATAAAAACAAGCTAGTTAACTTTAAATAGAGTAACATTATTTAATAATTGAACGGGTTATCTTGAAAATGGTCGGGCTTTCCTAGCAATGTGTTAGGCGCCATCACAATCGGGGTTTGGGTCATGACAAAAACTCAAGTTTACGACAACTACATATGTGTATCCCTTATTGTATCCCATGTATATCTCTATGTACATCAATACTATCTCATTTATATCCCGTTTATATGTGTATATCCATGAAAATATAGGTTATATATACAATATATAATGTGATATACACGGACTTCCATAAAAAATTATGTTGTATATACGATATACAAAATGATATACACAAACGTCCTTAAAACATGTGTGTGATATACAGTGATGTACACGATATACATGTCGCAGTTGGATTTTGAGGTATGATGTTTTACCTGAAGCTAGTCTAAATCACTTATAATCTTGATCTAATTGTGCATATAGCCTCGTTTAGGTGTTTTCAACGAATTTCAATCACACTCATTCATTGAACCCAAAAAAAAAAAAAAAAGAGAAGAAAAACAAAGTTGAAATATATTTTTTTCTCTCTTGGTTTTTGCTTCTAATTTTCTCTGTTGTGAGATCAACCTTAAAATTTCACCCCACTGATTTTGTTTTTGCATAAATTGCAAGGATATTTGCTAAACCATGAGAGCGAAAAAGAAGAGATAGAAGAATAAAGAGAAATTACCAGTTATGCCCATTCATAAGTAGCTCATTACAAAAATTGGCCAATTGATAAAATATTACTAATATTAATCAAATTAGCCAATTAGCTATTTATAGTAAAAAACTATTAAATTTTTGATTTATTTTGAGTGAGTTTTATTAGAATAGATTGGGCACAACTTAAGGAGCTCGAATCTCAATTTTAAGATGATTTGGTGAAGTTTTGAGGTGGTTTGAATTGAAAATTCGAAGTAAAAGCTGAACATGACAAAAATGATATGTGTATCACATATGTATCATATTTATATCAATTGTATATCATATGTATATCCATGTATACCTGTGTGTGAGATACATACGTGATGCGTGTTTGATACATGTGTCGCAGAAGACTTTTTTGAACTCGATTTAATTACGAATTTTGATACAAAACCAGTCCAAATCACCTCCAATCTTCCTCAAATCTTGTATATTGACTCATCTATATATTTTCAATGAATTTCAACTATACCCATTGAAAAAGTATATTTTTTGTTAAGATTTTTGGAATATTGTATAAATTTTTGTATTTCATCACCTTATTTGCTACCTCGTCCATGAAATTTCCTTTTCATATTTTTGCATGTGATTCTTTGAGAGAAAGAACCCTATTATTTGGTTTTTCAATTTTGTTGGCTAGTTTAAGTAAGTGTATGGCTAATAGCTAGAGGTTGGTAAATTGAGATTTATTTGGGACATTTGTGTAAGTTTTCCAAAAATAAATACAAAGAGAGAAAGGGGGAGGGAAGCAGAGAAGTGAGCGGCGAAAAGGGGGAGGTGAGAAGCAGACAGTTTGGGGCCAATTGGTTGAGAATGAATACATAAGAGAATGATTGTTTTTTAGGACTTGGCCATACAATGCCCAATTGTTTGGAGCTGTATTTGCCAAACCTAATTATAAGCCCATTTTTCTAATAAATTTGGAGTTAATAGCAAAATTACTTTTCGATTCAAGCATTGGCCCAGTGATTTTAAACCTGCTAGCCCACAATATCTTCTAGCCCGTTTGCCTTGACAATCACTATCCTGAATATAGCCCCTAATTTCAAATTCCGCGCGAGCTTCTCTCAGTTGAAAAATACTTTCCCTCGGCTCGGCTCCCAACTTGCTCCTCTCCATTTTTCTTCTGCGGCGGTGATCACTGATCGGTGATCTATTTCTCTGGCAGAATCCCGTTGTAAGTTTCCGAAACGACGACTTCTTCTGAAAGGAGTTTGGTTAAATCAAGTACGTCTCTTAAACTTGTTCTAATTGCTTAAATCAGATAAGTAATTCAGTATCAGCAAATTTTAATAAGAATCCACATTCTTATAAGTTCTATGAGTTGATTTTTGATGATATTGCATTCGTCATTAGAGTCTCGTATCTAAAAAATTCCACTGATAGACCGCATTTGTTTTGAGATCTATTGACGAAGAATTTCGGATGAAAATTGGTAAATCGCTGAATTTAATTGTCTGATTAAGCAATTTCACAAGCATCGGACAGCATAGATGTGATTCACGTATTATAAGCTTGACCTATATCAATTAGGAATGTACTGTTTTCTTTTCATTTGTGTGATTCTAATTCTAATTATGCGCCATGAGTATTCTGCTGTTTTGATGGTCAACACTGCATAACTAAAGTTTGCTATGATTTGTTTATCATTTCATCCGTTGCTTGTTCTGATTAGTACTTTCATAGTGATCCATGTTTGTTCTGATTAGAAGTGTTTGGTTTCGGGATTGGTTTAAATCTTGCATTGACCATACATAACCATATTTTGATATGTCTGTCTTGGTTAGTTTTGTAGCATTTGAGAGCAAGAATTTCAGCAACACTGTTTCAATAACAATAATAGTACTGCAATAATATTCTTTGTAACCAGATACACGAATTAGCTTGAGTCGTGCTGGTTTCAGCATTATTAAATATTTCTCGAGGATTAAACATTCTTACCTTTATTTTATTTAGAAGATAAGGAATCAACAAAATATTTATATTACAATAATCCAACAAGACTGAAAAAGAGAATAGGACAAAGAAAATTTATAAGAAAAATTAGAAATAAGAGAAGCTAAGAGAGAAAGACAAGAAGACCAAGTGGAAAACCACTTTTTATGGGATGATTATTGTGCAACAAAATGATGGCTAATTATATTTAAAATTGCATGTAAATTTGTAGTGCATGACAAGAAAGTGGCTAATCAAGTTTGCCACTTGGCATAGCCTTCTAGAAGGGCTAAGACACTTGTCTTTAAAATATTGCCACAAGTTTCGAGTTGTAAGTTTCCGAATCGACCTTTTCTTTTGAACCGAAGTTGGTTAAATCAAGTACGTGTCATAAACTTGTTCTAATTGCTTAAATCAGATAAGTAATTCAGTATCAGCAAATTTGAATAAGAACCCACATCATTATAAGTTCTAGGAGTATCAATTTGCTAATTGATTGCATTCGAGCCTCGTATCTTAATAATTTCCGCATTTGTTTTGTCCATTAAAGAAGAATTATGGATAAAATTGGTAAATCATTGAATTAATTGTCTGATTAAGCTATTTCACAAGCACCAACATCATAGCTACTATATTAATGGTGATGATGAGAGGCATCATCTATGGCTTATAAGTGTGATTCACGTGCGTGCTATCTAGTAGCTCGACATATATCAATTACTCAACCAAGGAATGTACTGTTTTTTTCAATTTGTGTGATTCTAATTAAGCGTTATGAGTATTCTGCTGTTTATGCGGTCAACACTGCAAGCTTTAACTAAAGTTTGGGATGATTTGCTCATCATTTCATTCGTTCGTTGCTTGTTCTGACTAGTACTTTCAGATTGATCCATACTTGTTTGATTAGAAGTGCTTGTATTTTCTGTTAATTTAGTACTGATTTATTTGGTTTTGAGACTAGTTTAAATCTCGCATTGACCAGGTATAACCAGATTTTGATATGTCCGTCTTGGTTAGTTTGATAGACACATTATACATTTTGCATAACATTTTAAAAGTATATCTGACATTTGATAGAACATTACATGTGTATCTCAGTTACAAGTACTTATGTGGGAATTGTCGCTAATATGGTGTCACTTTCGTGTCATGTTCATTTCTTGTTTTGGCAGTCTCTTATTATCCATTTTTTTCTAGTACAGATCCACAATGGAACTAGAAGTTGATGATGTCACAAATAAGCGCCTGAAACCTTCTGTATGTCCCCTAACTTTTAATGCATTTTAACATCATTTTTTTCCTGATAGCAGTTAACTTTGCTGTTAGGAGGAGGATAATGAAACCACACAGACTGATATTGAAATTGTAAAGGCTACCGAAGAAGAAACTGCTGCTGCCACACTGGCATCTGAACAGATGGAGCTGGAGATTGCTAATATTCTGGAAAAGATCAACCGTTTCACTAACCTGGTATGTTTTGAATTCTTAATTGCACATACCTAGGCAAATAACTAGGACAGTGACATAGCATAGAAAGAAGAGACAGTTGAAACCCCAGCCTAATGAAGCAAATGATGGGCTTAAATGTCTTTAATAACAGCATTTGGTATTTGAGTTTGAAACCCCAGCCTAATGAAGCAAATGATGGACTTAAATGTCATTAATAACAAAGTTTGGCTCATACTCTTTGATATAGCTGTGAATGTTTATATTGGGTGACACAATTCTTGTTATCACCCTGAGAAGGTCTCTGAACTGCTGGAATCAGGGAAGTCCATGCTGAAGGAACTGAGTAATGAGTTTGAAGAGCGGATTATCTTGTAAGTGTGGAAGCAGAAAATTAACTAATTAGGACAAGGATGGTTACAAATGCTGAAGCATATTTATTTGCAGAGTACACAAGGAACAAATGGAGAAGTGGCAAGAAGAGATTAAGGAACTGCGCTTGCTTGATACTTCAAATGAGGAGGCTGATGCTCTTTTGGGAAACGCTAAATATCTACTTCGGAATGTCCAGGGTGAATCCTGAGCTATCTGCACTATGCTAAAGCTTCTCAATAGGTAAGCCGTTCACGTTATGCTGGGTAATTGACATTTTTTTACATTTCTAGTAGTTATGTCACCTAGATTGGTACTTCTGTTCTCACTAAAAGCGGTTTTGTCACCTAGATTGGTACTTCTGTTCTTACTAAAAGAACAATAACAGAGCTTGCATTATCAGCAAGAGGAGAAAACGAATACATTTGAAGAATGACCATACATTTTGATGCTAACTGATGTAAAGCTGCTTAATATTCCCCTATGACAAACTTCTATAGTTTTCTGACTGAGAAGTCCACAAAAAGTATAGCAAATTGGAAACAGTGAGCTTTTGGTGCACATATCTATTGAATTTCTATGCTCTTCATTTTGTTATTTTGCTCTCCAATCTATAGTTCCTTTTTGCTATATCTGCTGTGAGCCTGCTCCATAAGTTGTTCATAGCAAGTTGGCTGTCTTCTTAATGTTTCTCTCCATCTATTACTTTAATCACCTTATTTGATCTTATATGATCCAAGGCCTAAGCTCTCTTTTAATCGCCTTAATTTGATCTTATATGATCCTAGGACCAAGCTCTCTTAGAGATTTGTAAATATCAACCTTAATTCCATTACTTTTATGGAATAGCACATATAAATTATTTTCATCATGCTCTCAGATAGAAAGCAGAGTGGGGTTCCCAAGTTAGGAGCTTCAGTATAAACTATAACGTGCATTTTTTCTATTTGAGGCCTAAAAAATAGTTACATCGGAACACAAGAGAACAAACCATATGCAGTAGTAGAAATATATATCATTCTCTGCTTTCAGCGAGAGCCTAAAATTGTCAGTTCCAATTTTCATTCCATTTGCTTTAGTTCTTTGAAAAAAGTTGTCAAACATGGATAAGACTGATCCAGCCATCTATCAAAATTAGAGAAAACACGAGAAGAAGAAACGGATTAACCATGGAAGCAATTGAAATAAAGAGGAAAGCTCAGATAAACTCTTCTAAAAGGATAATAACCATCTAATATTCTTTACTAAAGTCATATTTACATAGAAACAAACCTAAAGCCCTCCCAAAAGGGAGAGGAAGAGATGATAGAACCTAAGTCTATGTCGGTCTCTAGAATATGAAAAACACCCATGTTTGAGTCATTACTTCTAAGAGTCGCCTACGGAGATGGGTTGGCCTGAGATTAGTCCAAGGCGTGATCTAGAGTGTTGTTGCCTGGTTATGACCTCCCTTGCTAGAACTGGCCAGTCAATTACGTTTTTCTCAGACTCTTCCTCCTTAATCTTCTTCACTTGGCTGTGCATAACATGATTATAGTCAGCCTCTTGGTTTTGCTCCAATAATCCGTTTTCTTTCTTTGCCATGTTGTTCTTCTTCTCCATATGAATTCACCAAAATAGGCAACTCTCAGTCTTCCTCACATAATAATCACTGAAATGGTTGCCTATAAATATAGATTTGGTGAGTTTGGCACCCAACCGCAACTCCCAAGAGTTTCTTTCTTTGTCTATTCTTTTCTTTTTGTGGTGGGGACGCGGGGTTGGGAAGTTTGTTCATGATTCAGAGTCTTAGGAAGGAAGGGAAGTGAATCAGGAGTTTGGTGGAAATTGAAAAGTTCTTTGTCAGATTGGATAGATACAGAGTTTGAGACTTAATTAGAATGGAGACAGCTGTTTAAGACCATATCCATATACATGAATTTCTGATCGAAAAACAATTAACTCCCACCCTACGCGTTAGGTAATACCACACGTACACGTACACGTACACGTGAAATATTAGATTACATCATTCTCAACACGAGGAAGGTAACGATTAGCTATTTAGCTTTCATGCCTTATGACTCTTTCCGTTCAGACAATTGAACATTAACCTCTATTCTAGGAGTCAAAAGATACATGCACTAAGTTGATAACACATGTTTGAGGTTAAATGGTACTTACATGAATATTGATAAGATAATGGATTTAATTTTTATATAAATGAAATTTTTTATACATTTTAGTGCGGCGTTACTTATTTCTTTTCTTAGATTATTAACTTAATTGATTGTTATTATACACAGATAGCTTTAGTTAAATTTTTATGTAACTTGATAGTTTATCAATGCATGTACCGTTTACTTCATGTGTAAACGTGGAAAAGAACCTTAAAAAGTGAAAAGAACAAAAAAGTAGTCTAGGATTTACTTTGATTTTTGTACTTGTGATGAGGTATTACTTGTATTTGACCGCTGACATGGCTCTAGACGGATTTGAGAAGTTTATGCGGTTGGTACTGCTGCGGCTTGTGGCCAAGCCCTTTTCAATTTGCGTGAAGCTTCCATTACTGTCGCTGGTAATTATCGGCCGATAGCGTGCGAATGCAGACGAAAATTGACCTTTCAATTATCGTATTTTAAATTATTTTTGTTTACTTAACCAAATTAACCGTCCCACTCCGTCCCAATTTATGTGGGGCATGAGTTTTAAAGGAAACATTTGAGATTTATAGTTTAAAATAAGTCATAAATATTTATGTAGCCATAAATTATTGTATTATGAATAAAATGAGAAATTTTTAAAATTAAATCATTTTTAAATAAAAAAATGACATTCTTTTTGGGTGGGATAAAATATTTGGACCAAGGAATCAAGTAGGTAATTTTACATGCAATAACTAAATAATGCATCCTATTTATTATAAATCAGAATACTTTAAAAATATTATTATCTATAGTCACTTTTTATATTTTATAACAAAGATACAAATACTGATTTCCCTCAATCCTCTTTCTCTTCTCCCTCAATTCTCTCTCCTTTTTCGCTCTCTCGTCAAGGCCACCGTCCAAATCCAGCGTTAGATCCTGATCCGACGACGTTAGATCCATATCCAGACAATGGGTGGTGATGGGTTTGGTTCGATAGTTGTGATTTGTGGAGATGACGTAGGGTGATGATGTGTGGAGGAGACGGATCTTCTATCTTCTAGGAGTGGACCAAAATAGAAGCCCAAAATCTTGATTTCCTTAGAGAAAACTTCATTTGTAGCCCTTCGGATAAAACTAAAGAATAAAGATAATCGGTAGCCACAAAATAAATTATATAATTAATAGCCCAAAATTAATTATAAGGGCTAGCCCAAAACCACTGCTACTCTTTCCCTTCAAATTTCAAACGTTTTTAACTCCATATCCGCTAAATTCACTGGCTATGATTCGACGAACCAAATTGGGAATTGCAAATTGGTCAACTACTGCAATTTTATAGTACTTCAACTATATTAAATGGGCATCACATGATCCCACATGTACACTTGTCTCCCTAATCTATGCTGTTTAATGCAGTTTCGTTTCATTAATTGCTTCTTAAATAGTTAAATTAAAGTTTAAGATGCTCGCTTAGTTGACTTTCCAAAATAAACTTAAAAGATATAGGATATAATGGCATACCACGAAAATTAAAAGAATATTATTAACATCAACTTTACAATCTAGCTGTACTAATTTTTTGTTTTAAGAAATGTGTTATCCTCGTACAGATGTCAGTAGGTGAATTAATAAGATGAAATAGATAAATAATACCCCAATAATCTGTGATGGGAGGTGATATTGCCAAATCCCAAATAAATTCATCATATTGTTTTTCAGAAAATGAATAATTCACGCTGAAATTCAAAGTATTTGCACAATTGTTGCCAACAATCAGCTTGATACAGTTGAGATTTCGTTCTTAAATTGTGAAATTTATACAAAATCAACAAATAGATTGTCACTATACAATATAAATTGGTATTATACAAAATAGATTGTTACTATACAGCAAATATAAAATAGATGTAAGTATACAAAAAATATACAAAATAGATGTCACTATACAAAAAATTATACAAAATAGATGTTACTATACAAAATATATACAAAACGACTGTCACTATACAAAAATACATGATACACTCCAAAATATTAGAAAATACACATTATACACAATTTTTAGACAGATTATACATTCACGATACAAGTTATATTTGGGATACACAAATATATACACTTTAGATACACAAGCGCAGCTGAGATAGGCTCAATATACACCAATGATACACTATCGAACTTAGGATACAATATTTATACATTGCAAAAAAAAAAATTCTCCATTGCGCTAGGTAGGGATCAAACCTGCGACCATCTGCTTAGGAAATAAGCGCTCTACCCACTGAGCTACAAGCACTTGTGTTGTCATACTCATTCTGTTCGGCTAGTATATGCAATATGTTTAGGCCAAATGGCCATTTTTTGAAAGTGGGTCAAAACATGGGCTATTAGAATTTTGAGGGGCTATATAGGGTAGTTTTTCCAATTCCTTAAGCATGTGTACAATGGGCTACATTCGCCAAAAGACATTCGCCAAAAGACAAAAACAGAAGGAATAGTAAGTTTAGTTGGGCTTCTACTAGTCGTCTGTTCTAGAATCAGAACAGATGATTTAACAATGGGCTAATTGTTGACTTAGGTCCTTTAAGAAAATGTGGGCCGAGTAATGGGAAGGTCAATATTTAATTGATTGAATGCACTTTCCTTTCTCTTAATTCACTTCCAGAAGAGAGAGAGTTATCAACCTTTTCCAGAAAGTGTGAAACACAACTAAAAAGTCAGAGAAATTCGAAGAGAGCCAGCCCTTTTCAAAAGGAAAATTCGATTAGAAAATGGTAAACACCACCATAATAATTCGCAACTGATAAGTCAGAAGAAATTCGAAGACAGCCCTTTCCAAAAGAAAGATTCGATGTAAAGCAGTGGTTAACATCACCATCAAATTCCACATGATAGCTTTTATTATTGATATATTAACCAATCCAAAGCTGAGCATTGATTCTTTATGGATTGATACTACACCAAGTGTTGAAAAAACGACAAATCATGTGCCAACTGCTAAGCTGATGAAATATCAAAAAACTTTTACTTCAGTGGCGGAGCTAGAGTTTAGATTATAGTTTTTGTTGAATCAGTAGCTTTGATCCAAACTTTTATATTTCGCTTAAGCGATACGTTGAGTACAGGGGCGGAGGCACGTTGATCCGAGCAGTGTCATCCGACATAGCTTCGTATGATTTTTTTAATTAATATGTATATAAAATAATACCACGTAAAACAACACAGCAATAAATAGAGATGAAATGAGACTGCCTGACTAAAAAACTTCGGTGGCTCGCTGGTAAAGCATCTTGATTTTCGGGTGGATGTTAAGAGTTCGAACTGCCTAAAATCATCCGCGACAGCAACCATTGGTATATCTCACTGCCTAAAATACTTTTAATGATTCATAGAATATAGAAAGAAATATTTCTAATGAGTCTATTGTAGATACTATTACTTAGAACTCGTCCAAGAGGAATTTGTATTAGGGTACTTGAATTATTATTTCTAAAAAAAATATGAAATAGGATTTTATTATAGTATTTTATTTATTGGCTCGTTTCTTTAAATGTTGACACCGCTTACAAAAACTCTTGCGTACGCCCCTGGTTGAGTATGTATATATTGTTAATAATGTAACTTGTATACTTCAAATCCTGACTTCGCTTTTTGATAAGTTGCTTGTGACTTAAAAGTGGAAGGTAATTCCGCAAAAGACACCTTTTGGCCTTTATGTTGGCGGTCTTGTCCTTTCAAGCTAAGTCAGCATCGTGTTCTTGTTTATTATGTAGTCAAGTTGTCTTCTTTGTCCAACTTGCTATACGTTATTTGCGTGTTTTTTAGTTATGGTCTTATCCTCACGCTTTGCATGCAATAAACCAAATTTCTGTGTACCCAACGTGTTAATTTTATCTCCTTTACTACTTTCATCACTGTCTACGTACTCAAAGTTATCAACAAGGTAATTTCTGACTTAAATATCTTTTTCCCCCCTAGTTTAATTAGGATATTTAAATGTCGTTTATTGCGTAAAAGAAAACCATGGGACCATCTTTTAGATGTAATGGACAGAATTGAAGCTACTGCTTCAAATTGCACACTTGGATTTTCTACTATTCTCAAAATTGAATGGCAGTAGGCCCAAAGGTGACCCTTTACTAACAACAACAACAACAACTCAGTATAATCCCACAAGTGGGGTCTGGGGAGGGTAATATGTACGCAGGCCTTACTCCTACCGGGGGCAGAGACCCTTTACTAACTGTAACTGATTGCTATGCGATAATTTGGAGTCAACGTCTAAGGGATTATTTCTGTTTGGATAAAAAAAATTAGTGATAAATTTTTTTATGCGTTTAAGGGTATGACTTAGTGGTCAATAGGAGTGCACATAAGTCGGGTTGCTTCGGATTTTACGATTACCAAACCAAACCAACTGTTTTGGATTATTAAATCTAAAGACCAATCCAAATCAATAAAATTCAGGTTTATCAATCTCTGTTATCCTTGGGTTTTTCGAGTTTTTCGGAGGTTTTTTCGGTAAAATCTTCGTAGAACAAAACATATAACTTTGGTTAAAATATTTCTTTAATCCTAGTAAGATACAACTATAGAAAGTATTTTCCAAGAAAATAATGCAAAATATGAGATGTGTCGTGGCATTATCCTAAAATATTCAGCAATAAAGACAATAAAATTATGTAATATAAATATTGCTAATTAAAAAATAAACAATAAACAGTTAAAACATGATTGAGGATATGCTTTCAAACAAATAGAGTGTGGAAAACAGTAAAAATGCTCCAAGGGTCTCAACAGGTCAGCACAAGGCCCCAAACGTGGCGTACAACCCATAATATAGAATCAACCACTAAATAAGTGATATCATAAATCAAATGTGCGGCTTAATAATGACAACGGGACGGACCAAGTTACAATCCCTATCGGTGCATGCCCACATGCTCATTTCCTAGCATGTGTGTCACCTCATTTAACAACACAATATGAAATACCGAGGTTCATACCCTCAATTTCAGAGTTACAATGGTTACTTACATCAACCCGGGTGAAATACTACTCTGCGACGCCTTTGCCTTTTGCCTCAGCCTCAAATCACGCCGAATCTACCCAAAATTAGAACCATAACATTAGAATATGCTAAGGGAACGAAGCCCATGCGAAAATAATCAGATTATAAAAAAATCCCAAAATTGGCCAAACCTGCCCCCCGGGCCCATGTCTCGGAACTAGATAAAATTTACACCATAAGGATCATCATCTACCAACGAGTCTATACATACCAAGAACATTAAAATTGGAGTTCAAATGACCCCTCAAATTTCCATTTTAAGGCCTCTTAATCTCAAGCCCTAATTACCCATTATTGCACCGATTTCTCCAAATTCTCACAACTAATTAGACCTTTAATCACATATAAACGAGTTATGAAGTCAAGAATATTACCTCCAAATGGTTCCCCTTTGGTTTCCTAAAAAATCTCTCTCAAAAGCTTCAATCCCGTTCAAGAATGGTGAAATAATGGAAAAGGTTCGCGGATTGGGCTATTAAACAATGCCCAACTTTTTAATTTACTTAATTGCGATCGCGAAAAATCCCTCATGATCGAGAATTACAAACTCTGATGGCTCCAAATTTCACTCTACGCGATCACGTATGTACCCACGCGAACGCGATGCTCAGATTCGTACACCTACACGATCGCGAATGAGACCACGCGTAGAAACCTACACTCACGCGATCGCAGCCCTATCTACGCGAATACAAAGAATAACCCGGATGCCCCCTTAGATAGCTCTACGCGATCGCAAGCCTCCTCACGCGATTGCGATGAAAAAAAACCTGCAACAGAGCTGAAGCTAAAACCTGTAACTTTTTAACATACAATTTAATTCATTTAACCACCCGAAACTCACCCGAGGCCCTTGGGATCTCAACCAAACATGCCAACATATTCCATAACATCATTCAACCTTATTTCAACCTTTCGAACGCTCAAAATTAAAATACCAAATTTGCATCGGATTCAAGCGTAAGAATTTTAAAAACTTCCAAATTCGCTATCGATCAAAAAGTCTATCAAATCACGTTCGAATGACCTGGAATTTTGTACACACATCCCATGACACGACGGACCTACTGCAACTCCTGGATTTCCATTCCGACCCCTATATCAAAATCTCACATATCAATCGGAAACCGCCAAAATTCTAATTTCGCCAATTCAAGCCTAAATATAGCTCAGGCCTCCAAAATACATTCCAATCACGCTTCTAAGTCCCAAATGATCTCCTGAAGCCATCTGAACCATCGAAATTCACATTCGAGCCCTTATTCATATATGTCAGCATCCGGTTGACTTTTTGAACTTAAGCGTACCCAAAAGAGACTTAGTGTCTCAAACCTTACCAAAACCTCTCCGAATCCAAACCTCAACCCGATAACATATAATACAACTGAACAAAGAAATAAGAAGCATAAATGGGAAAAATAGAGCGGTAACTCATGAAATGACCGTCTGTATCGTTACACATAATCTAAATATATTAAGTCATGCTAAAGTAAGTCGACTAATAAGGGAGTATTAATTACATGACTAAACGTTGAAGAAAAGATAAAAATGGGTTATGCATTTTAAGCTAAATTATTGCAAAACATAATTACATGACTAAACTCTGAAGAAAAGATAAAAAAAGGTTATGCTTTTTTATCTAAATTATTACAAAAC
>JASVEL010008806.1:0-48831 GCA_032618575.1 Nicotiana noctiflora | reverse complement strand
AAAGGTACAATATAAAATACCTACTACAATTGAACTAGAAATAAAGAAAGACACATAAAACTCTTTATAGAGTTGGTTCTTCAGTCTGGTTCATGTAGCTTCAGGTTTGCACACTTGAATCACACACGAACTGCTTGCAAAAAGCCTTGCTCTTTTGCCCTCAATTCACGTTTAACTTCTATGTTTTTATGCAACCCATGTAATGTGAGAACATCCTGCAATTTATAGAGTTAGTAGATGAAGAAATAACTAGAGTTCTGATGCAACTCTTCCTTGGTGGAAGAGTTCTAGTTGATCTCAACTTCTAACTCCTTCCCTATCTTGGATAATGTTCTCTTTGATTAAGGAGTCATTCTCCTTATCAATTATACAATCTTTGGTAATGTCCGTTTTTGTCACATGAAGGATGGACTTGAGAGATGGACTTGGTTCATGCCTGAGTTCCTTTGTTAGTCTTCAAACCTAACATTTAGTTGGGCCAACTCATCATCTTACTATCTTGTGGTGTAAGCTGTTTTTACACAGCTTTTCGGTATGGTCCCGTCTTGTTTTCTTGTTATTATTGTGGGGGTCTATTGGAAATAACATTTCTACCTCCATAAAGGTAATGATAAGATCTGCGTACATACTACCCTTCTCAGACCCCACTATATCAGATTATATTCGATATATTGTTGTTGGTGGTGGTGCAGTAGTAGTGGACTAGTAGTAGTAGTTTGTAAACAAATCAATTAACATCTTAATTTCGAGTTAAACAGTGATAAATATAATGGAATAGAGGTAAATGTAAATGCTATATTTGGCTAAAACTTATTATAGAAAAACAGTAGATTTATACTAAATTATAAAAGACAAGTCCGAGTCAGATGCTGAAGTTGGACGAAATTTGCAAATTTGTGGTGCCCTTAAATATACCAAGTTATTTATTTTTAAAGGAATTTAACAAATTTTCCATTTCAACGTCTAATAAGGTTGAATACAAAATATAGTAGGTAAATAACGGATCATCATTATAAATTATACCATAAATTCAAATTGTCTCTCCAGAATTAATAGGAAATATCAGCTTATTAACCATCTAGCTTCCATATTTGGGGTTGGCTAATCACTTATTCATAACAATTACAGATTTTATACTAATTGTACTATATATATAGTGTTCCATATAGTTAATGCATAAATTAACTACTTTTTTAAGGTGAAAATTATTATCTTTGTAACTGTACATAAGTTGTAATGTATATATGGTAACTATTAAGGTCAAAGAATAACTATTATGGATAGTAAAGTCCAAGCGAATACATAAAATTATTATGTTACCAAATTTATAGATACGTAGAAATGTAGCATAATTAAACTACTTGTTTCTTGTATTATAAATAGCATAACACAAAGGTAAAATTTTTCCCAAACAAAAATCTTCTCTCCCCCTTTAGTTGTTGTAATCTTATTTTGTTTTTATTTTTTGAAGTGATATATAGAATGTCAAGACCAGAAAGAAGACCAGAAAGAGAGTGGATGAGAGTGATAAAAGAAGGGGAAGCATCTCGTGTTGTTTTGTCTTATGAGTTTATTGATAAATTAAAGAATGTGAATTGGGATGATGTTTTGTATCGGGATGCACTAAAACAACAGTTTGCATCAATCTCAAAACCATCTCAAGACAACCAAGATGACCTTAATAAGCATGCGGAGTAGTTGGAATTTGTTGTCATTTAGGGTTACATTTGCTCATATAAGCATTAGATTTCATATATTTGTTACTCTATCTGGTCTCCATGTATCAATGTGGCGAACGCAATTTGTGTCAAAATATTTGATAATTTAGAAAAAAATAATAATGGCTTATTACTTTTTTTCTCTATTCTAACTTTATTGTTTTAATTAGTGGAGTGTTAACTAAAGTGAGACGTTTAAAGATAGATAAAGGTAGTATAGAGAGTTTTTGACTAAAAATACTCCTATACTATGGCAGAGGCGGCTCAATCCAAGACAATTAAAGCCACCGCTTATAGACAATCGGTTTCAAATAAACTTCTTGATAAAGAAGATGAGCAAATGATCATAATAAAGGAGGCAAGTGATCTAGAAGATCACGTGACATTACACTTCATAATATATCATGAGAGATTCAGGTACCTGAATATATGAATGAAGAGATCTCTATGTTATGTCGTTATGAAAATATATTGAAACTGATATAAAATCCTTGTCGACGTCAACCTTCAAGAAGCTATTGCACAAGATTGGGAAGCGAAGGCTTAAGGATGTGAGTTAATGCTCTCATCAGGGGGAGTTAATGCGCGTTGCACTCTTTTTTCCTTACAATGTTTTGTCCCACTGAGTTTTCCTTGCGAGGTTTTTAATGACGAAACCAAAAGGCATATTGTTAGATATGTGTACTCTTTTTCCTTCTCTAGAATTTTTTTTCCACTGGGTTTTATTTTAGTTAAGGTTTTAACGAGGCACATTATCATTGAATAGACATTTAAGGGGGAGTGTTAAGAATAGAATTTTTTTCGGAGTGAATGTCTATCTTATGGAGAGTTTTACTTTGTGACTAAGTCATATTTCTCCTATAAATAAATGGGTCTTACCCCATTGTAAATCATCTCAATATCAATAAGAATTTCCTCTCTCTCTTTCTCTGCAATATTATTCTTGTTCTTCTATTATTTTATAACACACCCAATTTTTATTGAAAAATAAAAAAGCAAAAATGAAAGGAACCCATCTCCTTCGGGCTTCATCGTGCCTTCATTAGAGCTTTCGGCTCATATCTCTTCCTTCATCAACATTTCTCTTTCGTCTTTCATTCATTAACATACACATATTCAAGAAAAAATTATAGATAGACGAAAAACATAATTCACAAATTTCATCGTCCCACCACCATTACTCACCTTCCACAACCTTATCGTTAATTCCATTGTCGCCGACCACCATAAAACCCAGACCTCCACCTTACAATACAAACAAAAGAAATAGAAATCCTAAACAAATGCTCCTACCTTCTAATGCATTTTTTTTCTTTTGTTGAAAAATTTTGATATATAACAAGTGGGTTTTTTCCATGCCTGCCCCAGTGAAAAGGAAAAAAAGAAGAGAAGATTCTTCTACATAATTCTTCCAATCTCATTTCATTACAAATTCTTTTACATTGTTAAAAATTTCTTCCTGAATCGATTTTTCAAAATAGTTTCCTCCATCTATTAATTTCGTAATTGGCAGTGGATAAAATGGATAGTAAACATCTATATTATCTCCAATTTGAACCAAATTATTTTAGAAAAAAAAAAAGGGAAGATATTGGAAAAGGACAAAAAGAAAATTCATATAACCGTTGAATAAGTTATATTGAATCTGGACCTTTTAAATAACGTATCAGATGTATAATTGTTACGGTTCAGAACCTGCCACGTAGACAAAGAGGTGTGTCTTAGGCATAATATATAAAGGTTAAATGTGTAAAGTAATTTTCATCTATAAAAATATATATAACAAAGATTTGGTCCATTGATCAAGGGTAACTTATGTATTTTGTCAAAGAAAAAAAAAAATTGCATAGTGGGGGTGGGCGTTCACATTCCTGATTTACCCTACCTTCCTTTGCTAGTTATTGTTTTTTCTCAACACTTTGCTTTGCTAATTTAACCTACGATTTGAGGTCTCTTTTGCCCGACATTCTATGAACGCACACAATCCACAGAATAAGTACAAAATTCTTTCCTGATTTTAATAGGAGATTAAACTAGTAGTCGGGACTACTTAGATGATGTTTGGCTAAGCTTATAAGCTAGTCAAACTAGCTTGTAAGCAATTTTTTGGTATATTTATGCGTTTGGTTAATTAAAAGTACTCATAAGTCAAAAATAAGCCAAAAGTCATAAATTAGTCTCCCAACTTATCAAATTTCAGCTTATAAGCACTTTAAGTTTGATCAAATATTTACAATTTTATCCCTATAATACTTCTTTAAAACAAAACTCTTCGTATACCCAGTTCTTCATCTACTTATTATTAATTTTAGCACTTTTATCCAAACACGTAACTGCTTATTATTTAAATCAATTTCAATACTTAAACCTAATGTTTATCAGCTACTCTAAATCAGATAAGCCAAACGGGCTGTTAGGATCCTAAATTAACCTAATCTAAACCTATATATAGACCCGATATTGGAAGCATACAAAATTCTCCCTACTTTCCTTGAGATTTTGCTTGGTGTACTTCAGTGTCTCACGGTGATTTGTGCGTCTCGCTATGGCCAAAGGTATGTACTAACGTAACGGGTTCATGGTTCTCAGTTTTTTATTTTAAAAGAAAAGGTGGAGTTTTTTTGGGTATGTGAATCAAAATTAATGTCTGTATCAGTAATTTCTTTTTAGAATTTTTCATATGTGTGTATCTACTGTCTATGTTAAACGAGATGGGTTCTATATATTGAACTCCACACAGAGTGGCGACAACCAAATATTTATAGCTATATTTATTTATCCATGGTTGGGAACGGGAATTGAACTATATGAGATCGAATCTTAACCGATTGGTCGTATTCGAATCCAATTTGGGGAGATTTGAATTGATTCTGAACTAAAGAATTCAGTATAAAGTGGCTCGTTTTGCCCGTTAAGAGTAGGTAAACGGTTCCATGTCTCTGTTTCTATTACATTCTATCTCATCGTATCACATTCTGTTCTGCAAGTTATTTTATATTCAAAGCACGAAAATTATTAGTGAATGTCATTTGTCTTTGACAAAATTGTCATCTATTCTTTTATTTTATATATATTTAGGAAAACTGATTTAATTTATTTCCTACTATTTAGGAATAATTACTTAATTAGTCCCCTGATATTTTGAACTTTTATTTTCAATTTCTTTTAGATTTTAAATTTCTAGTACTTTCAACTAAAACTAGGAAAGTTTTCCTATTCAACTTTTTATAAAAAAAAAAAAAAAAGTATGTTTCGTCTTTTGACTTAGGAAATTTTTATTCACTCTCAAAGGAAAGTATCGTAGGAAATTTTTTATTTAATAAACTTTTGACAGATTAATTCTTCAAAAATATTAGGTAAAATGAGCAATTTGATCTTCTTTTTGATTTAGGAGTCTTTATTTTCATAAACCATTAAACTATATAATATTTTATTTTGTATAAATCCTTTTCCCGTTTCAAATTATATAACCAAAAACTTCTATAAAAGAAGCTACAATTCTACGTTTTCGTCAAAACTTTGCTTCGTTTGAACAAAAATTATAAAATTTAGGATTTTTAGGTTCTTCTTTGAGCAAAAACATTTTATAGTACTTAAATTTTGCATTCAAGTGTTTATATTAATAGTTAAATTTGGCATTCACGTATTTATATTAACTAGGAAATGTTAGCCCGTGCCAGCACGGGCCCAACATATTGGATTTACAAATGGCAAGGGTGCTTTAGAACAGTCAGTTAATGATATAAGATGTCAGTCATGAGTCACGACTCAGAGTTTGAGCCTCAGTTATAAGTATTCAAATAATATTCAGTTCAAAATTTGGGTCTCAGTTATAAATATTTAAATCACACTCATTTCACGACAAAATAGTTGATAAAAAAATACACACACGCTACCATTGGAAGGTTTCGACATACAATGCATTTTACATATTTTAGATTGGTAATCATATAAACAATTGTGTATGTGAAGCATCTTCCGTGTGCCATGAAAATTTTGCACGTAATGTGTGAAGTCAAAATATATCAGAATGTTGTTATTCCTACGTACTCTCGGTTGGAAGAGCCTAGTGTTTTCAAATGACTACACTTTGTAAACTCCTCTCCAATTCTCAAGTATTGGACAACATCCCATTAGGTACACCTGCAACAACCTCTAGAAGTGAACCTCCAATGCAAAAACCAGACTCATTAACAGAAACAGTCGATGACTACATTAGTCATGCTTCATACAGTTACAAAATTCGCCATCATAATCCTATAAATCAAACCCCAACAGAAAGTACATATAGATAATAGATATTACACAAGAAAAAAAAGGCACTAATACAGTCTTTTAGTTGAGACAACCAATTAAACAGAAAACATATTGTAAAACAAAGGGTTACCAAGCGTAAGCTCAACAAATTACTTTGGTCTTAAACGAATTAGTCACGCATTAGTCAAAAACTGAGGCTTTTTCCTCTTTGTAAGGAAATTAATACCTTTTTTACATCCTTATTAGACAAAGACCAGCAGATTTCAGTAATATCAACCAAAACGTTCAGTATGGAAAAATACTGAAGGCATAACAATGCTTCTACCTTTCGAGAAAATTAATGAAATCTAGCATTACTTTATGTTATTTATATTCAAAGATTTACATTGTACACCAAAAGTATGTTAAAAGACGGGATATTTCAAATGTTAAACTGAAGTTTTAAAGCATCTTCTGTTTCTCTCCTTTCTCAAATAGATTAATCTTTGGCCAAACATTAGCTATCATGTGCTTGCCTCTTGGCATATATATCATGATTACGAACTGTTCTCATAGACCCTTCCGGGAGATTCATATGTTTTTTTTCCTTAAGAGAATAGCTCAAATCAGAAAATAGCCATTTGGAGCTTTAGCATAACATATGTAATTACTTAAATAGACAGAGAAAATATGGTCAATATTCTATCATAATCCAATATTCTCCATTCTTTATGAAAGTAAAATATATACCTAATGTTCATTTTTTCAAGTATGTTGGGACTTAGTGAAAATAGTGGTCCATAAGAAATCAATATGGATATCCAAAAGAAAAATTATTTTTTGTATAATGTGGCACAATATGAAATTTTTGTATACAAAAATGTGTAAAAGAGGATATAAGAACACTGTGTATGGCTCTAAAATTATTCAGTCCAACCACACTTATAGATATACAATGCTCAAATATATAAGGATTGTTTATAATTTCAAACACAATATCAGCACATCCTAAACATCAGCTATGAGTAACTCACTATAGTGTCCACTAGCTAACCTCTGCCATTCAAAACACCAGCTTAGGAGAAGACTATATTACTACTTATATAGCTTCCAGAAAATAAAATATATATGCAGGTGAATATAGGAAATGATAGAAGTACTATGGCATAAATGATTGTGGTATCGTGTAGGCAATAAAAAGGTAAAAGAAATAGTTGTCTATTGGAAACTCAGAAGAGGTATTTTCATGATAAGACAAGAACTCTGATGCATTCGTTGCAAAATCATTTTCTCACTGCAGGAAGAATTAATATATGGTAACCATATTTGCATTTATCCCCCAAAGAGGGGCTACAGAGTGCCAATGTTTTCATCTCTCTTATAGAGTGCCGATCTTTTCTTCTTTCTTGTGGATCATTTTATTCTTTTGCAGTCTCATATATTAGACTCGTGCTACAAGGGCCTCTTTTTTATTAGATTGCATCACTCCATATAATTTGCGTTACAACCTATCACTTTTTTATCGTCATGTATTTTTTCAGAGGTTTTATCTTTTTTTTATACTTACTCGACATTGCTGAAGCCCATTTTATTCCCTGATTATTTCTCTGAAGAATAAGGATTCCAAGAACACTAAAGTAAAATTGAATTTCTGCTGGAATACAATGTGGATATACACTATTATTAGTTGTATCTTATCCACATATATTACAAACAAATAATGACTAAAATAAACAGACAATATTTATACTTAAATAATCCACCAAGAAGTTTTAAAAAAGCTAATAGAAGTACAGTACTTACAAATTGATGTACATACACAGGAGGAGACACCAACCAGAACCCAGAGCAAAAACTGAATTAAAGAAGATGAAATAAAACAAAACAACAACATCATAAATAGGGAGGCGCAACCCAAGAAGTTGGAGAAAAGGCTCAAAATAACATAAATGGGTAAACATAGAAAGGAAGAAAGAGAGAACAAAAAAGGTACAAAATCACAGGTACAATAGCAGCCGAAAACACAAAGAACGAAATTGCGAAAACCTTCAAATATCTCCCAAATACCATTGCTAAAAAACTGAGCATGACTCACAGGTACAACAAACCCCAAATCTAATATATACCAAATGGAAAAATCAACAAATCAGATAAAAGCTAATGGTCAGAGAAACACGGAAGAATAGAAATAATCGAGCAAATTGGCTTTATATCACACTCGAATTTGAACCTCAAAAAGGGATTATTACCTGATTTTGTTTGCTGCTGTTCGATGCTACATTTTGACTATGGTGGGTTAATGTGGATTATTGTTGTACTGCTCTTATTTTCTCAGTGCATTACAGTGATAATATCATATTCTATTGGTTAAGCTAAGAATATTCTAGATTGGAATGTAGAACAAAAAGAGAGACAGAAAAAGGAAGGTGCTAGGGGTCGGAGAGAAAGCAAGATGTAAAATGATACGTGTCTGAAACCTGAGCTTAGAAACACATGTTTCTTAGAAGATTTTAAAATGTCTAATATGCCCTCAACTTGAAATTTATTGACATTAAGCTGACAGGTCGAAACCTGAGCTTTTCTATTATATAGAAAAGAAAAGAAATAACTAAATTTTGCATTCAAGTACTCAGCAAATACATCTTTATTTTGGTATTCTTAATTGTGAATCTTGATTGAACATGATCCTATTTGGCCAAATTCTCAGTATTCACTTATTATTTTAGTTGTTTTATAATTTTTACAGTATTTCTTATTAATTAAAGAAATAAAATAATTCATATTTTACTTGTGAGAAAAAAAAAAATCCATGTGTGTTTTCTAGAATGAACTTAAGAACATATACTTCTCAAAAAGATTAAAAAAAAATACTCTTAATTCTTCGAGAGTTTTATGTGCTCTTGATGAAAATAAAAAGAATGAAATTACAGTAATGAATAAATCTTAAATTAAAAATATTGACTAAGATGATTGAGAACTTCTATTATCATATTTTTTTATTTATTGAGTTGCTAAATAGAATCAAGAATCGATATTTTCGGGTACTCACACTTAAATCTTACAGTTATTTTATTACTTTGATGTAACTAGTTAATGTAGTATTTATGTGATTTTTTTAAAATTATGTGTTTGACATATACACGAGCAAATCGCATATCGTATAACTAGATTAAAGTAAAAAAGAAAAAGTAAATGAGCTGAATGTAGTGAAATAGGACGAATATCTCTAGAATTCAGAGGTCCCAAATTTGAAGAGTTACATGCTCTTAATCTTGACATGCAAATTAGGTAAATTATTTTTTACAAATTGCTATGTATATGGTCAGTATTTAACTTAATAACTTTTTTTAAGGTATCAATACATTTTCCAGCCATGCATAGTCTATAGAATATTTTCGGAAATAAATCAAAAGAGAGAAACTAATGTTACAAACTTACCAAAGATAAAGATCTAGCTGCATGTATAAACAATATAATTTTATAGGACAATATATATATATACATACAAAAAAATATTTATTTTATTTTTCCCTTTTTTTGATTAGTTTGTTCTTAATTTTGTAATGTGTAAATTAGGAGGAGACATGATGAAGGTGATTAAAGAAGGAAGTGCTTCAAGAGTTGTGTTATCATATGGAATGATTGAGAAATTAAAGAATATGAACTGGGATATTATTGATGATGAGTTAAATTGGAATTTACCCAAAAATTCTGGAAAACAGCATGTTATTTTGGGATCTAAACAAGTTGAAACAGTGCCAAAGCCTTCTAAGAAAGCCAAGGTAAACCAGAAAAAATTAGATAATAAATTAAAGTAGTTTAGGTTTTGATGATCATATATACTAAAAGGATGAAAATGATAGATAGCTTTTGTTCATGTTTCACAACTATGGCATTATTCTGTATATTTACAGCTTGTTTGGACGGTTGTTACCTATCGTAATGTATTATATTATTACTCTAAATATAATATTTGTTTTGATTGTTATTTAAATTTTATTGTATCGTATTGTTAAATTCGTCTTTACGTAACAATGAAATGTACTACTTTATGTAATAACCGATTTGGTGTGGTCGCGTCGTTTCTTTGTGTTTTTCTCTCAATCTCACCTTTTATTATTATTAAATAATTTTATTTTATCATTGACCCTACCTTTTTATATACCATATCATAATTATTCTTTATAATATTGCAAGTTTATTCATCATATCACAGGTGCGTGATACCATGAAATGATGCCAAAACGACACAATTCATCCAAATTCATCAAACGATACATTACAATACAATACGATACATTATGAAACGATACGTAACAACCATCCAAACAAGTTGTTAGTGTTTAATAATTATTTGAGGGCGTGCCGAAAAAATATTTTCAATTAGAGTTTAAGTTTTATGCATTGACAATATAAAAATATTTACACAATCAGATTATTATAGATATAATTGCTGTAATTTTAGTACATAAAAAGAATTTACATTAACAACTTGAAATAGATGATTGACAATTTACGATAGCATGTTAAATTAGTAAAAATACTTTGTACAGACAATGTATACTAACTTAAATCCTCGTAAGTAATATAATAGCCTTTTACTGGCTTAATTAGCTAGGTCGTCGTCTAAGAATAATATAACGTAATTCTCATAAGTTACTAATACGTGAAAAAATATATTACCCTATTCATGTAGTATCAGTAAAAATAAAATACACCAACGTAGCATATGTTGTACACAAATATCAATATTAGTCAAACTTACAGTTACGTACGACTAAATTTATATCCAAAGGTAGAGAAGCTGTTTCCAAATAGAAACCCGGCATCCTTCCCTCTAAGAACTACCCACCTTGCTCTTGGGGAGACTCGAACTCACAACCTCTCGATTGTAAGTGAAGGTTGCTTACCATCAGAGCAACCCCTCTTGTCTTGTCGAGGGAGCTCGTATTTAGTATCGAAGAAAATCAAGACCGGGCTTCCTGTGGGTTAATTAGGATCTAAATATACATAATTTAAGAAAAGAAAATAGGAATAAGGAAAAGAGAAACAATAGTTAACGAAGGTATAAAAGAGGCTTTCTTTTAGAAGTAACTTTATTAATAACAAATTCTTTAGCTCTTTATTGAGAACACAGCCAAACTTCTTAAGAAAATGTTCAGAAGTGATTTTGACTTGGTTTGGTTTTTATCAAACTAGTTTTTGTACAAAGGATTTGGAAATAATTTGAGAGAATTGTCTCCGAATAATTTAGTTTTCAGGAAATGCTTTTTTTCTTTTCTTTTGGAGACTTTGTGTTAGTATTTGAAGATTAACCTTTTGTAAATTTTGCTAAACCAAAAGGCAGTGGTAAATATGAAAGGGGGGAAGTACAGAAGAAAAATGAGAAAGACTCATAATAACATATTACGTTAAAATCTGTGTAGATTTTTGTACAATGCTCGTGGTTTCGGGTAAAGTAGAGTGTAAGTTCTTGCTAATAACTATAAGCCCGTTTGGATTGACTTATTTTAAGTATTTTTAAGCCAAAATAGTTTTTAAGTTATTTTATTGTGTTTGGATGAAGTACAAAAAGTACTTTTAAACACTTGTTTTTAAGCTAAAATGACAAAAACAAGCTAAAAGCCAAAAGCTAGAAATCCTAACTTATGGCTTAAAAGCTACTTAAAATAAGCTCATCCAATCGGACTCTATGCCTATTTTTGGGATGTTCGGTGCTCAAGTCACAAAGTTGTATCACTGAACTATGTAATTGCAACGATGCGACCGGTCATTTTGAGAATTAGCGTTCCGTTTGATGGTTTAAGGTCTCGTCCAGCTTCGTATCATGTATTATGACTTGCGTGTCTAGTCAGATCGATTTTCGGATGATTCGGGATTGATTTGGAAGAACAATTCTTGTTTTAGAAGCTTAAGTGAAAATAGTTGACGGAAGTTTGACTTTTGTGTAGACGACTCTAGAATGGTATTTTGATGATTCCAATAGCTTCGTATAGTGATTTTGGACTTAGGCGTATGTCTGGATTTGGATTTGGATGTTCGTAGGTTGATTTGATGCATTTTGGCGAAAGTTAAAAAGTTGAAGGTTTGGAAGGTTGAGAGATTTGACGGGGAGTTGACTTTGCTGATATCGTCTTCGGATTGTGATTTCGGGAGTTGAAATAGTCTTTTATATCATTTTGGACTTGCATGCAAAATTTAACATTATTCCGGGTTGATTTGATATACTTCGGTGCGAGTCTTAGAAGTTGAAAGTTCATAAGTTCAT
Source organism: Nicotiana noctiflora (assembly GCA_032618575.1). Classification (NCBI taxonomy): domain Eukaryota; kingdom Viridiplantae; phylum Streptophyta; class Magnoliopsida; order Solanales; family Solanaceae; genus Nicotiana; species Nicotiana noctiflora. The sequence goes on along the minus strand of JASVEL010008806.1, from coordinate 36,609 downwards.
TAAGTTCGATTTGAGGTGCGATTCATAGTTTCGATGTTGTTTGATGTGATTTCAGGCCTCAAGCAGGTCCGCATTATGTCATGAGGCTTGTTGGTATGTTAGGACGGGGTCCCGAGGGGCTCAGTGAGGTTCAGGGTGGTTTCAGATCATTTCTAGGCTATTTTTAGCTACTGATTTTTGGCTACGTGAGACAACCCGGCCCGTCGTCACGAGAGTTACCACCCCGTTACCCCTTCATTTATGTGTTTCATGTTTCTATATCTGTGTTAGAGTCTATTGGGTGAATTGGGATTGACTTTGGTTGAAAATGAGGCATATAGCCTTTTTGAGTGAAGCTTGTTTATGAAAAGTCAACCTGAAGCTAACTATGTGGTTAGAGGGCTCGGAATCGAATTCTGGTGATTTGGTTAGTTCCGGGAGGTGATTAATGACTTGCATGAGCGATCGGAATTGAATTTGGAAGTCCGGTGTAGAAATATGCTTGAATTGACTAAGTTGGAATTTTGGCGAAATCCGATCGATAGGTGAGATTTTGATCTGGGAGTCGGAATAGAATTCCGACAGTTGCAGTAGCTTCGTTAGGTGATTTTGGATATGTCTGCAAATTTTCAGGTCATTCGGACATCGTTTGGTCTGGTTTTTGATAGAATGTAGGTTTCAGAAGTTTTGGTTGAATCTTAGGCTTGAACTGGCCTTAATTTGATGATTCGTGTGTTAAGGGGTGTGTTTTTATGATTGGAACAAGTTCGTGAGATGATTTAGAGTGGATTCGTATTTTTGGTTGAGGTCCCGGGGGCCTCGGGGTATTTTCAGAGGGTTAACAGGTTGAATTTTGGAGTTGTGCAGCTGCTGGTGTGAATTGCAACAGTGGTTTCGCTTCTGCGGATGGGGAACCGCAGAAGTGGCCCCGCAGAAGCGACCTAGTGGTTGCAGATGCGATCAAGGACTGGTCAGGCTATTTCCGCAGGGGCGGTGGTATGGTCGCAGGTGCGGGCTCGCAGAAGCCAGCCCTTGTACGCAGAAGCGGTATTAGGAAATTGGGGGAGATGCGCAGAAGCGGAGGCCGCAGAAGCGGTCCTCGCCAGTTAATGAATAGTCGCAGAAGCGACATAAATTATGCAGAAGCGGTCTCGCTTAAGCGAGATGGGATCCACATAAGCAAAAATGCATTAATGTTTAATATAACAGAAGGGTTCGAATTTCAGAAGTTATATCTCATTTGGGGCTTTCATCTAAGAGGCGATTTAGGCGATTTTGAGGAGAAAATCGAGGGGATTCATCAGGTAAGCAATCATGGACTCAATTTATATTATTATATTATTAAATTATGGAGTTAACACCTGAAAATGGAGGATTTGATGTGTATTAATGGAGGTTTTTGCTCTAAGCTTGGGTTATTGAAAATCATTAATTTAAATGGGCAAACGGAGTCCGATTTTGATGAACTTTATATGTATGGACTCGTGGCGAGATAAGGAACCTGAAAATGTTACTTTTGTATTTTTTTGAGAAGCGGGCCCGGGGGTCGGGTTTTGGCAACTTCGTGATTTTCGGTGTAATCGAGTTATTTCGATTGGGTTATGTTCTTTTAGCCTATTTTGATGTGTTCTTATTGGTTTTTATCAGATTTGGCATCCGAGGAGATGGATTTGCGAGGCAAGCGCAAGGCGAGCTAGGACTTTTGCCGAATCGAGGTGAGTGGTGGTAATAAATGATGTACTGCGGGTTTAAAACTCTGTATTTGCACTATTTAGTGCTATGCTGAGATGAAACACGCGTCATGTGACGAGCGTGGTGATATTATCACTGGGGATTTGGACTTGGTCCCTCCCGATTGATAGTTTACAGTGCATATTGACTGAGACTGAGCTCATACTTGTATAATTGGGCTAGTTGCCATGTTTGGGGCCTTGTGCCGATCTGTAGAATATTAGGGAAGCCTATATAGCCAAATGACCCCTATATCATGTTGAACACATACTCTCAGCCATATTCATAGCTGTATAGCATGACATAAACCAGTACTAGATGTGTACTATAAGTGAGAATACCTAGAGTTGAATACCCTGTTCTAGCTGAGTGGGCCCGAGAGGCCGAGTCTATATTGACTGAGAGGGGTCGAGGACCCATTATGAGGTATTGATATATATACCGGATCGGGCTGCGCGCTGTGCAATATATATATATATATTGGACTGCATGCTGCAGTAATATATATATAATATATATATATATATATATATATGGATCAGACTGCACGCCGCAGTAATATATATGTGGATCGGACTGCACGCCGTAGTATCATAGCGCTTGGGCTGAAGAAGCCCCTCCGGAGTCTGCACACACCCCCAGTGAGCGCATTATATGTTATTGGATCAGGCTGCGTGCATTATCTATATTGATATTCTGCAAAGGTTATTTGACTAGTAGGCTTCTTGACTTGAACCCCATTACTACTCCGACGAGGTTAGTTTTGATACTTACTTGGTACCACTGTGGTGTACTCATACTACACTTCTACATAGTTTTTGTGCAGATCCAGGTACCTCTGAGTGTGCTTGTCGTTAGCTAGATGCTGCTGAGATTTTCTACAGAGACTTCAAGGTATACCTGCCATTATGCTCGCATGCCTCGGAGTCACCCTCTGGAGCTTTACTTTGCTATTATTAACTTTTATTCTAAGACAGTGATATAATAGATATTCCTAGTTACTCTCAGTAGAGCTTATGACTCTGTACCACCGGTTTTGGGGTTGTACGACAGAGGTTCAATTCAGTTATATTATTTCAGTTATCAGTTAATATTTTGCAGTTAAGTTGGTTAAATTTTGTTAATTTTCAGCATGTGTTAGGTTTACCTAATCCTAGGGACTAGGTGCAATCACGATACTTGAGGTGGAATTTTGGGTTGTGATAGATACTGGCAGTACTCATAATTTTATGGATCTTAATGTTGCAAAGAGGTTAGGGTGTTATCTGACAGAGATCCATCCTTTTGTTGTATCTGTAGCTGATGGAAACAACACATATAATAAGGCCATCTGTAAAGGATTTATTTGAAAGTTGCAAGGGGTTCAGTTCATATCTAACATGTTAACTCTTCCAATTGGTGGTTGCAATATGGTCTTGGGAGTGGAATGGCTTGTAACATTGGGTGACCTCTTATAAAACTTCAGGAAGTTGAAGATGGAGTTCAAAATTGGGGATCAGAAGGTGTCGTTAAGAGGCACTCAGTCTCCTATGAATGTAGTGAAATAAGGACAGATGGACAAACTCTTGGCCAAACTTGTTGAGTTGTCAATGATGTTAGTAAGGTAATAGCATCAGAATATGAGATTGAGCCTTGCTTATGGGGATTATGAGAACAAGCAAAGGTGGCAATGAACAGGGAGGGACTGCAGGATCTATTGAAGAAGTATGATGACATGTTTGAGGTTCTTAAAGACCTTCCACCACCCACACAACATAACACATGATTGTTTTGAAAGAGGCTACTTCTCCTATCAATGTTAGACCATATATATCCTACTATATAAAAGGAAGAGATTGAGAAAATGGTTGAGGAACTGATGACTGGTTGTGTGATCATGACTAGTACCTATCTATATTCATCACTAATTGTCATGGTCAAGAAGAATGATGGGAGTTGGAGAATGTATGTGGATTACAAATCTCAACAATCATACAGTCAAGAATAAATTCTCAATACAGGTGATAGAAGATCTGTTGGATGAGTTACATAGTGCCAAGTTTTTTCTCAAAGTTGGACCTAATATCAGGGTACTACCAAATCAGAATGTGGGAAGATGACATTCCGAAGACTACTTTTAGTACTCATCATGGCCACTTTGAGTTGTTGGTCATGCCCTTTGAGCTAACTAATGGTCCATCTACCTTTTGATGAATTAATTTTTTTTCCTATCTCAGGAAGTTCATCCTAGTCTTTTTTTATGACATCTTGATGTATAGCTCTTCCTAGAAGGACCACCTTTTGCATCTGGAGAAAACCGTCCAGATCCTAAAAGCTAATGTTTTGTTTGTAAAGCAAAGCAAGTGTGCCTTTGGAGAAACTCTTTGAACAAGGGTTTCTCCAAAGGCACACTTGATTTTCTTTGTAAATAGAACATTAGCTCTTACGATCTAAAAGGTTTTCTCAAGATGCAAAAGTTGGTTCTCCCAGGAAGAGCTATACACCAAAATGTCATAAAAAAGAGTAGGATGAACTTCCTGAGATGGGTAAAGGAGGCATTAGTTAGCCCAAAGGGCATGAACAAGAACTCAAAGTACCCATGATGAATTCTAAAAGTGGTTTTGAGAATGTCATCTTCCCATATTTTGATTTGGTGGTACCCTGATCTAAAGTCCAACTTTGAGAAAAGCTTGGCACCGTGTAACTCATCCAACGGCATTTCTATCACTAGTATTGGAAATTTGTCCTTGATTATATGAATGTTGAGCTCCTTATAATGCACACTCATTCTCTAACTCCCGTCCTTCTTCTTGACCATGACATTTGGTGATGAATATAGACTGGTGTTGTTCCTTATCACACCATCGGTCATCAATTCTTCAATTATTTTCTAAACTTTTACCTTTTGTATAGTAGGATACCTATATGAACGAATGTTGACATGAGAAGTAGCCTCTTTCAACAAAATCTTGTGGTCATGAAACCTAGATGGTGGAAGGTCTTAGGAACCTTAAACAAGCCATCATACTTCATTGCTACCTTTGCATGTTCTTCTAGACCCTATAAGCAAGGCTCAACCTCATAATACCTATTAATATTGAGTACCTGTTAATCCCTATAAGAAGACTGAGTACCTCTTAATGACACCTTCTAACCCCCAATTTTGAACTCCATCTTCATCTTCCTGCAGTTCCATAAGAAGTCACCTAGTTTTACAAGCGACCGCACTCCCAATACCATATTGTAGCCACCAAAAGGAAAAGTTAACATGTTAGACATTAACTAAACCCTTTGCATCTTCCCAATGAATCCTTTATAGATGTCCTTATTGCACATGTTGCTGCCATCAGCTACAAATACAGCAAAAGGATATATCCTTGTCAAATAACACCCTAATCTCTTTACAACATTAAGATCCATAAAATTGTGAGTGTTGCTTGTATTAATCAAAATCTTCACTATATTTCCTTTGATTGATCCTGTAACCCTCATAGTTATGAACATGGATCTGAAATTCTCAGTACAAATCATAGAATGTGCATAGACATGGTATAGGATAGCCCCATCAAAGTCGACATCATAGGCTAACCTTTCCATGTTCAGTAACTCAGAAGGATAAAAAAAATTGTCCTCATTACCGTTCTCTTCCTCCTCTATTTCTACCACCTCTATAGAAAATAATTGCCTCCTCTTTACACATACATATCGTGGAACACATTTTTCTTCATAGTGAAAGCAAAATCCATTAGCCTTCTTTCATCTATATCAGTAGGGCTCAAAATTATTGTATTTGTATAAGATGGCTTAGTGGTTCCTGAATAAGAACTCCCGCTTTTTTTGGAAATATCGGGTTTAGTTTAGAGTAGTTTTGGTATGGGTATTGTGAGTGGGTGGGATTTGTGAAAGGTTTATGGGTTGGCCTAGGGGTAGAAAGAACAAGAATATTTTTCAAGTCTTGTCTTTGTATGAGTAAGGTATGTTCTTGAATTATAGCTAGGCTAATGGCTTTCTGTAGTGATCTAGGTGCAAACATCTTGACCAGTAAGCCAATCTCATGTTTAAGACCTCTCAGAAAATAACTAGCAACATATTCTTCATTCAATTACACTGTAGTTAGTAATTTATCAAACAAATCCGTATAGTCTTGTATAGAAGTTACTTGCTTAAGGTCCTCCAAATCGCCCATTGGATCGTCGAACTATTTTGACCCAAATCTCGCATATAAACATCTCACATACTCTCTCCAACTAGGCCAGTCCCTTAACAGTCGAGTCTTCATGAATACTTAATCCCATTGGAGAGTCTTCCCAACCAAACGGCAAGAAACCAACTTTACTTTTGAAGCTTCAGGAGTTTCGACTACCTCGAAAAACTGCATGCGCTTATACAACCAGTCACGAAGCTCGATCCCGTCAAACTTAGTAAATTCCAACTACTGGATCCTAGTAGGCAACTCATATACCTCCCTTCAATGAGCCCTAGATTCTATAGTTGTTGCACATTCCTATGCAGGTCGTCGATTATCCCCACCCGTTAGAAGAATCTTCTTGCGTTCCTCCATCGAATGTGCAAGTCTTTCATCCAATAGTTCTACGTAGTTCTACCATTTTTTCAACAATTCCTTCGAGTGATCCTCGAAGGCCATCCAAATCTCGGCGAAGTTCCTAAATTCTGGTGTTGTGCTCTGCCATTTTTCACTCAGCACGTCTAAGGAAAGATCGAGTCCGATGCCAATGATACGCGCTAACAGAATTAAAAATTAATTATGTGTACTAAAGAGCAAAATTAGGAGAATTTCCCTTCAATAGATCACTTAGCTGAGTTAAGTCTGAGAATTTACAGAGAAAAAAGAGAGTTTTATTGAAATCAATCACAATTCAATGGTACATTACAATAGTTTCAATCTTCAACTTATATCAGAAGGAGGGGAAAAGGAGTTAGCTATAGCTAACTTCCGGAAGGTTCTAGGTAACTACCTAACTACCTTACTGCACATGTGCGCCTCACGTGACTCCTACTTATTTTACAACTGAAACTCGAAAGTGATACAAATATGTAAATCAAGATAATGTGGACCGTAACATTTGTCAACTATGAAACCTAACTCCAAACACTCAAACATACTAGTGTTTAAAGAGCAACGATTATAGAATGCCAAATACATACACAGCCCCTCGAAGTTGGCTTCAATTTTATTTAGACACTTCAACTAAGGTCAACACCTATTAAACACTTTGACCTTGAAAAAGTGGCTCATTAAACACTTTTTGCTGATATGACACATGAGTGGTTGTAACCATCTGTGGAGCATGTGAAATGTTTCTTTCTTCTGTCTTCTTGTTATCCTATGTTTGGATAGATTATATCATTTGACGTTGTTTCATGATATCACACACCACTAATATGAAGAATAAACTTGCAATATTATAAATAAAAATGATAATACGGGGTAAAATTATTATATGAAAATATTGGATAAACATTAAAATAAAATTATTTAATTATAATAAAGGGTGAGATTAAGAGAAAAAGACAAGGTAACGACACGACCATGCCAAATCGGTTGTTACATAAAGTTGCACATTTCATCATTATATAACAACAGATTTAACGATACGATACAATAAAATTTAAGTAACAATAAAAACAAACATCATCTTTAAAATTACGTTGCAATAGATAATAACCCTCCAAACAAGCTGTAAGGGATTTGGCAGATCTAGTTTTTGAAGTAGACTTCTCTAGCGCACGTGTCGTCGTTACTCTTACTAGCCCAGAAATCTGTTTTTTTTTTAATCTATATCTATATCTATATATAAATATAATTGAGGGACTTAGGCCTCATTTGTTTTTTTTAAGATTAAGACGTCTGAATCTGAATACACATCTGAATATTAAGATGTGTATTAAGATTAAGACATTTGAATCTGAATACACATCTGTATATATTAAGATCTGTATTAAGATCTGAATCCTAAAAATTAAGACTGTTTGATTTCTAACATCTGAATGCATAAAATTTATTTTTACTTGAAAAATAATAAATATAAAATTCAAATGAAATACTAACTAATATAATACTCTATCAATAAAATATATAGTTTTTAAAAATATGATAGTTGTTGATGGTGATGGATAACTGGTGAATGCCAATTAGAGGCAGTGGTTCGTAGTAGTTTTGGTTGATGACGATGGTTCGTGCTAGTAGCTAGTAGTGATTGGTAGTGGTGGCGATTATGATTGAGGATGGTGGTGGTGGGTGGTAATAGCTGGTGGTTTGTGATGGGCGGTGCCGGCTGTGGTTGTTAATGGTGATGGGGTGGTTGGTTGTGGTAATTGAGGTGGATAAGTGTTGATTGTGGGTGAAAATAATAGTGGTTGGAGTGGTAGGGATGGTGATGGTGATGATAATGATTGATAATGATGGCGACTATGATTGAGGATGATGGTGGTGTGGTTGACTATGGTGGTGGTGGTGGTGGTGATGGTGGTGTTGGTGGTGGTTGACTATGGTTGTGGTGGTGGTGGTGGTGGTGGTGGTTGACTATGGTGGTGGTAGTGGCATGGTGGCAGTTGATAATGGTGGGCGGTGATGGCAATTAATAATGTATATGTAATAACATCTTAATGAAATTAAGTCTCTGTTATAAATCTTAATCAAACAGACCTATTCAGACATATTAAGTGATTGTGAAGTAAAAAAAACAAACGCACTTAATGATTAAGATCTGAATAATTAAGATTCAGACTTTAAAAACAAACACACTTAACGTCTTAGATCTGAATGATTAAGATTCAGACCTCCATTAAGTGCAAACAAATGAGGCCTTAGACCAGTTACGTGGCACTCTCATTTAGCGGGAAATACGTTTTCCTGCCTCAATTTTGTTCCCGGAATTTACACCTTAAAATTCATTACCAAAACACGAAAAGTCTCTTCCCTACAAATGAACCGCTTTGCATACACAACCGTCACTTTCGCTATGATTCTTTTCTTCCCATTTAACATTTTGTTTCCATATTTATCTCTCTTTCCATACTCTATCTATTGATTACCCAGTAATCTTTCATCGATATTTTTCCTCCTCATTTCCTCTGCATTCGTTGAATTTCTCTACAGTAATCTTCTTTACCTTCTTTGTTCTTTTTTGGGAGGAAGGAAAAAATTCGTTAATTCACTGATAATCATTATATTTTTCGCTCACTAGAAAATTAAACCTCATCAAATGGTAACTTTTGCCGCTAATGAAGTCCTCGGAGAAAAACTTATTTCGCCCGCGGTCTCAGCAAATATTGGTATTCACTCCATAACTGCCGGTCTATAATCGTTTCAAAATTAATCTATACCATCTATACATTATTATTATATATTTGCAACATATAACATTTATACACCCTAATCCAATTGTATAGGTGTGGACAGTCAATGATTACCAGGCCAAAACGCCGTGAATAGATTGAGGTACAGTCCAAAGCTTTTTCGCTACTATACTTTTTTCAACAATTCATACATGATGGTCTAAAAGTATTCTTGAATAGTATAACTTTTTCCCGCATTTCATAACGAAGGTTGTAAAAATACTAAAAACGATTTAAAAAGGTAAGTTTGCAAAAAACTAATATTCGTCACTACTATCATTTTTAAACAATGCATAACTAATGGTGTAAATATTCTTAAATACTATAATTTTTTGCCACTAATAGTGCAAAAAAGTTGTTTTACTTCTGTTTTTTGGGGATAAAATCTTGACAACAATATCTTTAAATGTTGATTATAGTTTGCTTATGTAGAGATTTAGACTATTTTACTTCGAAATTAGTATTGAAAATTTTCATTACATTTTCATTTTTGTAAAACCACTTTTTCGTTTAACTTTAGTAGTCAGATATTTAGAAAAGCTTGCACTGTAAATTCGATAAGATATTTTACTATATAGGTTATACATAAATAAAAAATCTTTAGATGACTAAAAACCCTTACATGACAGAGAAAAAAAAGTGTTAAGAAAAGATGGATTAAAATATTATCTTTAATTTAAGTCGGAACGAAAGGCAAGATGACTTGCTTATGCAGAAGTCTAAAAAAATATTATTGTTTGTAATAATCCATATCACTTATGACAATTATTTGCATCTAAAATACAATCACTAATATATATATATATATATATATATATATATATATATGTATATATAATTTAAGAGCAACATTTGACGGAATTCAAAGGCGTAATTTATATAACAATAATAACAATCTAGCAGAATCCCACAAAAGCCTAATTAAAAAAATACAAAAATTATATATGTCATATTTTTATTTAGATTTTCTTCCCTATTCTAATTTTTTTTTTTAAATGTGTCATATATTTTTTTATTTTTTGGTGTTATGAAAATGTGCTCTTTTATTTTGATTCAATTGCGCGAAGCGCAGGCCATTTAACTAGTTTCTAATAATCAAGAAATCTTCGTGAGCCAGTAGTGCTAAGTTTGAAACGTGCAGATACTTGACTCGCCCTACAATTTTCCATTTAAATTAAAAGCTCTTGTCTGCAACAAAGTTCCAGGCCATAATGTACATCATACACTATGATATTACCACTAGACCAAAACCTTGATGTGAGCCAAACGTAGCTTTTTCAATCAACACTATAGTATTTATGGTCTAATGTCTGCTTCATTTACTCAAATTTTCAACCTTTAATAGAAACACAAGAGCTATGAGCAAAATCTTTAAGCTAAAGCTGCATCCAAACCGAACCATATACACACACTCAGTTAACTGCATGATTAAGTAGACCAATTTTCAATTTCAACACTGTTGTTCGGAGACACGTTTCCAGAATAGTCGGGCTAACCAAGCTTTGACACTCAGCTGATAGCTCTCAACACAAACTAAACTAGTTTCAGAGATACAAAATGCAATTCTTATGCCTAATGAGTTTGCATCATGAAGAATATAGATACAATAATAGCAAAATACAACAAGAGGAACACATTAATCCAAACGACGTCGCTGGAGTGGAAAATGTAGCATGGTCTTAACACCAATTTAAAGTTCATCCTGCAACAACACAAGAAGAGCAACTAATGTCACTGAAAGTGCAAGGTATAACATGCCCAACAAAACAAGTAGTTCATCTACCAAGCAGTAATTCATTCACCAGATTAGTTTCGACCTATCAACTAGGACTTTTCATAACATTGTTGATCATTACGCTTCATCGTTCCATATTTTCTAGTATTAAAACAATTTACTTGCCTTGTTACAATTTGTCTCAGTAACCTCTGTTTCATGCTGTACTAGATAAAATTACAAATTATACTGGATATGACTGAATTTAATGTGAGTTAACTGTGTAATTACTGTAACCTCTACTTACAACGTATTGAAACTATGTGCATTGCAGGAAAAATCTATTAACTAAAACTTATTTGAGATACAACTTGGATCGTCCTATAAAGGATGAAACAGTTTTAAGTATGCCTTTGTTAAAAAAATGAAGCCTTTAAGAGAACTTTATTGACAATGTATGGTTCCAACAACCAGTTAAAGTTTTGTCCTGCAAGAAATTTTGTTTGCAACAGTAATGTGCAATTTGCAGTTGTGATATAACAAAACAAGGATATATCTATCCATTTGAAGGCATCACTTTTCAAACTGAAGCCCAAAATAAAGGTGATGATTTTCTTCCCAGTTAATAATTATTTGAACTCCATAAAAATTTCAAAGAATCAATCTTTTTACTGAATTAACCAAAATATTTTCTTCATAGGCTGTGAAGTGGACAGTATTTGGGCCAATGAACAATAAGCACACATCTATCGAGACTGCCAATGCAATTGAGCAATCGTTTATGGACAATTAGAGATTTAGAGAATAAGTCTGGTTATCTTGGATTAGGAGAGGCAGGGGTGGAAGAGGTGGGATAAGAGGAGAAGATATCTGAGCTTACATGATAGTCATCCATATAATCGTGGTGATACCGCTGCAGAAAAGTATAACATCAAAAATTAGAAATTACAATTTCAAAACAAATGTACAGTAAAACAACGAGACATGGATGTCAAAACAATTATTGACAGTTGCACCTATTTAAGACCTTATCAAGCAAACTGAATTGGTTTTTTACAATCATATATATATATATAGGTTTTTCCCTAAAAAACAACTGACTTAACAAAAGGCCAGAAGCTTCAAGTATTTCTGGTGGAATTAATGAGCAAAATTAGGCTTCAGAAACACGAGGAAGTAAAGATCCCATTGCAAAGAGGACTTTAGTATAGAAAGCGATAGACAAACAAATTCTGAAGTTCCGATCGCTGAAAGAAAATCAGCATGCATTAATAAGTCGCGATGAAATTGCATCTTTTAACTGAACTTTTTCATTAAAATCTTTAACAGGGAAGGCTTAAGGGACAAAAGAAGGAGAGATGAACAAGGCAAATGAAAAGAAAAATACTGCGAGGAAGCTGACTGGTAAAAGCATATTTAAAAATCTGAATATACAGACACTAACCTTCTTGTATCTGTCCCGATGTCGGTCCCTACCCCTTTCTCGTCTCCTCCTTTCACCTTCCTCTCTTGCTCTTTGAGCTTCCTGAGAATTTCCAACCATTTTAGAACTCATGCATCACCAAAAGAAGATTAAGTACAATGTTACTGATAAGCAAGAACCATTACCTCTTCCTCTTTTGCTTTTCTCACTTTCTCTGCCTCTTCAAAAGCCTCCTTTTCAGCCTGAAGGAATGGTTTAAGAAATTCTTAAGCAGTAGAAGAGAAATCAAGCTACAAATTACCAGTAAAAGATGGAAGATCAAGTACAGACCTCCCTATTGGCAAACACTTCCTGAATCACTTGTTTTGCATAATCTGGCTCATCACACACCAAAATGTTATCAAAAACGGAACCTGCCTTTACCTGCATTCCGACATATTATATTCCACTTGTTACAGTATAAATTAAAAAATACTGAGTTAGCTGTCAGAGAAGATGACATTGTCCAGGAAAAGATGGTCTATTTACCTGCCAAACTTCGATACCAACATATTTGATCGGCTTCAGTACGTAGAGATCAGGATCATCTTCAAATTCTGGAAACAAAGAAAAAGATCAGGATCTGTTTTCCAATTTTCTCCTAAAACTGCATGGCAGTGTCACACGAAAAACTCAATTTGAAATTATTGCAAACATTGATTACCTGGATTATCAATCCAAGGAATCTTCCATTTTCCTTTATAGTTGGGATTCTTAATTTTCTGCATCACAAAAACAGAGTCAGTAGATATTCCAGGTCATGCTTAATAACCAACCATTGAAAAGGATTTTCAACATACCTTCCTTTTCCATGGACCACGGTATGCTGGATTAGGTACTTTGGGTGGCTTCCACATACCATCCTCTTCATCATCCCAGTTATTTGGCTGATCAAAAGAAAAGCAAATTTTTTTATATATAGGTTAATCAACTTAGAAGATGTAGTCTCGTCACTCTATATCATGTATCTTATATGACAACTTTCTTACACTTTGATAAAATATCAACCAGAAAACTATCTGTCCAGTGTCCTCTCCATCTGTCACTACAAAGAAGCTTAGCCTCTTCTATAGGGATGTGATCGAGATGGAAAGAATCCAACGAAAACAGAGATGACAAGAAAGAAAATCTTGTGGTATCGGACTGCATAGGACTTCATTGTCTGTGGTATCGGGCTGCATAGGACTTCATTGTCTGTTTGAATCTTGCTTTTTCCTACCTCAATTGCTAACCAAAAAATATGGGTAGTGCCATGCAGGTGGAGAAAAGATGAAAAGGACCTAATGGAGAGAGAGAGACAGAGGCATTCACTACAACAACTAGCAAGTGTCATTCAAACTAGTAGGGTCAACCATATTTCATAATTTTTGCAGGGACTGTCAATCTACCCACGACCCTCCTCAATCCAGATTGGAACCAATAATACAAAAAATTTAATGGAATAGAAGTTCACATAGGCACAGTTATATATATGAGAGAGAGAGAGAGATCGCAAAAAGAAATAGAAACTTGTAAAGCTAAATGGAAAAGCTGTTCTAGAATTATCATATCCCAGAAAAGGAGTACATAAAACCTCATCAACAATGCAGGTGAAATGAACTTGGTTTCCGTTAAATATGGTCCAGTTGAAAACTAACCTTTTTAGCTTTCCGGTCTGGAATCTCTCTCGGAATAGAATCATATCCCTGGAGTAAAAAGATCTAAGAAAGTCGGCAATCAAGCCAAATTGCTAAAAACTACAGAAATACAACCGCGTACAATATAAATTACCTCAGGTTTGATGTCATCTGGATCTTCAATATATTCTCTGTCTTCCCAGTCTGCAGGCTATAAAGCAAGGAAATAAGTGAGGGGCAACCACCACGTAAGTACCAAAAACTTCGCAAAGTAAGGGACGGAAGACAGTTTAATAAACAACAGTTGTCTAATTTTTCAACTTGGAAGAGATAAAGGAAATATCAGCTTATAATGAGAATCTCTTTCTCAGCTAAATTTATGACCAGTGCGCAATGTAATAAAGTTAGGCCTCGGCAGGTATTCCTAAGTTTTGCAAAACCACCTAACCTCAAGTTGGTATACCTTTTTTGCATTTACATCCTTGATTTTGCGGGGAGGAAGTATGTCCCAGTCTGTGTACATACTTCCAGAATCTCTTTCTCGACCATCAATCCAGATGCTGTAGGATGCATCAGGTCTAAGAATGAACGTGTAGAAATGTGTTAATTTGTCTGTTTCACATTCTAATTCCTTCTTGATGGGGTAATTCTGGCCTTGGTAGGAAAGTATAACATGAAGTTTCTTTGTCTGTGTACCACAGATATCTGGCCCAAACATAAAACTGCAGCAACAAGCAAAATAAGCAAACATATATCAGAAAGTAGGCTTCCAGATCATAAAGTACATTGACACAAATAATAAACTGGGGGATATGCAAAATAGAGGAGAAGCTCTTCCCTTCGACATATACGGAATTACATTCTTTACTTCGCTCTACTTTTCGACTCTGATTCTTTTACTGAATTATCAGTAACTCTTAGAACTAAGATATTCAGTGTACAAGTTCCATCCATGAATTATGATGTAAATGCATGTTTATCCAACTGGCGATCCTTATCTAATCAGGATCATAGGTAAGACATCCAAAAAAAGAGAGTGGTTTTGCTGCTAAAGGATATCGGATCAGGGAGATCACTGGCATGTTTCATAATACCATGTAATTTTGCACTAAGAATTCATGCATATAAAATTTGAAAAGTGGTAGTGCCCGTCAAAAATCCTTCACGGGAAAGGGGAAAAAAAGGATGCTGCCAAAAACCATGCAAGCCAATCAAAAAATCTCCAGATTATGGGATGTCTTAAATGGAGAAAGAGAAGTTCACATCCTGAACATAACAAGAAATGACCTGTATGGAGTGTCTCCACCAAATTTCTTCTGATTGACATATCCAGAGAGAAGCTTTATATAACCCCCTCCACATTCAATATCTTGCTCAAACTTTATAGAATACTGTACAACCAGTGTTCTGTTTTTATTGCTAAATTCCGATATTTTTGCAGAGACAGCAAAATGTTTGGCATCCTTTGTTGTCTGGATACCTGCAAAAATCAGTATCCATCTTAAATCTGCCACTGAATTCTTCATCAGCCAAACAAAAGCACGAGGACTTGCAGTTGAGTATGAGATATTCACAAAGGAAGGAGACAACTTCTTTATCAAAATAGAATTTAGCTATATGAATATGAAATCTGAGGAGTTTGGAACTGCAAAAAAAATGATCATGAAGATTCCTTGTAGAAGATATAATACCTGTCTCAAACAACTTGCATATGTACGTTCAAGACTTCAAAGTTTTATTTGATTGGCCAACTTTGATGATCCCTTTATTGTTTAAATCAATTACCAGAAATCATCTAATATTGTAAATCCGTTGTGCTTTAGAGAGTTAGAATAGGAAACAGTAAAACAGGTGGGTTGCTCCTAACGCACCAAATTATGATAGCAATACACTCTCGGGAGATTTCACCATTAGCATATCTAGACACTAAACCGTCAACTTTCATAAACTTAATAAAGAAAAATACCATCCTTAGAAGATACCATTTACTGTTAGATCAACGAACGGAATGAATGGCTAGTATTTCACGTGCCTATGCACCAAATTTATAGTAGGGCGTATAAGTGAAATGGTTTTGCAGCAAAGCAGAGATGATGAAGCAGCAGAAAGTTTTTTTTTAAAAATTATTCAAAACTACGAATCCGATGATACAATTGATTAGCCGGATTAAGAGCTTCGTAATGATACCATTTTGACAAGCTGGACAAGCATAAAATGTCACCTGTCCATTATCAGGTGGTTTAAAGGTAGGAAAGCCAAGTGATAAAACCTCTACTTCCTCTTGCAAGAGCATCTCATCTCATGCTAAGTAAATCTAGTGTTCATAGTATTTCCTTGCCTCTTATTGCAATTGTGTTAAAGGCGAATATTGAGATAAGCTACCGAATGCACTACACTTTGGAGAGAAAAGAAATAGAAGAAGTGATCAAATGCCTTCAATATTCTTAGTCAACCGCATTCAGCAATTGACTCTAAAGTTCAAAAGGAAGAAAAATTTTGATGAGTAACCATGTAGCAGACACTCTAAAGCTTGGCAATATACCACTTTCATTTTACTACTTTTAAGTTGTTGACACTTGTGATCTTATACTGCAAGTCAGCGGCATTTACTTTAAGTTCCCACATGAAAAGTATGAGAAAACATATTAGCAACAAATCATCAAGTTCCAATAAACCTAGCATCTTGCAGTTCCATTTGAAAGCATAAATGTTGCAATCACTGTATATAGAGCAATATAACTCTACTCAATTTTCTATATTTTGAAAAAACAACCAATTATGCATACAGGTGGAGACTTCCAAAAGTCAAACCTTTGTCATCAGGATCACCAGCCCATGTGCCGGCCGTATGCTTAAATGAGCCTGCTTTTCCTTCACTGATTTTCCAGTCTGACTTCACCCATCTGCTCCTCCATCCATCTTTTCCACATCCAATATAAAAATTAAAAATTAAAAAAAAAATAGAACAATAATAATCAGAATTGAAGGAATCCAACTTCAATTACTTACACATTTGAGCAATTCAAGTACTAAGTGACTAGCTAATTATCATTCTGCAAACCCAGAATCAACCTATTTTTCAAAGATAGATACAATCCATGTACGTATTTAGTAGCCAAGCATATTTAAGTGTAGAAATTAAGTTCAGCCAGATTTCACATGTTCCATTCAAGTTCAACCAATTATTCCAATAAACTTTTGGGGTCAACTCATAAGAAAATGGAAGAAAGCACAAAAAGAATATATTCCATTCTTCCAAGTAAAACACGACCACAAGCTCACCCAAACCCAAATTGACTTTAAGAAAAATTATACATAATTCAAATAACATAAAATTCAAAGCTCAAAAAACTGGAAGCAAGAAATGCTATTAAACTCAGAATAAATAAATACATATAATGAATTTACCATCAAAACTTTCTTCGAAGAAAATCTCAGATACTGAAGAAGTGATAAGTGTAAAGAAGAGCAAAACTAGTAGAAAAGTTTCCAACGAGAATATCAGTCTACTTGTTTTATGCTCGGAGAGAGCCATTTGCTCTTTTTATGAAAACTTTTGGGTCGTTGGGCTACTTATACAAAGTTGCTTTGCAATTTAGATCTTGACTTTTATATAATTACGATAATATCCAGGTCGTTAGTTCTTTTCTATTTTTATTTTTTAGTTGAATTTTTATTCTTTTTCATTTTTTTCTTTTTAGATGTCCTCCAATAAAAAAAAATGGATTTGCACGTTGCTTCGACCAATAGAATTGCTTGTAGTGCCATCCTTTTTGGTTCATAGTCCTACTTTGATAGTGGGAACTCCGTTTGTTAAGAAAGTTCCAATCTTTTGAATCATTTGTATGAATTTAATGTAATATTTATTTATTTTTAATTGAATACCTATTATTTGTCATTAGAGGTAAGGGCCTACCAACCCTTTATTGATCTAAGGCATCTACCCTTGACAAAAGAAGACGAAAAGAAAGCCGATTGATACCTTAGCTTTTGAACCAGATTCTTCAATTATGTTGCCATAGGGTGAAGCGGCCACCTCATTCATTCGTTCGAGTAATTCATTGCCTTATTTTATCTAGTCTCTATAATTACCTAGACTTGAACATACAAAGATAATTCTAGCTTGTTTCCTTCTAAAGAAGACAGAAGTACCGAAACAACTATAATATGCACCACTCCAATTAAAAAATAAATTCTAGTCATTTATGCAGCCGCTTCTACATCCTTTGATATTTTAATTTGGGAGAACTAAGAGACTGACGCATTCGGTGACTTTCGTGATCGCCTCACTAAACGCAAATAAATACTAATATTTTTGTTAAACTTTTAATTATGTATTTCAAGGATTATACTTATTTTGTTAACCACGAAATCTTATCATGCAGTGTGATTTTTTATATATAAATAATATTAATGTTAAAATTTTGAGACGATTAATAACAAAATTATTAAAGTAGTTATTGAATCAAAGGCATAACCAATCCGACCTACAACCGCACAAAAAAACTAACATCAAATAGGGCCAAAATTTTACGGTATAACCAGTTTTCGAATTGGTCAATCAAAAATAGCCAGTGTTTATTAAATCAACGAAAAATAGCCACCATTTTGCTGAAATAGACATCGTCCAGTATAATATACTAGAGTTCGGTGCACTTGTGTATCAACTTCAGCATATTATGCTGGATCGGTATACTTTGCTGGCTCTAGTATGATATATTGGAGTTTGAGCTTCAAACTCCAATATATTATACTGGAGCATTATACTTGCCGGAACTCCAGTATATTATGCTGGAGTTCTAGTGTATTTATGTTGGAACTTTATCATATTATGTTGGAGTTCCAGCATACTATCCCGGAACTCCAATATAATATGCTGGAGTTCCAGTATACTTATGCTGGAACTCCAGCATAATATACTGGAGTATTTTTTAGGTTTTGAACAGTGTTTTCGCTCAGATTTATCTTTACATTAAAAGTGGCTAAATTTCGATTACTTTTGAAATTAGATTATTTTTAAATGACCAATTTTAAATCTAGCTATTCTAAAAATCTATATGTAATGTCAAGGATAATTTTTTTAATGGAATATATAACTCCAATAAATTGCATAATTTATAAGACATTCTATGCTGTAAACTTTTTATTGCGTTAATATATCTGGACCAGTAGCATAGTTTACGAGTTCAACTGAATTCAATATCGCGATAAATATAGATTAAAAATTCATTAAAGTTGCAATAAATATCAACTTCTGAACTCATTTCAAATATAATAACTAATACAGTAATAAGTCAATGCTACAATCTTTACAAATTAAATTCGTTGAATTTACGGAGGGTAGAATTAACTATGTCACTCATAAAGATAGGAAAAATAAAAATAAAAAAACTGATTAGTTTTTTCTTCTTTTTATTTGGGAGGGCAGGGTTGAGGGGTGGGGAGGCATTAATTTTGCTATATTAAATTTAAGTAAAATTAGTATGTATTATATTACTACATTTTCTCGAAGATCAAACGATCAACTTTCAAAAGGAACGAGATATTTAATAACCGCATCCTTAAATATTCAAATTCAAAAACTAGTATAGAGTTGAAAAAGCAGAACGCTCATATAATAGCATATTGATGTGAATTATTTAATGATGAAATTAAAATTTTCGTAGGATATTTATATTTAATATATATGTATAAAAAATTATTTTACATAGTACGATTGATCTATAGAGCTAAATTCTTACAGAATTGAAGGAAAATATTTTAAGCCATTCACTTTCCGCGGTTATTGCTATAATCATATTATGTCCATGAAATGTGTCCAAACCCCATAGTTGAGCAAGGGAACTATTAAGTAATTTTGTTAAGGATTTAAGATATAAATTGATATTGTATATAATATTTTATAGTATGTTATTTTACATGTAATAGTAGATGAATTATTATTTTTTATTAAATTGTCACAATTAATATTTATCCTAAAAATTTATGTCTAATTTAAAATATATCTGATCTGAATGTATAATAATTCTTTTTAAAATAGAGTGCCGAAAAGTTAAATTTGTTTGTCAAAAATAGGGATACCAACAAGGAGATAAAGTCAGTCTTCTTGATCTGCATTGACTTGGTGCAATGACAAAGTCAAGATTTGAAGTTTGTATGTACGAGATTTTAGTTCTTTTATGTTATTATTAGGTTCTAAATTAATATTTATATATATTTAGTAAAAATTTAAGACAAATATAAAATTTGAACTAAAATTACTGGATTCGGCCGAGCTCGCAAATCCTATTATAGCTACGCCCCTGCTTGACTGGGCACTAATTTTTCATTAAATGATTGTAGCATAAGACTATTACTAGTAGTAGTGTTAATATTCAAAGTCTTCCAAAAGTCTCCTCCAAAAGCAAAGACCGATTGTCATGCTTGACACGGTCTGAAGATATGACTTGTCAATTTTCCACGAAAATTACTACTACTATATTTCATGTGAAACACAGCACTTCTAATTCTAAAATGAACAATAAACCAATAAATGTGTAATTTTACTGGTATGTATAAACACAAAATGTGAACTTAATCGGAGGCGAATGTAATGTTTAACCGCCGGATTTAGTTGGATTCATAACTTTCTATGCGGAATAAAGTATAAAAATTTATTAAAAATGTAAAAATAGTAGATATGAACACATAACTTTAAAAATATAATAGGTTCAATATTGAAAGTTCAACCTATAGAATTTAAATCCTGAATGAATTTACGTTTTGTTTGTTTATACTAAAATCAATAGATGCACAACCTGGTGTTGAAGTATTTCAATATGTTAAAAAATGACAACATGGTGTCAAAGTATTTCACGCTCCACATAGGATTGGGAAGGGCCGCATTCCAAAAGGTGTGACATAAATAGTCTAATTTGAACCACAGTTAATTAACGTATAGTTTCTTATCACTAAATCATTTAAGAGCCTATTTGGCCAAGCTTCTAGGAGACCAAAAGTACTTTTTTGGTCCAAAAAAATACTTTTAAAAAAATTTAAGGTATTTTGCCAAAATGAAAAAGTACTTCTTAGCAACAGCAGAAGCAGTTTTTTTGCTTCTAAGGAGAAGCTACAAATTGTAGCTTCTTCCTAAAAGTAGAAGCAGAAGCAGAAAGTTAATTTATTCAAGAAAAAAAATAACCTTACAATAAATTTATATTTTTTAAATTATCCCTCATTAATTTAATTTTTCTTTTTTTTCTTTTTCTTTTTTCTGCTATACATTTATTTTCTTTTATTTTAGTTAAGTTTTATTCTCTTTCTCCTATTCTTAAGAGTAGATTTAAATTTAATTTGAATGGTGTATTTTGACATATAAATTATCATGTAAATAATAAGTATAATAATAAACACTCAATATTGTTGATTTAGAATAATTATATTTATATTAATTAGAATTTTTAATTTATATTTTTACATTGCATTTTTGTATTTTAATTTAATTCTTTTCTACTAAATGTTTAAATTTATTTTTCTTTTCTAAATAATACTAATCGTAAATTGAACATTTGTCCTTTTTTGCAATTTAATACTAAAAAGTACTTTTTTAAAATATTGGTCAAACACGGTGAGCTTGCAAAAAAGCACTATTCACACGAATTGGTCAAACACAAAACTACTTATTTTGGTAAAGTACTTTTCATAAAGCACTTTTAAATAAAGGCGTTTTTCAAAATAAATAGTTTTTGACAAATTGACCAAATGAGCTCTAAGTAAGTTGATACAATTTGATGTAAAACTAGGCGCGAAGTAAATGCTTGCCTTAGAAAAGAATGTTTATTAACCCATGGAACTTAGGAGATACTCTTTTATTTAACTCAGTTGATAAAGCTTGTATGGCTCAAATGTTTGCAAGCATTTATAAATTCAGAACAATCAATGAAAATGAAGGGCCAATTATAGCAAGTCCTAACATATCTGAAATTTGATAAGGGAAAAGATAATTGAAATATTTGTATGGACAACAGAAAATATTGGTGATCTTTATTCATGATAATGGATTAATCTACCTCTCCATGAAGAGGTTCAGATCTTTAAAATCATGTTTCAATAGATCTACCGTTATTCTGTCTTTTTTGTCTTGGGTTCTCACTCTGTATTTTACTCTGTATTTCTTAGAGCCCACATGGGGAGAGAGTGGAACCCTTTTTCTCATGTCTGCCCTTGTACTTATAGACATTTGCTGTACGAGTTGACTTTCTTGGAGATCGGGCCCACATTACAGGGTTATTTCGGACATATCCAAAAAGTATCGACCCCGGCCAAGGCTTTGGGCGGATACGGGTAGTATTCTCGATTGAGGCGATCTTGGCGCCTTTTATGTTTGTGCTAGTCGAAAGGAACGGTCAATCTGATTGATTGTCGTGGGAACGAATTATGACCCATATAGTTAGTCCCTCCGCTTATCATGGTTGCCTCGAGGTCGACCCTGGTAAGCGGATATGATCGATCGAAGAGTGGCCCCTTTCCGGGCGAAAGGGGGGATGGTGATTGCTCATGATGTTTTCTTACTATTTCTTTTCGTATGATGGGGTACGACCTCGTATGCGAATATTCTTGACGAATGGAGATGGTCGGTACGCCGTAATCATGAGTTAGGATATGTTTTGTCCGTAAGGACTTTGGGGATGCGGGGTTTAGTCGCCTCAGCCGGTGAGGCGTTTGTGTTTATGTGGTAACTGAGGTAATGACCACGACTTTAACGCATGCACTTTGGTCTTAATCGTGGTGGCGGCCGTTTTGGTAGAATTGAACCATTTTTTGACGGTTGGATTATGCATTTAATGGCGCCTGTCGATTTTCCGAGATTCGATTTGGTTGCCTATAAGATGGTTTGGAGTACTTGATTCCCAACACTCCCTAGTTTATTTGCAACTCTCATTTTCGATGAACTTCATAGATTCTTTCTTCTTTGTGAAGCGTTATTATTCGTTCTTAGTTAAATCCACCACTCTTTTCTTATCTTTCAAGCGACTTTGATCAATGGATGGTTCTTCTTCTCGTGACGGTCTTCCAATAGTGGCACCGGTTAACCCTCTGGTGATTGAAGGACTGTCTCCAGTGCTCGTGGATGGCGGCCGAAATGAGACCGAGATGGCTCAATCGGTAGATGAAGTTCTTCCTGCAGCTGGGAGCTTAGCGGTGGATTTCACCGCTGACGGTGGAGATGACGCGGTAGATGAAGCCCCGTTAATGGGGGAAGTAGGTATGACCCAGTTACGGGAACAAGGGCTCATACCCTCTCATGCTGATATCGTGCTAGCCCGGCCGGAGGAGCGGGTCCACACGGACCATGCCGGGTATTGTGTATTTTATTTTTATCCTCTCAGACTGGGGTTTAGGGTCCCCCTTCCCAACCTTGTAGTCGACCTTTGTCGATATTACAATGTGTGTCCGGGGCAGCTCACCCCATCTCTGTATAAGCTCTTGGTGATGTTGCTGAAATTCGCGGAATTGGCTGGCCGGACTGTTACGCTGCAGCACGTGGGAAGTTGCTGAAATTCGATGATATTACTGAAATTCGAATTTTCATTTTCATTTCTTGGTTTACAAAACTGATCAAGAGGTTGTGAGTTAAAGTCGCCCGAAGAGCATGGTAGGAAGTTCTTGGAGGAAAGGATGTCGAGGATCTATTTCGAAACAACATCTCTATCCCAGGGTAGGGGTAAGATCTGCATACACACTACCCTCCCCCGACCCCACTAAGTGAGATTATATAATACGTTGTTATTGATGGTTTAGAAAGACCGAATTAACATACAAACACTATGGCTTAGTGTGGTTTTACGCGTAAGAGAAATAATTAATGCATGAAACTGTCTCTACGTACGTTCGTTACTATTTTTATTTTTCATAGAAATAATATTCGCATAACATATGCAAATTTATGCACACTATATACACCTATTGGAAAATATAACTTTTGGGCATAGTACACCAATGTGATAAAAATTAGTTGAGTTGGCCATCTTTTGGATCAATTATTTGGGTTTAGCCAGCTTTCTAAATTATACTGGCCAAGTAATCACGATACTGAATACGAAAATATAAGTTTGGACAAAAATACCCTTATCAACAATGGAAGAACTTCAGGAACGATTACTGGAGTTTGAAAATTTATAGTTCATCAAAACTCCAGGAATTGTTCTTGGATTTGAAATATGCAATAGAACTTCAGAAAAATTCATTATTTTGAATCTTTATTTCTTGGAACTCTAGGAACGTTTCCTAGAGTTTGAGTTCACTTTACTGTATCCACCTTCTTCTTTGTCTAAATCATGAATTTTAGCCTTTATTACTCTAAACTCCAGGTTTGGAGTGGCTCATTGGTTGTGTAATGTTATTTTTAAGATAAAGAAGATGTTCGAAGAATGGAGGTGGAGTACGATTGTTCTGCTTTACAAGAACAAGGGCGATATCCAAAATTACAACAATTATAGAGTATCAAGTTGTTAAGTCACACTGTGAAGGTTTGGGAGAGGGTAGTGGAGGCCAGGGTGAGGAGGTGTGTATCTATTTTTGAGAATCAGTTTGGATTCATGCCGAGGCGTTTGACTACGGAAGCGATTCATCTAGTAAGGAGATTAGTAGAGCAGTACAGGGAAAGGAAGAAGAATTTGCATATAGCGTTTATTGTATGATAAAGTCCTGAGGGAGGTCCTGTGGAGGTGTTTGGAGGTTAGCGGAGTTCCGGTAGCGTACATCAGGGTGATTAAGAATATGTATGATAATGCTAAGACTCGGATGACTCGGAGCATTTACCTTTGTTGATGGGGTTGCACCAGGGATCGGCTCATAGCCCATTTTTATTTTCCTTGGAGATGGATGTACTGTCGCGACACATCCAAGGGAAGGTGTCTTGGTGCATGCTATTTTCTGATGATATAGTATTGATTGACAAGATGTGTAGTAGAGTTAACGCAAGGGTGGAGGTTTGGAGACAGACCTTGGAGCCTAAAAGTTTCAAACTTAGTAGAACCAAGACAAAATATTTGGAGTGCAAATTCAGTGATGGGATTCATGATGCAGACGTAGAAGTTAAGGTTGATGCTCAAGTTATCCCTAAGAGAGCGACTTTTAAGTATCTCGGATATAGTATCCAGGGTAATGGGGAGATTGACAAAGATGTCGTACAGTACATCAGAGCGGAATGGATGAAGTGGAGGCTCGCTTCTGGTGTTTTGTGTGATAGGAATTTGCCGCTAAGACTTAAGTGTAAGTTTTATCGAGTGGTGGTCCGACCGGCTATGTTGCATGGGGTTGAGTGTTGGACAGTCAAGAACTCCTACTTGCAGAAGATGAGAGTAGTAGAGATGGGGACGAGATGGATGTGTGGGTGTATTAGGAGAGATAGGATTAAGAATGAAGTTATCCGGGATAGAGTGGGAGTAGCCTCCTTTGGAGGACAAGATGCGGGAATCGAGGCTGAGATGGTTCGGACATGTTAAGAGAAGAAGCATTGATGCTCATGTTGTTGGGTTTTGTTATTAACAACAAAAGAGGTGTGAATGAAAAATGGTGGGAAAAGAAATGAAGGAAAGTAAAATTTTGAATTAATTCACTTTACTAATGCACTTTGTCCCTCATTGGAAGAAGGAAAGAAAATTTTTATGCATATATATAGAAGCTCATCTTCTAGCTCTTAAAGAGTTAAGAAGAAGTGTTGCCTTGTGCCGTCATTGTCATCGCTCGCTTGCCTCGACTTCGGTTTCGAGTTCGGATTCGGAAACATTCCATTCAATAGCTGAAGAGACACCTTATCATTGAACATGCACCCTTGCACTTGTTGATACTCAACCTTGCTGGCTATAAATAGAGAGGCTTAGCCTCAATTTCCACCACCGAAAAATCAGAAATCACTCCCCTCAAACTTCTGCATTCTGCATTGTTTTTCAAAACCAAAAATGTAAGCATTTTGTGTGATTTGCTCTGCCATTTGAGTTCGCCGAAATTCTGTGATTTGAATTACCTCTATCACAGAATAGTTATTTCGTTCTATCTTGGGAGGAATTAATTTGCAACCTTGGGCATTGAGGGGATTAAATTCCTTAAGAAAACACAAGAAACTTGTGGGCTCGGAATTTTCTGCTTTTGTTTTTAAACTAACATTTGTTCAATTACTTTTTTTTTAATACAGAGTTCTAACAAGCTTAAGGAATTTAACATTTTATTTATGTATTCAATCTTACATTTTGCTTTGGGAGACTAAAATCTTATTTATTTCCTACTCCCATTTTAAATATTAAAATCTTTGGATCTTTTACTCCAGTTTGAGATTAAAGTCTTTATGAATTTCTACTTAATCCGAGAGATAAAAACTCAATTCTTTGTATTCGGTTTGAAGATACAAAAACTTCATCGAGATACTAATTATATTTGTCAATTTCTTTTACAGAAAGATGACAATAAGTGTGAAACAATAGAATGGTTCTGTTGAGACTACTGCTGCAATGACAAATGCGTCTTCAAGTCGCACAACTTTACAATTTGATTGAAAATATTTTCATGCACTTTGAATTATATGTGTTAGGCATTTTAAATCCCTCGAGAATTTTCATGCATATTTCATTATCAAGTGAGTCATAAAGGTATGTGGTAATCACATCCATTAAATGCATGTCAAGCTTTTCATAGACAGTAAAACTGATGAGATAACGGAATGTTATAGCATCCATAACGGGTGAATATGTCTCTTTATAATTGACACAAGGCCTTTGTAAAAATACTTGTGCAACAAGACGTGCCTTATATCTTTGTACCTCATTTTTGTCATTCATCTTGCGTACAAAGACCCATTTATATATAGCAACAGGCTTAACACCATTAGGTGTTTGGACTACATGTCCAAAAACTTCACATTCCGCAAGTGAATTCAATTCTGATTGAATTGCTTCTTGCCAATTTGGCCAATCACGTCTTTGTCGATATTATCCATCAGATTGAGTTTCAAGATCCTCACTATCTTGCATAATTATATATGTAACATAATATGCAATGACATAATTCACCACTATATACAATCAATTCAAATTTGTCTCAATATCGATTAGATTTATTGATAGTTCCTTATTTTCTTGAGTCTCGGGCTCAATGGCTTCCTCATGAATCTCAAAATTTATTAAATCTTGGATTTCTTCGTAAGACTCTTTCGTAGTGTCATTTTGATCATTTGTTTTCCTTTTTCTAGGGTTTCGATCCTTAGAACCTAATTGACTCATTAGCTATGACACTAGAGATTGTCCAATAAGGGCATCAATACAGATTAGAACATTCTCTACACAGATATGTGATTTTGTTATCCTTTTTAGATTTATAAATGCATTTGGTATTTGATTTGTTATTCTCTGCAAATAGATAATCTTTTGCACCTCTTTTTTACAAATAAAAGAACGTGGACCAAGAT
Organism: Nicotiana noctiflora; assembly: GCA_032618575.1. Classification (NCBI taxonomy): domain Eukaryota; kingdom Viridiplantae; phylum Streptophyta; class Magnoliopsida; order Solanales; family Solanaceae; genus Nicotiana; species Nicotiana noctiflora. Next base: position 9,328 of record JASVEL010008806.1, on the reverse strand, counting down.
GAGACAATGATGAATTTTTTCACAAAAATTTCTGTTTGGTTTCACCATTTTCTCCCCTAATTTTGGAAAAAGTGTCTCATCGAATCGAGGGTCTACAAATCGAGTAGTGAATAAATCCCCCACTAATATTTCAAAATAGAGAATAATGGAGGACGGTTCAAACCCAACATATATTCCTAACCTTCTTTGGGGACCAATTTTGATGCGATATGGCGGGGCTACAAGCACATATATTGCACATCTCAAAATTCTTAAATGAGATATATTAGGTTCATGACCCAAAACTAATTGCAATATGATAATTTGTTGGTCTGAGACGAACCAACATTTCTGCATGCAAAATGGCGTGATCCCAAAAAGTAGTGGGCATCCTCATTTTTATGAGTAACGGTCTTGCTATCAATTGCAGACGTTTGATTAAAGACTCTGTTAGGCCATTTTGAGTCTGAACATGAGCTACATGATGTTTTCACTTTTATCCAAATTGATAAGCAATAATCATTAAAGTTTGGGATAAAACTCAGCAGCATTATCAAGTCTAATAGAATGTTTCTCAATTGCACTAATTCTTGTCCAATACAAGTCACAAGATAAAGATGTGAATTTCTCAATAACCCTTTTGTGGCAAGAGAGATTCTTGGTATGATGAGATATTCAAGATTATTCTCATCTATTTTCTCAATATGATATTTATTTTGGCGGATATTTTTAAAACTCAACAAGTTCCTCTTGGGCTTGGAGGAGAACATTGCACTCTGTATGATAAGCATTGTTCACTTAGGTAGAGTTATAGTAGCTCTTCCAGAGCCTTTAATTAGATTACTACTACCAGAAATTATACTAATATCTACTTACACATACTTAAATAAGAGAAATATTTCTTCTCTTTGAATATTATATGTGACGTACATTATGATTTTCATATTTTGACATACAAAGAAATATATGAATAATCGTTAGTGTTTTCAGAGAAAATGGGAAGAAAACAAAGTTAATCGAATGATAAATAACATTTTAATAACAATTACGCAACTAATAGTGTAATTGTGCTTTATTTATTTACCACTTTCTCAAAAGGTGCCATCATGCTGATTTATCCTAATTATTTTATTTCAAAGACATTCTAACATCTAATACTATTTTTAATTGTAGTGAGGGATGGAAAAGCTAGCCAATCACCAAGTTTAAACTATAAATTAAAGTAGTATATTTATAGTAACTCATCGTATTAGTCTTGATAACGAACGCCTAAATTTTCGGGTACTTTATGCCTTAACATTTCAAAATTAATACTAGAGAACCATTACTATCACATTCAAGGCTAATAATAGAAGAGTATTACATTCGCTTTTAAAATTAACTTGAATTGGGATGAAATGTAAAAGAAGGCAGATAATAAATTATTACATTAATAAAGAATATGTTAATCCTTAAACTAAGCAAACGAAAATATTGTTTAAAAGAAATACTAGAGTGAAACGAACTAATATTATTTCATAAGATAAATAATATTAATTGATACACTAATGACTACCACTTATGTAAAAAACTATGATTACATGATGCTTATTCACTAACTATTATGAATAGATAAAAATAAATATCAAACTACTCAATTATCTTTAACCATAAATCCATCACCGATCAAGTGATCTATTTTTCAATCAGGATGCTTAAAGAAGTCTGTCACATCTAAGTGGGTGATGTCAAATTCATTGTCATAGACAAAATTAGCGTCAGGTCCTTTATTATTTAGAGATATACTTTATAAAGCTCAACGAAATGTCTTGGTGTACGATAATATTTGCCCAATGCCATTTTTCCACCGCAACGATAACATTCAGTTTTTGAACAATTTGCCTTTGGCTTCTCTTCTTTCCCTTTCCACTTTTGGTGTTTTTTCTTTAGGTAGGGGGGAGTGATTAACACTAGGAAAATTTCTTCCTTGTCCGCGATCGAGACCACAAATAGGGCCACAGCGCACGCTTAGTATAATTGGAATACACCTCGTCTACTTCAGGCAATTGTGTAGACTCAGTGAGTCGATTTTTGTGATTTCTCATGAGCAAGTCATTGTTTCGTTCAGCCACAAAGAGAAGAGAAATCAACTAAGAGTACTTATTGAAACCTTTCTCTCTATACTGCTATTGTAAGACCATATTGGAGGCATGAAATATTGTAAATATTTTTTCAAGCATACCATAGTCAGTTATAGTATCTCCGCAGAGTTTCAATTTAGAAGTAATTCTGAACATCGCAGAATTATATTCAAAAACAAACTTAAAGTCTTGGAGCGTCTGATGAGCTGCTTGTAGAAGAGTGACCAATTTTAAGTTGTCATATATTTCCTTTAAGCCATTCCACAAACAAGTGAATTTGACTGTGAGATATTCTATTTTCAACCCTTCATCAAAGTGATCAGGGCCTTAGCACAGTCTTGGGTGGATGCTTTAGTTTTATCTTTAATGGAGTCTCCAAGATCTATTGCATCTAAATAGATTTCAGCATCCAACATCCATGTCATATAGTTCTCGCCCGAAATTTCAAGGGCAATGAACTTTCTTTTAAAAGAGGAGAAAAGTTATACCTTAGTCTTCTCAAAGAGCTTATTGAGACAGTGGAGTCGTGCTGATAACGTGTAATAAAACAATGAAAGTAGAAGAACAATATTAACCGCTCTATTTATAGAAAAAAAATGACTTAGCCACAAAATAAAACTCTCTAAAAGATAGACAATCAATCTAATTATAATTCTGTTCATAACGGTATGCTATTTATATATATTTTATATATCGTGTGTATGTCAATATATGTCTGACATACAATCATTCTATCATTGGATTACCATAAGAAAAACCACCATACCCATCACCAGTTGAGTCATGACTACTTCAAAAACTCTCAAGAAGGAAAATCTTGTAAAAGATTTCTAAGATTTGGTATATTTACCTTTTTAATAGTATAAATTATTTTAGTAATTAGAATTCCAATTTTACATATCTAAGTACCAAAAATAATTTCTTTTATCTTTAGGTTATGTTTCTAGAAGGCTTTGCAAGTGCTTTTAGGTCAAATGGTCTTGAAGGGGTGCATTAATTTCATGCCACATGATTCCAAATAATGAATTCAATATATATGTCAGCTCTGATTTTAAATAGGCAGATCACCATATACTAAAAGTCAATTACGCTAACCTAATCTTAATTAAGAGTTTGCTTGAATGCACATGCCTCTAACAGTGGTAATTAGATCTCTAATTTTGGCATCCAACTCCACTCCATTTTCTTTTTTTCCATTTTTCAAAGTTCTTACTTGGATGGATAACACGTGTCTTATCTTTATATCAATGGTCTAGATTTAATTACTTGACACAAGATCTTAACTAAATTTAAAATAATAAATATTTATATATTTTTATTTCTTAAAGATCTAACAATCCCATAATTCTAGGAGCTGAATTGTTGATACTCATCAATTAATGCATTTTTATTTGCTTTAGACCCGTCTTGAATGTAAAAGGAATCACGTAGAGAAAATGCTTAGTTTTTTATATCTGAAAGTTCAACAAATTCTCCAAATTCGTTCATTTCGTTTGTGTTTTTTTATTTCACTTAACTAATTCTAAAATTGTTGTTTACAAACATCTTAAAGAGTTTGACTCAATGACACTCTGTTATTTGTTTCAATAGACAAAAAGAAAGTATTTGTAATAATTTACACAAACTTTTACATACATCTGAATTGTTGTTTAAAACCCCTCAAACCCCAAACTTACGTAACGCCATCACTGATACTTTATAGGCAAATTTATTATTTTTTGAATAAAAATGGAGGGGGGTTATAAGATATATTATGAAAAGGGAACTACATTCTTTTAATTATTTCAAAAATATTTCCATTCATTATTTGGTGAAAAGACTTTGGTACATTACGTTCTAGATATCTTAATATTCATAGATTGTATTTCTGTTGTTCTATTTAAAAGGGAAAAAAGAAGAATGAAATCGAAAGGAATATCAAAAGTTCAGAAAACAATAATGAAAATATTTTATCCTAACCATGGTTAAGTATATTTTTAGGCAATTAAATCTAAAACATTAATATAAAAATAAGGCTTGTGTCATCCATCCAAATAAGAACTTGAAGAAATGAAGAGAGTAGAAAATGAAGGGAGTTGAATTCCCTAATTTTACAATCTAAGAAAAATTCTCCAAAGAAAAAGTACCAAATAGCCCAATACCAGAAGATAGAATATCTTTTTAAAATATACAACAGTTGACGAATTTTTTTGAAGAAACAAGTTAACTGAATACTTCTCTCTGCAACTTTGACCCACACACGAACCACTGGTAACTGGTTCCATTGCCTCGAGGAATTGGAATTGGGCTAATTGGCAAAAACACGTTCAATATCTAACTATCTGACTCATTAGATACAGCTAAAATGACAGCGACAAATTTCAGCATCTAGCAATTAAAAGAACTGCAGTCGTATGTTCTGTTACCATCATCAGTGCAAAACAAATACACATGAATCCAGCACACAAAGGATGCTGATGCTTGTTTATTTTCATAAAAAGATAAAACTTCTAACAAACAGTAGAGCAACTCATCCTTCATTTGAGGCCATAATAAAGCATTTTCACTATGACAACTTCTCATTGTGACGAATTATCCAAAACTGATGAAGGCTGAGAGAAGTCAAACATATGAACCACACCCAACAGTGAGAAAAATGAAATGCCAGTTCATACTTCAATTGGAAAAAGTAAAGTATAAATGGAAATAAATTGGTCATTTCCCTTATTTTGCCTGAGGGTGAGATGCAATAAAATCAACAGCTAGATTGATGGAGTTGATCTTATCAGCTTCATTGTCGGGAATCTCAAATCCAAACTCTTCTTCAAGGGCCATCACAACTTCTACGGTGTCTAAGCTATCCAAACCAAGATCATTTTGGAAGTGAGCATTTGGCGTAACCTGCGAGAATAGGAGAACATCACAAAGGCATAATTGTGCATAAATTAGTCCCAGAAGCTTTAAAACAAGAAGGAACCTAATTAAAATCTGAAGATTCTAATGTTTGGTCTGTGCCTAGATTGAACACTATAATAGCAGTCTACAAAGACTCGCTGTCAGCGAAAAGGGAAGCATTAGCATGTCCCACCATCCATATTAAAAAATAAGGCAACAGTAAAAGCTGTTAAAACACTAGGGCTAAGTGCTTGCGGGAATTAACCGTGGTGCACTTGCGGGAAACTCCTTGCCGAGGGCCTGTGCACCTCCGGGATTAATCCCCGGTGCAAAATCAAAAAAACACTTGGGCTAAGTACTGTATTGGTGGAATCACCAGCGCCAAAATCAGACGCCAGCACCAAAAACCAAAAAACAGAGACTGCCACTCCAGTAACCTGCAGATATGGAGTACTAGCAGGACGGACAGGAGGGGTAACGAAGGCAGAATAAAAGAAGAGAACTTGCTGCTCAACATACCTTGGACACCTTTGAAACTGTAAATGTATGGTTCTTTTTTTTTATAAGTCAAATCAAAATTCATGTATACCACAAATAGGTGTGTCAGAAGAATGGACAAGTATGGACAAGTAATTACATTACTCGATGCAGGTCATCCATGGTATCTGACTAGTTTGACAGCTATCTATATCACTTTCTTTTTTATTTACACCAAAAATAAAAGTGAATAAGAAGGATTATAAATGCCTTCTACATCATTATTTTATTTCATTCATTTCATAACTGACAAAAAATACATACCGGTGATGATCTCAGGCTTCCCTCCTATCATATGGAGGGATTTAGAAAATTTCCTTTCCACTAGTTTGCCGATTTAAGCTTAGTTGGTTTGAGAGTATTTACAAGTTATTGCGGTAAGTCTGACGGGCAAAGGAATCAGATTTTTAGATGAGCTAACAAGGTATAATAATTACGGCAAGTGTATTGTTTTGCAAGAAGAGATGTAAAGTTAAAGCCCAAAAGCACCTACAGAAATGATAATATTCCAGTCAAAACTAAGTTTTATCCGAATCACAGCCCACAAAAAGACCAACATAGGGAACTCTTGAAATATTACCAATTTAACTTGTTAGCTTTTTTAATTTTGTCAAGGCTGTTCAACCGGTACGTATCAAAAGAACATAGATACCACTCACAAGGAAGATTTGGGGTTCTCTAGGACAGTCATTGCTTCACACTTAGGCCAGGGAACTTTCACCTGCTTCACCGGTAATAACTCTGATCCTTTTCTTATTTGTGATGGAGGCACAGGGTAGAGGATCTCATTTAATTTGTTCACAACGCATTGATCTCCTACAGGTCACACACTAGACAACTCCAATACCTTTTCAGAACGTTGACATGGTTCCAAGTAGTCAATACATGTAATTCTGGATTGGTATCAGTGAAGGAGGTACAAGATATTCAATAACATGCAAGCATCATGGTTCTAGGGTGGCAACACCATCAGTGATATTCCTAGACCTACTACTCGGGGAAAATTTTGAGGATCTTCAAAAACCAGTAATCAAGAAGGCCGGTTGGAAGAGACAGTTCTCATCTAAGTTGGAAAAATCACCCTACTAATTTACATCTTCTAATAACCAAATAAGTCACATGTTCTTATGTTATATGCTTATTAAATTAGTATCTGATCAGCTGGAATACATGATGAGAGCCCTCCTGTAAGAAAAGGAGGGGAATAGAAGTATCATTTGGTAGAATGGAGAAACATAACAATTCCCAGAAACAAAGGGTAGAGATCCAAGAAATATCTACTTTTACTACAGCACTCTTGCAGAAGTATTTGCTGAGATTTGCTTTAAGAAACATGGTTTATGAAGAATCTAAAACATGGAGCAACATGAAAGACATGGTTTACTGAGGAAGTTATGAAGTCCCACCGGGTAGCATAAGAGAGGGCGTCATGAAGGGGGGAAAACACGTTCTTTAAGCACATTTACTGCACTGTGAGTAATGGCGAGCAGACTCGATCATCTTTGAGAAGATGTGTGGCTAGGAGGAACAAATTGATAGGAGACGTTTCCACAGGTGTATAGTTTGGTGAATGATAGAGACTATGTTACCTAACTATTTGAGAAGGAACAGCCAGGGAATCGTATGAGATGTAAATTAAGAAGAGCTTTTCATGGTCGGGATTAGGAGTTTACTCAAACACTCAACAAGTGACGTGTAAGGTAAACAAGAAGATAGGGTGGAACAGAATGGAAAGGGGGTGAGATCATTCTTGGTGAAATCTTGCTACATGGAAAGGGGATAACAGAAAGGCGTGGCAGAGAATATCAAATGTAAGAGCACTTAAAAAGGTGGCTCCTTTTGGTGTGCCATGAGGGACACAATACAACTGGTACAGTTTCAAGGAAAGGAGAATCTTCATGTGTGAAAAAATGAGGTGGAAAACATAAATCACAGCTCACTTATTGAAAACTCAGTACACAACTATGGAACCTTGTATGTTCTATATTTGATGCTTTGTAGGTGTTCCAGTAGACAGAGAGTGCAACAACAAGATGTAGAAGCTACTGAAGATTAGTTTCTATATAGATGATTTGGATAGGTCATTAGTTGATTGAATGCCAGATTCCACATGCACATACTTTTAACAGCAACTTGTAGCATCATACAACAATAACAACAACAACAACAAACTTGAACTAAGAACAACTACCAATTGGACACAGACGCATTCTTACTTCCTAACTTCCTCCATTATACTTAACCTGTTTATTTCCCAGCTTTCCAAATTAATTCTGTTACAAAACTGCCGTATTCTAAAAGAAACAGTCCATTAATCCTCAATTCCTCACCAAAAAGAATGAGTGAAAATTAAACGTAGATCATTTCATTTCTAGCTCAAAAAGAAAAAAATCATCAGCGATTTATACAGCGGTAAAGATAAATGGACCAGCAATCGTACAAAACATGAACCTAAAACGCATTTCACTAAAACCCAACAAAAACCCTAATTTTCTAGCTCAAAGCCATTGCCAGAAAAGGAAAAAAGAAAATCATGAAAAGATATTTTTACCTTGGAAGGATCAACTTTCTGGAAGTTTTTGACACAGTTGATAACACGATCAGTGACTTCAGACTTGTCGAGAAAGGAGCCCCTCACTTCCTCCGAGAAATGGCGTCTGAATACCTGGGTAAATGCCGCTCCGATGAGCCTTCTGGGGTTTCCCACCGCTGCAGGCCTAGCTTCCACTCTCAGGTACTTCAGCAATGCATTCCTCGCCGCCATTGAAACTTAAAAAGTTAGAGAGAAAAAGAAAGTGGAAATGTTGTCAAGAGTCTGCAGGACAAGCAGAGGGCACGCTAGAAGTTTCACGATCGGTTTTGGGGTAAATAATACATAAAGGGTTTCAAGTTTTCAATATTTGCGTATTAACTCCCTCTATTTTTAAATATTAATATATATATACATACCCTTTCTGTCCAAAAAGAAAATGAATTCTGGTCACTTAAACTTGTTGGTTTTTTTAAAGTTAAATACATATATTTATAATTTTCTTGTTCAACCCTGGAACTCGTTTTTTACATAACTAATAATCGAGAGCATAAAACCCCCCTTCCTCCATTTTTAAAGATCTGAAGCTCCATTTTCAAGTTTTTTTTTCATTTTTCAGACTGTGAAATGGCGGAAAGTTTGTATATTTTGTCATTATAAAGTTGAAGCTTAAGTTTTGAACTTCCTCAGTATTGTCGTTCTCTCTAGTTTGAGGACGAACCAAATTATACTTATCTAAAGAATATATCGTGACCTCTTTCGTTCGTGAAGGTGTTAATAAGCTTGGAGATGTTTTTTAACTTTGTCTGTTAATACACGGTTTTGCTTTTCATTACAGTTTTCTATCCTTTCAATTTGACTATGTTTTTTATTGGATATTGAGGTCCCAGCAAGCTCAAATTGCAACTCCTTCCCAACCTCTTGTAAATGGTATTGCATCTCTGTTTTCTTCATATAAGTTTCACTTATATCTGACAATGATTGCTTTATTTAGGGCCTTGATGTCGGACCTAGCTCAGACATTCCTCCAACCATTCCCAATACAGAAAGACATTCAGGTTATTTTCTGGCATGCTTCTATGTGTTCTCTTATAGGGAATTTCATTTTCATCTGTTGTGTGGTGAAGGGAAGAAAAAGGAACAGCCGTTCTTATGTTGCTAGGGGTGTTGGATTAGCTTGAAATAGTTGACGAAGAAAAATGCTAAAGCAGTCAAAGAGAAGGAGTTAGATGCTTGATTTTTCGCACCCTTACGTGTAAGACATTTATTGGTCATTTGCTAACTAGAC
>JASVEL010008805.1:0-43099 GCA_032618575.1 Nicotiana noctiflora | reverse complement strand
TTTGTTGTCTGGATACCTGCAAAAATCAGTATCCATCTTAAATCTGCCACTGAATTCTTCATCAGCCAAACAAAAGCACGAGGACTTGCAGTTGAGTATGAGATATTCACAAAGGAAGGAGACAACTTCTTTATCAAAATAGAATTTAGCTATATGAATATGAAATCTGAGGAGTTTGGAACTGCAAAAAAAATGATCATGAAGATTCCTTGTAGAAGATATAATACCTGTCTCAAACAACTTGCATATGTACGTTCAAGACTTCAAAGTTTTATTTGATTGGCCAACTTTGATGATCCCTTTATTGTTTAAATCAATTACCAGAAATCATCTAATATTGTAAATCCGTTGTGCTTTAGAGAGTTAGAATAGGAAACAGTAAAACAGGTGGGTTGCTCCTAACGCACCAAATTATGATAGCAATACACTCTCGGGAGATTTCACCATTAGCATATCTAGACACTAAACCGTCAACTTTCATAAACTTAATAAAGAAAAATACCATCCTTAGAAGATACCATTTACTGTTAGATCAACGAACGGAATGAATGGCTAGTATTTCACGTGCCTATGCACCAAATTTATAGTAGGGCGTATAAGTGAAATGGTTTTGCAGCAAAGCAGAGATGATGAAGCAGCAGAAAGTTTTTTTTTAAAAATTATTCAAAACTACGAATCCGATGATACAATTGATTAGCCGGATTAAGAGCTTCGTAATGATACCATTTTGACAAGCTGGACAAGCATAAAATGTCACCTGTCCATTATCAGGTGGTTTAAAGGTAGGAAAGCCAAGTGATAAAACCTCTACTTCCTCTTGCAAGAGCATCTCATCTCATGCTAAGTAAATCTAGTGTTCATAGTATTTCCTTGCCTCTTATTGCAATTGTGTTAAAGGCGAATATTGAGATAAGCTACCGAATGCACTACACTTTGGAGAGAAAAGAAATAGAAGAAGTGATCAAATGCCTTCAATATTCTTAGTCAACCGCATTCAGCAATTGACTCTAAAGTTCAAAAGGAAGAAAAATTTTGATGAGTAACCATGTAGCAGACACTCTAAAGCTTGGCAATATACCACTTTCATTTTACTACTTTTAAGTTGTTGACACTTGTGATCTTATACTGCAAGTCAGCGGCATTTACTTTAAGTTCCCACATGAAAAGTATGAGAAAACATATTAGCAACAAATCATCAAGTTCCAATAAACCTAGCATCTTGCAGTTCCATTTGAAAGCATAAATGTTGCAATCACTGTATATAGAGCAATATAACTCTACTCAATTTTCTATATTTTGAAAAAACAACCAATTATGCATACAGGTGGAGACTTCCAAAAGTCAAACCTTTGTCATCAGGATCACCAGCCCATGTGCCGGCCGTATGCTTAAATGAGCCTGCTTTTCCTTCACTGATTTTCCAGTCTGACTTCACCCATCTGCTCCTCCATCCATCTTTTCCACATCCAATATAAAAATTAAAAATTAAAAAAAAAATAGAACAATAATAATCAGAATTGAAGGAATCCAACTTCAATTACTTACACATTTGAGCAATTCAAGTACTAAGTGACTAGCTAATTATCATTCTGCAAACCCAGAATCAACCTATTTTTCAAAGATAGATACAATCCATGTACGTATTTAGTAGCCAAGCATATTTAAGTGTAGAAATTAAGTTCAGCCAGATTTCACATGTTCCATTCAAGTTCAACCAATTATTCCAATAAACTTTTGGGGTCAACTCATAAGAAAATGGAAGAAAGCACAAAAAGAATATATTCCATTCTTCCAAGTAAAACACGACCACAAGCTCACCCAAACCCAAATTGACTTTAAGAAAAATTATACATAATTCAAATAACATAAAATTCAAAGCTCAAAAAACTGGAAGCAAGAAATGCTATTAAACTCAGAATAAATAAATACATATAATGAATTTACCATCAAAACTTTCTTCGAAGAAAATCTCAGATACTGAAGAAGTGATAAGTGTAAAGAAGAGCAAAACTAGTAGAAAAGTTTCCAACGAGAATATCAGTCTACTTGTTTTATGCTCGGAGAGAGCCATTTGCTCTTTTTATGAAAACTTTTGGGTCGTTGGGCTACTTATACAAAGTTGCTTTGCAATTTAGATCTTGACTTTTATATAATTACGATAATATCCAGGTCGTTAGTTCTTTTCTATTTTTATTTTTTAGTTGAATTTTTATTCTTTTTCATTTTTTTCTTTTTAGATGTCCTCCAATAAAAAAAAATGGATTTGCACGTTGCTTCGACCAATAGAATTGCTTGTAGTGCCATCCTTTTTGGTTCATAGTCCTACTTTGATAGTGGGAACTCCGTTTGTTAAGAAAGTTCCAATCTTTTGAATCATTTGTATGAATTTAATGTAATATTTATTTATTTTTAATTGAATACCTATTATTTGTCATTAGAGGTAAGGGCCTACCAACCCTTTATTGATCTAAGGCATCTACCCTTGACAAAAGAAGACGAAAAGAAAGCCGATTGATACCTTAGCTTTTGAACCAGATTCTTCAATTATGTTGCCATAGGGTGAAGCGGCCACCTCATTCATTCGTTCGAGTAATTCATTGCCTTATTTTATCTAGTCTCTATAATTACCTAGACTTGAACATACAAAGATAATTCTAGCTTGTTTCCTTCTAAAGAAGACAGAAGTACCGAAACAACTATAATATGCACCACTCCAATTAAAAAATAAATTCTAGTCATTTATGCAGCCGCTTCTACATCCTTTGATATTTTAATTTGGGAGAACTAAGAGACTGACGCATTCGGTGACTTTCGTGATCGCCTCACTAAACGCAAATAAATACTAATATTTTTGTTAAACTTTTAATTATGTATTTCAAGGATTATACTTATTTTGTTAACCACGAAATCTTATCATGCAGTGTGATTTTTTATATATAAATAATATTAATGTTAAAATTTTGAGACGATTAATAACAAAATTATTAAAGTAGTTATTGAATCAAAGGCATAACCAATCCGACCTACAACCGCACAAAAAAACTAACATCAAATAGGGCCAAAATTTTACGGTATAACCAGTTTTCGAATTGGTCAATCAAAAATAGCCAGTGTTTATTAAATCAACGAAAAATAGCCACCATTTTGCTGAAATAGACATCGTCCAGTATAATATACTAGAGTTCGGTGCACTTGTGTATCAACTTCAGCATATTATGCTGGATCGGTATACTTTGCTGGCTCTAGTATGATATATTGGAGTTTGAGCTTCAAACTCCAATATATTATACTGGAGCATTATACTTGCCGGAACTCCAGTATATTATGCTGGAGTTCTAGTGTATTTATGTTGGAACTTTATCATATTATGTTGGAGTTCCAGCATACTATCCCGGAACTCCAATATAATATGCTGGAGTTCCAGTATACTTATGCTGGAACTCCAGCATAATATACTGGAGTATTTTTTAGGTTTTGAACAGTGTTTTCGCTCAGATTTATCTTTACATTAAAAGTGGCTAAATTTCGATTACTTTTGAAATTAGATTATTTTTAAATGACCAATTTTAAATCTAGCTATTCTAAAAATCTATATGTAATGTCAAGGATAATTTTTTTAATGGAATATATAACTCCAATAAATTGCATAATTTATAAGACATTCTATGCTGTAAACTTTTTATTGCGTTAATATATCTGGACCAGTAGCATAGTTTACGAGTTCAACTGAATTCAATATCGCGATAAATATAGATTAAAAATTCATTAAAGTTGCAATAAATATCAACTTCTGAACTCATTTCAAATATAATAACTAATACAGTAATAAGTCAATGCTACAATCTTTACAAATTAAATTCGTTGAATTTACGGAGGGTAGAATTAACTATGTCACTCATAAAGATAGGAAAAATAAAAATAAAAAAACTGATTAGTTTTTTCTTCTTTTTATTTGGGAGGGCAGGGTTGAGGGGTGGGGAGGCATTAATTTTGCTATATTAAATTTAAGTAAAATTAGTATGTATTATATTACTACATTTTCTCGAAGATCAAACGATCAACTTTCAAAAGGAACGAGATATTTAATAACCGCATCCTTAAATATTCAAATTCAAAAACTAGTATAGAGTTGAAAAAGCAGAACGCTCATATAATAGCATATTGATGTGAATTATTTAATGATGAAATTAAAATTTTCGTAGGATATTTATATTTAATATATATGTATAAAAAATTATTTTACATAGTACGATTGATCTATAGAGCTAAATTCTTACAGAATTGAAGGAAAATATTTTAAGCCATTCACTTTCCGCGGTTATTGCTATAATCATATTATGTCCATGAAATGTGTCCAAACCCCATAGTTGAGCAAGGGAACTATTAAGTAATTTTGTTAAGGATTTAAGATATAAATTGATATTGTATATAATATTTTATAGTATGTTATTTTACATGTAATAGTAGATGAATTATTATTTTTTATTAAATTGTCACAATTAATATTTATCCTAAAAATTTATGTCTAATTTAAAATATATCTGATCTGAATGTATAATAATTCTTTTTAAAATAGAGTGCCGAAAAGTTAAATTTGTTTGTCAAAAATAGGGATACCAACAAGGAGATAAAGTCAGTCTTCTTGATCTGCATTGACTTGGTGCAATGACAAAGTCAAGATTTGAAGTTTGTATGTACGAGATTTTAGTTCTTTTATGTTATTATTAGGTTCTAAATTAATATTTATATATATTTAGTAAAAATTTAAGACAAATATAAAATTTGAACTAAAATTACTGGATTCGGCCGAGCTCGCAAATCCTATTATAGCTACGCCCCTGCTTGACTGGGCACTAATTTTTCATTAAATGATTGTAGCATAAGACTATTACTAGTAGTAGTGTTAATATTCAAAGTCTTCCAAAAGTCTCCTCCAAAAGCAAAGACCGATTGTCATGCTTGACACGGTCTGAAGATATGACTTGTCAATTTTCCACGAAAATTACTACTACTATATTTCATGTGAAACACAGCACTTCTAATTCTAAAATGAACAATAAACCAATAAATGTGTAATTTTACTGGTATGTATAAACACAAAATGTGAACTTAATCGGAGGCGAATGTAATGTTTAACCGCCGGATTTAGTTGGATTCATAACTTTCTATGCGGAATAAAGTATAAAAATTTATTAAAAATGTAAAAATAGTAGATATGAACACATAACTTTAAAAATATAATAGGTTCAATATTGAAAGTTCAACCTATAGAATTTAAATCCTGAATGAATTTACGTTTTGTTTGTTTATACTAAAATCAATAGATGCACAACCTGGTGTTGAAGTATTTCAATATGTTAAAAAATGACAACATGGTGTCAAAGTATTTCACGCTCCACATAGGATTGGGAAGGGCCGCATTCCAAAAGGTGTGACATAAATAGTCTAATTTGAACCACAGTTAATTAACGTATAGTTTCTTATCACTAAATCATTTAAGAGCCTATTTGGCCAAGCTTCTAGGAGACCAAAAGTACTTTTTTGGTCCAAAAAAATACTTTTAAAAAAATTTAAGGTATTTTGCCAAAATGAAAAAGTACTTCTTAGCAACAGCAGAAGCAGTTTTTTTGCTTCTAAGGAGAAGCTACAAATTGTAGCTTCTTCCTAAAAGTAGAAGCAGAAGCAGAAAGTTAATTTATTCAAGAAAAAAAATAACCTTACAATAAATTTATATTTTTTAAATTATCCCTCATTAATTTAATTTTTCTTTTTTTTCTTTTTCTTTTTTCTGCTATACATTTATTTTCTTTTATTTTAGTTAAGTTTTATTCTCTTTCTCCTATTCTTAAGAGTAGATTTAAATTTAATTTGAATGGTGTATTTTGACATATAAATTATCATGTAAATAATAAGTATAATAATAAACACTCAATATTGTTGATTTAGAATAATTATATTTATATTAATTAGAATTTTTAATTTATATTTTTACATTGCATTTTTGTATTTTAATTTAATTCTTTTCTACTAAATGTTTAAATTTATTTTTCTTTTCTAAATAATACTAATCGTAAATTGAACATTTGTCCTTTTTTGCAATTTAATACTAAAAAGTACTTTTTTAAAATATTGGTCAAACACGGTGAGCTTGCAAAAAAGCACTATTCACACGAATTGGTCAAACACAAAACTACTTATTTTGGTAAAGTACTTTTCATAAAGCACTTTTAAATAAAGGCGTTTTTCAAAATAAATAGTTTTTGACAAATTGACCAAATGAGCTCTAAGTAAGTTGATACAATTTGATGTAAAACTAGGCGCGAAGTAAATGCTTGCCTTAGAAAAGAATGTTTATTAACCCATGGAACTTAGGAGATACTCTTTTATTTAACTCAGTTGATAAAGCTTGTATGGCTCAAATGTTTGCAAGCATTTATAAATTCAGAACAATCAATGAAAATGAAGGGCCAATTATAGCAAGTCCTAACATATCTGAAATTTGATAAGGGAAAAGATAATTGAAATATTTGTATGGACAACAGAAAATATTGGTGATCTTTATTCATGATAATGGATTAATCTACCTCTCCATGAAGAGGTTCAGATCTTTAAAATCATGTTTCAATAGATCTACCGTTATTCTGTCTTTTTTGTCTTGGGTTCTCACTCTGTATTTTACTCTGTATTTCTTAGAGCCCACATGGGGAGAGAGTGGAACCCTTTTTCTCATGTCTGCCCTTGTACTTATAGACATTTGCTGTACGAGTTGACTTTCTTGGAGATCGGGCCCACATTACAGGGTTATTTCGGACATATCCAAAAAGTATCGACCCCGGCCAAGGCTTTGGGCGGATACGGGTAGTATTCTCGATTGAGGCGATCTTGGCGCCTTTTATGTTTGTGCTAGTCGAAAGGAACGGTCAATCTGATTGATTGTCGTGGGAACGAATTATGACCCATATAGTTAGTCCCTCCGCTTATCATGGTTGCCTCGAGGTCGACCCTGGTAAGCGGATATGATCGATCGAAGAGTGGCCCCTTTCCGGGCGAAAGGGGGGATGGTGATTGCTCATGATGTTTTCTTACTATTTCTTTTCGTATGATGGGGTACGACCTCGTATGCGAATATTCTTGACGAATGGAGATGGTCGGTACGCCGTAATCATGAGTTAGGATATGTTTTGTCCGTAAGGACTTTGGGGATGCGGGGTTTAGTCGCCTCAGCCGGTGAGGCGTTTGTGTTTATGTGGTAACTGAGGTAATGACCACGACTTTAACGCATGCACTTTGGTCTTAATCGTGGTGGCGGCCGTTTTGGTAGAATTGAACCATTTTTTGACGGTTGGATTATGCATTTAATGGCGCCTGTCGATTTTCCGAGATTCGATTTGGTTGCCTATAAGATGGTTTGGAGTACTTGATTCCCAACACTCCCTAGTTTATTTGCAACTCTCATTTTCGATGAACTTCATAGATTCTTTCTTCTTTGTGAAGCGTTATTATTCGTTCTTAGTTAAATCCACCACTCTTTTCTTATCTTTCAAGCGACTTTGATCAATGGATGGTTCTTCTTCTCGTGACGGTCTTCCAATAGTGGCACCGGTTAACCCTCTGGTGATTGAAGGACTGTCTCCAGTGCTCGTGGATGGCGGCCGAAATGAGACCGAGATGGCTCAATCGGTAGATGAAGTTCTTCCTGCAGCTGGGAGCTTAGCGGTGGATTTCACCGCTGACGGTGGAGATGACGCGGTAGATGAAGCCCCGTTAATGGGGGAAGTAGGTATGACCCAGTTACGGGAACAAGGGCTCATACCCTCTCATGCTGATATCGTGCTAGCCCGGCCGGAGGAGCGGGTCCACACGGACCATGCCGGGTATTGTGTATTTTATTTTTATCCTCTCAGACTGGGGTTTAGGGTCCCCCTTCCCAACCTTGTAGTCGACCTTTGTCGATATTACAATGTGTGTCCGGGGCAGCTCACCCCATCTCTGTATAAGCTCTTGGTGATGTTGCTGAAATTCGCGGAATTGGCTGGCCGGACTGTTACGCTGCAGCACGTGGGAAGTTGCTGAAATTCGATGATATTACTGAAATTCGAATTTTCATTTTCATTTCTTGGTTTACAAAACTGATCAAGAGGTTGTGAGTTAAAGTCGCCCGAAGAGCATGGTAGGAAGTTCTTGGAGGAAAGGATGTCGAGGATCTATTTCGAAACAACATCTCTATCCCAGGGTAGGGGTAAGATCTGCATACACACTACCCTCCCCCGACCCCACTAAGTGAGATTATATAATACGTTGTTATTGATGGTTTAGAAAGACCGAATTAACATACAAACACTATGGCTTAGTGTGGTTTTACGCGTAAGAGAAATAATTAATGCATGAAACTGTCTCTACGTACGTTCGTTACTATTTTTATTTTTCATAGAAATAATATTCGCATAACATATGCAAATTTATGCACACTATATACACCTATTGGAAAATATAACTTTTGGGCATAGTACACCAATGTGATAAAAATTAGTTGAGTTGGCCATCTTTTGGATCAATTATTTGGGTTTAGCCAGCTTTCTAAATTATACTGGCCAAGTAATCACGATACTGAATACGAAAATATAAGTTTGGACAAAAATACCCTTATCAACAATGGAAGAACTTCAGGAACGATTACTGGAGTTTGAAAATTTATAGTTCATCAAAACTCCAGGAATTGTTCTTGGATTTGAAATATGCAATAGAACTTCAGAAAAATTCATTATTTTGAATCTTTATTTCTTGGAACTCTAGGAACGTTTCCTAGAGTTTGAGTTCACTTTACTGTATCCACCTTCTTCTTTGTCTAAATCATGAATTTTAGCCTTTATTACTCTAAACTCCAGGTTTGGAGTGGCTCATTGGTTGTGTAATGTTATTTTTAAGATAAAGAAGATGTTCGAAGAATGGAGGTGGAGTACGATTGTTCTGCTTTACAAGAACAAGGGCGATATCCAAAATTACAACAATTATAGAGTATCAAGTTGTTAAGTCACACTGTGAAGGTTTGGGAGAGGGTAGTGGAGGCCAGGGTGAGGAGGTGTGTATCTATTTTTGAGAATCAGTTTGGATTCATGCCGAGGCGTTTGACTACGGAAGCGATTCATCTAGTAAGGAGATTAGTAGAGCAGTACAGGGAAAGGAAGAAGAATTTGCATATAGCGTTTATTGTATGATAAAGTCCTGAGGGAGGTCCTGTGGAGGTGTTTGGAGGTTAGCGGAGTTCCGGTAGCGTACATCAGGGTGATTAAGAATATGTATGATAATGCTAAGACTCGGATGACTCGGAGCATTTACCTTTGTTGATGGGGTTGCACCAGGGATCGGCTCATAGCCCATTTTTATTTTCCTTGGAGATGGATGTACTGTCGCGACACATCCAAGGGAAGGTGTCTTGGTGCATGCTATTTTCTGATGATATAGTATTGATTGACAAGATGTGTAGTAGAGTTAACGCAAGGGTGGAGGTTTGGAGACAGACCTTGGAGCCTAAAAGTTTCAAACTTAGTAGAACCAAGACAAAATATTTGGAGTGCAAATTCAGTGATGGGATTCATGATGCAGACGTAGAAGTTAAGGTTGATGCTCAAGTTATCCCTAAGAGAGCGACTTTTAAGTATCTCGGATATAGTATCCAGGGTAATGGGGAGATTGACAAAGATGTCGTACAGTACATCAGAGCGGAATGGATGAAGTGGAGGCTCGCTTCTGGTGTTTTGTGTGATAGGAATTTGCCGCTAAGACTTAAGTGTAAGTTTTATCGAGTGGTGGTCCGACCGGCTATGTTGCATGGGGTTGAGTGTTGGACAGTCAAGAACTCCTACTTGCAGAAGATGAGAGTAGTAGAGATGGGGACGAGATGGATGTGTGGGTGTATTAGGAGAGATAGGATTAAGAATGAAGTTATCCGGGATAGAGTGGGAGTAGCCTCCTTTGGAGGACAAGATGCGGGAATCGAGGCTGAGATGGTTCGGACATGTTAAGAGAAGAAGCATTGATGCTCATGTTGTTGGGTTTTGTTATTAACAACAAAAGAGGTGTGAATGAAAAATGGTGGGAAAAGAAATGAAGGAAAGTAAAATTTTGAATTAATTCACTTTACTAATGCACTTTGTCCCTCATTGGAAGAAGGAAAGAAAATTTTTATGCATATATATAGAAGCTCATCTTCTAGCTCTTAAAGAGTTAAGAAGAAGTGTTGCCTTGTGCCGTCATTGTCATCGCTCGCTTGCCTCGACTTCGGTTTCGAGTTCGGATTCGGAAACATTCCATTCAATAGCTGAAGAGACACCTTATCATTGAACATGCACCCTTGCACTTGTTGATACTCAACCTTGCTGGCTATAAATAGAGAGGCTTAGCCTCAATTTCCACCACCGAAAAATCAGAAATCACTCCCCTCAAACTTCTGCATTCTGCATTGTTTTTCAAAACCAAAAATGTAAGCATTTTGTGTGATTTGCTCTGCCATTTGAGTTCGCCGAAATTCTGTGATTTGAATTACCTCTATCACAGAATAGTTATTTCGTTCTATCTTGGGAGGAATTAATTTGCAACCTTGGGCATTGAGGGGATTAAATTCCTTAAGAAAACACAAGAAACTTGTGGGCTCGGAATTTTCTGCTTTTGTTTTTAAACTAACATTTGTTCAATTACTTTTTTTTTAATACAGAGTTCTAACAAGCTTAAGGAATTTAACATTTTATTTATGTATTCAATCTTACATTTTGCTTTGGGAGACTAAAATCTTATTTATTTCCTACTCCCATTTTAAATATTAAAATCTTTGGATCTTTTACTCCAGTTTGAGATTAAAGTCTTTATGAATTTCTACTTAATCCGAGAGATAAAAACTCAATTCTTTGTATTCGGTTTGAAGATACAAAAACTTCATCGAGATACTAATTATATTTGTCAATTTCTTTTACAGAAAGATGACAATAAGTGTGAAACAATAGAATGGTTCTGTTGAGACTACTGCTGCAATGACAAATGCGTCTTCAAGTCGCACAACTTTACAATTTGATTGAAAATATTTTCATGCACTTTGAATTATATGTGTTAGGCATTTTAAATCCCTCGAGAATTTTCATGCATATTTCATTATCAAGTGAGTCATAAAGGTATGTGGTAATCACATCCATTAAATGCATGTCAAGCTTTTCATAGACAGTAAAACTGATGAGATAACGGAATGTTATAGCATCCATAACGGGTGAATATGTCTCTTTATAATTGACACAAGGCCTTTGTAAAAATACTTGTGCAACAAGACGTGCCTTATATCTTTGTACCTCATTTTTGTCATTCATCTTGCGTACAAAGACCCATTTATATATAGCAACAGGCTTAACACCATTAGGTGTTTGGACTACATGTCCAAAAACTTCACATTCCGCAAGTGAATTCAATTCTGATTGAATTGCTTCTTGCCAATTTGGCCAATCACGTCTTTGTCGATATTATCCATCAGATTGAGTTTCAAGATCCTCACTATCTTGCATAATTATATATGTAACATAATATGCAATGACATAATTCACCACTATATACAATCAATTCAAATTTGTCTCAATATCGATTAGATTTATTGATAGTTCCTTATTTTCTTGAGTCTCGGGCTCAATGGCTTCCTCATGAATCTCAAAATTTATTAAATCTTGGATTTCTTCGTAAGACTCTTTCGTAGTGTCATTTTGATCATTTGTTTTCCTTTTTCTAGGGTTTCGATCCTTAGAACCTAATTGACTCATTAGCTATGACACTAGAGATTGTCCAATAAGGGCATCAATACAGATTAGAACATTCTCTACACAGATATGTGATTTTGTTATCCTTTTTAGATTTATAAATGCATTTGGTATTTGATTTGTTATTCTCTGCAAATAGATAATCTTTTGCACCTCTTTTTTACAAATAAAAGAACGTGGACCAAGATGAGACAATGATGAATTTTTTCACAAAAATTTCTGTTTGGTTTCACCATTTTCTCCCCTAATTTTGGAAAAAGTGTCTCATCGAATCGAGGGTCTACAAATCGAGTAGTGAATAAATCCCCCACTAATATTTCAAAATAGAGAATAATGGAGGACGGTTCAAACCCAACATATATTCCTAACCTTCTTTGGGGACCAATTTTGATGCGATATGGCGGGGCTACAAGCACATATATTGCACATCTCAAAATTCTTAAATGAGATATATTAGGTTCATGACCCAAAACTAATTGCAATATGATAATTTGTTGGTCTGAGACGAACCAACATTTCTGCATGCAAAATGGCGTGATCCCAAAAAGTAGTGGGCATCCTCATTTTTATGAGTAACGGTCTTGCTATCAATTGCAGACGTTTGATTAAAGACTCTGTTAGGCCATTTTGAGTCTGAACATGAGCTACATGATGTTTTCACTTTTATCCAAATTGATAAGCAATAATCATTAAAGTTTGGGATAAAACTCAGCAGCATTATCAAGTCTAATAGAATGTTTCTCAATTGCACTAATTCTTGTCCAATACAAGTCACAAGATAAAGATGTGAATTTCTCAATAACCCTTTTGTGGCAAGAGAGATTCTTGGTATGATGAGATATTCAAGATTATTCTCATCTATTTTCTCAATATGATATTTATTTTGGCGGATATTTTTAAAACTCAACAAGTTCCTCTTGGGCTTGGAGGAGAACATTGCACTCTGTATGATAAGCATTGTTCACTTAGGTAGAGTTATAGTAGCTCTTCCAGAGCCTTTAATTAGATTACTACTACCAGAAATTATACTAATATCTACTTACACATACTTAAATAAGAGAAATATTTCTTCTCTTTGAATATTATATGTGACGTACATTATGATTTTCATATTTTGACATACAAAGAAATATATGAATAATCGTTAGTGTTTTCAGAGAAAATGGGAAGAAAACAAAGTTAATCGAATGATAAATAACATTTTAATAACAATTACGCAACTAATAGTGTAATTGTGCTTTATTTATTTACCACTTTCTCAAAAGGTGCCATCATGCTGATTTATCCTAATTATTTTATTTCAAAGACATTCTAACATCTAATACTATTTTTAATTGTAGTGAGGGATGGAAAAGCTAGCCAATCACCAAGTTTAAACTATAAATTAAAGTAGTATATTTATAGTAACTCATCGTATTAGTCTTGATAACGAACGCCTAAATTTTCGGGTACTTTATGCCTTAACATTTCAAAATTAATACTAGAGAACCATTACTATCACATTCAAGGCTAATAATAGAAGAGTATTACATTCGCTTTTAAAATTAACTTGAATTGGGATGAAATGTAAAAGAAGGCAGATAATAAATTATTACATTAATAAAGAATATGTTAATCCTTAAACTAAGCAAACGAAAATATTGTTTAAAAGAAATACTAGAGTGAAACGAACTAATATTATTTCATAAGATAAATAATATTAATTGATACACTAATGACTACCACTTATGTAAAAAACTATGATTACATGATGCTTATTCACTAACTATTATGAATAGATAAAAATAAATATCAAACTACTCAATTATCTTTAACCATAAATCCATCACCGATCAAGTGATCTATTTTTCAATCAGGATGCTTAAAGAAGTCTGTCACATCTAAGTGGGTGATGTCAAATTCATTGTCATAGACAAAATTAGCGTCAGGTCCTTTATTATTTAGAGATATACTTTATAAAGCTCAACGAAATGTCTTGGTGTACGATAATATTTGCCCAATGCCATTTTTCCACCGCAACGATAACATTCAGTTTTTGAACAATTTGCCTTTGGCTTCTCTTCTTTCCCTTTCCACTTTTGGTGTTTTTTCTTTAGGTAGGGGGGAGTGATTAACACTAGGAAAATTTCTTCCTTGTCCGCGATCGAGACCACAAATAGGGCCACAGCGCACGCTTAGTATAATTGGAATACACCTCGTCTACTTCAGGCAATTGTGTAGACTCAGTGAGTCGATTTTTGTGATTTCTCATGAGCAAGTCATTGTTTCGTTCAGCCACAAAGAGAAGAGAAATCAACTAAGAGTACTTATTGAAACCTTTCTCTCTATACTGCTATTGTAAGACCATATTGGAGGCATGAAATATTGTAAATATTTTTTCAAGCATACCATAGTCAGTTATAGTATCTCCGCAGAGTTTCAATTTAGAAGTAATTCTGAACATCGCAGAATTATATTCAAAAACAAACTTAAAGTCTTGGAGCGTCTGATGAGCTGCTTGTAGAAGAGTGACCAATTTTAAGTTGTCATATATTTCCTTTAAGCCATTCCACAAACAAGTGAATTTGACTGTGAGATATTCTATTTTCAACCCTTCATCAAAGTGATCAGGGCCTTAGCACAGTCTTGGGTGGATGCTTTAGTTTTATCTTTAATGGAGTCTCCAAGATCTATTGCATCTAAATAGATTTCAGCATCCAACATCCATGTCATATAGTTCTCGCCCGAAATTTCAAGGGCAATGAACTTTCTTTTAAAAGAGGAGAAAAGTTATACCTTAGTCTTCTCAAAGAGCTTATTGAGACAGTGGAGTCGTGCTGATAACGTGTAATAAAACAATGAAAGTAGAAGAACAATATTAACCGCTCTATTTATAGAAAAAAAATGACTTAGCCACAAAATAAAACTCTCTAAAAGATAGACAATCAATCTAATTATAATTCTGTTCATAACGGTATGCTATTTATATATATTTTATATATCGTGTGTATGTCAATATATGTCTGACATACAATCATTCTATCATTGGATTACCATAAGAAAAACCACCATACCCATCACCAGTTGAGTCATGACTACTTCAAAAACTCTCAAGAAGGAAAATCTTGTAAAAGATTTCTAAGATTTGGTATATTTACCTTTTTAATAGTATAAATTATTTTAGTAATTAGAATTCCAATTTTACATATCTAAGTACCAAAAATAATTTCTTTTATCTTTAGGTTATGTTTCTAGAAGGCTTTGCAAGTGCTTTTAGGTCAAATGGTCTTGAAGGGGTGCATTAATTTCATGCCACATGATTCCAAATAATGAATTCAATATATATGTCAGCTCTGATTTTAAATAGGCAGATCACCATATACTAAAAGTCAATTACGCTAACCTAATCTTAATTAAGAGTTTGCTTGAATGCACATGCCTCTAACAGTGGTAATTAGATCTCTAATTTTGGCATCCAACTCCACTCCATTTTCTTTTTTTCCATTTTTCAAAGTTCTTACTTGGATGGATAACACGTGTCTTATCTTTATATCAATGGTCTAGATTTAATTACTTGACACAAGATCTTAACTAAATTTAAAATAATAAATATTTATATATTTTTATTTCTTAAAGATCTAACAATCCCATAATTCTAGGAGCTGAATTGTTGATACTCATCAATTAATGCATTTTTATTTGCTTTAGACCCGTCTTGAATGTAAAAGGAATCACGTAGAGAAAATGCTTAGTTTTTTATATCTGAAAGTTCAACAAATTCTCCAAATTCGTTCATTTCGTTTGTGTTTTTTTATTTCACTTAACTAATTCTAAAATTGTTGTTTACAAACATCTTAAAGAGTTTGACTCAATGACACTCTGTTATTTGTTTCAATAGACAAAAAGAAAGTATTTGTAATAATTTACACAAACTTTTACATACATCTAAATTGTTGTTTAAAAACCCTCAAACCCCAAAATTACGTAACGCCATCACTGATACTTTATAGGCAAATTTATTATTTTTTGAATAAAAATGGAGGGGGGTTATAAGATATATTATGAAAAGGGAACTACATTCTTTTAATTATTTCAAAAATATTTCCATTCATTATTTGGTGAAAAGACTTTGGTACATTACGTTCTAGATATCTTAATATTCATAGATTGTATTTCTGTTGTTCTATTTAAAAGGGAAAAAAGAAGAATGAAATCGAAAGGAATATCAAAAGTTCAGAAAACAACAATGAAAATATTTTATCCTAACCATGGTTAAGCATATTTTTAGGCAATCAAATCTAAAACATTAATATAAAAACGGAGAAGGGCCTAAAATGCCCCTCAACTATCACATTTGGTCTAAAAATGCCCCTCATCCACCTATCGGGCCAAATATATCTGTTAATGTTTTTGGCTCACAAATGCCCTTTGAGTTAACGGAAGGACACGTGTCATACTCTTATTGGTGCATTCTAAATATTTCATAATTAATTAAAAAGACACATTATTCATACCTGAAAAATAAATAAAAATTTTCTAAAATACTTACAAAAGGTTTTTACTAAAATAAGATTTTTTTTTCCAGTTTTTAACTTTTGTAAGTATTTTAGAAAATTTTTATTTATTTTTCAGGTATGAATAATGTGTCTTTTTAATTAATTATGAAATATTTAGAATGCACCAATAAAAGGATGACACGTGTCCTTCCGTTAATTCAAAGGGCATTTGTGAGCCAAAAACATTAACAGAAGGGCATATTTGGCCCAATAGATGGATGGGGGACATTTTTAGACCAAACTTGATAGTTGAGGGGCATTTTAGGCCCTTTTCCGATATAAAAATAAGGCTTGTGTCATCCATCCAAATAAGAACTTGAAGAAATGAAGACAGTAGAAAATGAAGGGAGTTGAATTCCCTAATTTTACAATCTAAGTAAAATTCTCCAAAGAAAAAGTACCAAATAGCCCAATACCAGAAGATAGAATATCTTTTTAAAATATACAACAGTTGACGAATTTTTTTGAAGAAACAAGTTAACTGAATACTTCTCTCTGCAACTTTGACCCACACACGAACCACTGGTAACTGGTTCCATTGCCTCGAGGAATTGGAATTGGGCTAATTGGCAAAACACGTTCAATATCTAACTATTTGACTCATTAGATACAGCTAAAATGACAGCGACAAATTTCAGCATCTAGCAATTAAAAGAACTGCAGTCGAATGTTCTGTTACCATCATCAGTGCAAAACAAATACACATGAATCCAGCACACAAAGGATGCTGATGCTTGTTTATTTTCATAAAAAGATAAAACTTCTAACAAACAGTAGAGCAACTCATCCTTCATTTGAGGCCATAATAAAGCATTTTCACTATGACAACTTCTCATTGTGACGAATTATCCAAAACTGATGAAGGCTGAGAGAAGTCAAACATATGAACCACACCCAACAGTGAGAAAAATGAAATGCCAGTTCATACTTCAATTGGAAAAAGTAAAGTATAAATGGAAATAAATTGGTCATTTCCCTTATTTTGCCTGAGGGTGAGATGCAATAAAATCAACAGCTAGATTGATGGAGTTGATCTTATCAGCTTCATTGTCGGGAATCTCAAATCCAAACTCTTCTTCAAGGGCCATCACAACTTCTACGGTGTCTAAGCTATCCAAACCAAGATCATTTTGGAAGTGAGCATTTGGCGTAACCTGCGAGAATAGGAGAACATCACAAAGGCATAATTGTGCATAAATTAGTCCCAGAAGCTTTAAAACAAGAAGGAACCTAATTAAAATCTGAAGATTCTAATGTTTGGTCTGTGCCTAGATTGAACACTATAATAGCAGTCTACAAAGACTCGCTGTCAGCGAAAAGGGAAGCATTAGCATGTCCCACCATCCATATTAAAAAATGAGGCAACACTAAAAGCTGTTAAAACACTAGGGCTAAGTACTTGCAGGAATTAACCGCGGTGCACTTGCGGGAAACTCCTTGCCGAGGGCCTGTGCACCCCCGGGATTAGTCGTGTCCCCGGTGCAAAATCAAAAAAACACTTGGGCTAAGTACTGTATTGGTGGAATCACCAGCGCCAAAATCAGACGCCAGCACCAAAAACCAAAAAACAGAGACTGCCACTCCAGTAACCTGCAGATATGGAGTACTAGCAGGACTGACAGGAGGGGTAACGAAGGCAGAATAAAAGAAGAGAACTTGCTGCTCAACATACCTTGGACACCTTTGAAACTGTAAATGTATGGTTCTTTTTTGTTATAAGTCAAATCAAAATTCATGTACAAATAGGTGTGTCAGAAGAATGGACAAGTATGGACAAGTAATTACATTACTCGATGCAGGTCATCCATGGTATCTGACTAGTTTGACAGCTATCTATATCACTTTCTTTTTTATTTACACCAAAAATAAAAGTGAATAAGAAGGATTATAAATGCCTTCTACATCATTATTTTATTTCATTCATTTCATAACTGACAAAAAATACATACCGGTGATGATCTCAGGCTTCCCTCCTATCATATGGAGGGATTTAGAAAATTTCCTTTCCACTAGTTTGCCGATTTAAGCTTAGTTGGTTTGAGAGTATTTACAAGTTATTGCGGTAAGTCTGACGGGCAAAGGAATCAGATTTTTAGATGAGCTAACAAGGTATAATAATTACGGCAAGTGTATTGTTTTGCAAGAAGAGATGTAAAGTTAAAGCCCAAAAGCACCTACAGAAATGATAATATTCCAGTCAAAACTAAGTTTTATCCGAATCACAGCCCACAAAAAGACCAACATAGGGAACTCTTGAAATATTACCAATTTAACTTGTTAGCTTTTTTAATTTTGTCAAGGCTGTTCAACCGGTACGTATCAAAAGAACATAGATACCACTCACAAGGAAGATTTGGGGTTCTCTAGGACAGTCATTGCTTCACACTTAGGCCAGGGAACTTTCACCTGCTTCACCGGTAATAACTCTGATCCTTTTCTTATTTGTGATGGAGGCACAGGGTAGAGGATCTCATTTAATTTGTTCACAACGCATTGATCTCCTACAGGTCACACACTAGACAACTCCAATACCTTTTCAGAACGTTGACATGGTTCCAAGTAGTCAATACATGTAATTCTGGATTGGTATCAGTGAAGGAGGTACAAGATATTCAATAACATGCAAGCATCATGGTTCTAGGGTGGCAACACCATCAGTGATATTCCTAGACCTACTACTCGGGGAAAATTTTGAGGATCTTCAAAAACCAGTAATCAAGAAGGCCGGTTGGAAGAGACAGTTCTCATCTAAGTTGGAAAAATCACCCTACTAATTTACATCTTCTAATAACCAAATAAGTCACATGTTCTTATTTTATATGCTTATTAAATTAGTATCTGATCAGCTGGAATACATGATGAGAGCCCTCCTGTAAGAAAAGGAGGGGAATAGAAGTATCATTTGGTAGAATGGAGAAACATAACAATTCCCAGAAACAAAGGGTAGAGATCCAAGAAATATCTACTTTTACTACAGCACTCTTGCAGAAGTATTTGCTGAGATTTGCTTTAAGAAACATGGTTTATGAAGAATCTTAAACATGGAGCAACATGAAAGACATGGTTTACTGAGGAAGTTATGAAGTCCCACCGGGTAGCATAAGAGAGGGCGTCATGAAGGGGGGAAAACACGTTCTTTAAGCACATTTACTGCACTGTGAGTAATGGTGAGCAGACTCGATCATCTTTGAGAAGATGTGTGGCTAGGAGGAACAAATTGATAGGAGACGTTTCCACAGGTGTATAGTTTGGTGAATGATAGAGACTATGTTACCTAACTATTTGAGAAGGAACAGCCAGGGAATCGTATGAGATGTAAATTAAGAAGAGCTTTTCATGGTCGGGATTAGGAGTTTACTCAAACACTCAACAAGTGACGTGTAAGGTAAACAAGAAGATAGGGTGGAACAGAATGGAAAGGGGGTGAGATCATTCTTGGTGAAATCTTGCTACATGGAAAGGGGATAAAAGAAAGGCGTGGCAGAGAATATCAAATGTAAGAGCACTTAAAAAGGTGGCTCCTTTTGGTGTGCCATGAGGGACACAATACAACTGGTACAGTTTCAAGGAAAGGAGAATCTTCATGTGTGAAAAAATGAGGTGGAAAACATAAATCACAGCTCACTTATTGAAAACTCAGTACACAACTATGGAACCTTGTATGTTCTATATTTGATGCTTTGTAGGTGTTCCAGAAGACAGAGAGTGCAACAACAAGATGTAGAAGCTACTGAAGATTAGTTTCTATATAGATGATTTGGATAGGTCATTAGTTGATTGAATGCCAGATTCCACATGCACATACTTTTAACAGCAACTTGTAGCATCATACAACAATAACAACAACAACAACAAACTTGAACTAAGAACAACTACCAATTGGACACAGACGCATTCTTACTTCCTAACTTCCTCCATTATACTTAACCTGTTTATTTCCCAGCTTTCCAAATTAATTCTGTTACAAAACTGCCGTATTCTAAAAGAAACAGTCCATTAATCCTCAATTCCTCACCAAAAAGAATGAGTGAAAATTAAACGTAGATCATTTCATTTCTAGCTCAAAAAGAAAAAAATCATCAGCGATTTATACAGCGGTAAAGATAAATGGACCAGCAATCGTACAAAACATGAACCTAAAACGCATTTCACTAAAACCCAACAAAAACCCTAATTTTCTAGCTCAAAGCCATTGCCAGAAAAGGAAAAAAGAAAATCATGAAAAGATATTTTTACCTTGGAAGGATCAACTTTCTGGAAGTTTTTGACACAGTTGATAACACGATCAGTGACTTCAGACTTGTCGAGAAAGGAGCCCCTCACTTCCTCCGAGAAATGGCGTCTGAATACCTGGGTAAATGCCGCTCCGATGAGCCTTCTGGGGTTTCCCACCGCTGCAGGCCTAGCTTCCACTCTCAGGTACTTCAGCAATGCATTCCTCGCCGCCATTGAAACTTAAAAAGTTAGAGAGAAAAAGAAAGTGGAAATGTTGTCAAGAGTCTGCAGGACAAGCAGAGGGCACGCTAGAAGTTTCACGATCGGTTTTGGGGTAAATAATACATAAAGGGTTTCAAGTTTTCAATATTTGCGTATTAACTCCCTCTATTTTTAAATATTAATATATATATACATACCCTTTCTGTCCAAAAAGAAAATGAATTCTGGTCACTTAAACTTGTTGGTTTTTTTAAAGTTAAATACATATATTTATAATTTTCTTGTTCAACCCTGGAACTCGTTTTTTACATAACTAATAATCGAGAGCATAAAACCCCCCTTCCTCCATTTTTAAAGATCTGAAGCTCCATTTTCAAGTTTTTTTTTCATTTTTCAGACTGTGAAATGGCGGAAAGTTTGTATATTTTGTCATTATAAAGTTGAAGCTTAAGTTTTGAACTTCCTCAGTATTGTCGTTCTCTCTAGTTTGAGGACGAACCAAATTATACTTATCTAAAGAATATATCGTGACCTCTTTCGTTCGTGAAGGTGTTAATAAGCTTGGAGATGTTTTTTAACTTTGTCTGTTAATACACGGTTTTGCTTTTCATTACAGTTTTCTATCCTTTCAATTTGACTATGTTTTTTATTGGATATTGAGGTCCCAGCAAGCTCAAATTGCAACTCCTTCCCAACCTCTTGTAAATGGTATTGCATCTCTGTTTTCTTCATATAAGTTTCACTTATATCTGACAATGATTGCTTTATTTAGGGCCTTGATGTCGGACCTAGCTCAGACATTCCTCCAACCATTCCCAATACAGAAAGACATTCAGGTTATTTTCTGGCATGCTTCTATGTGTTCTCTTATAGGGAATTTCATTTTCATCTGTTGTGTGGTGAAGGGAAGAAAAAGGAACAGCCGTTCTTATGTTGCTAGGGGTGTTGGATTAGCTTGAAATAGTTGACGAAGAAAAATGCTAAAGCAGTCAAAGAGAAGGAGTTAGATGCTTGATTTTTCGCACCCTTACGTGTAAGACATTTATTGGTCATTTGCTAACTAGACATATATGTACGTGTGTGTAATACACACATGGTCAATGGCCAGATGTGTTTATTCAGTTCGAGTATTCAAATGGGAAAGTTATAAATTTATGTATCGGCTTTAAAAAATCCGACAAGTTTAAGTGGTCAGAAAGCTATTTCATAGGCTTGAGTTGAGAGTAAATATATATGTTATGAAAAAAATTATGTCGAGGATGTCCATCTATTACTCTGTTATACATAACATTTCCTCCTACAATGTTGGGTAGGCATATTGATTATTGTAGGTGACTGTCTCTAGTGGTTAAAAAGAGTTATGCTGCTACTAACTTTTTTCTTTGTAGTCTAGTAGATCTACATGCTCTTGTAGATCTAAAGTAGGTTTATGTTAATCAACAAAAAGAGGTGAGATTCTGGTTTCTTACCTAAGAATATTTACAAGGGGGAAGCCTCGAAAGGTATACAAGTGTGCCTCTCGTAGACGAATATTGACTCAATGCGCTCCTACTGCGCGGGAGTCTAGTAATTGTTAATTGAAGAAATTATTGAAAAATAAAAAATCAAGTACAAAAATGAGTAATAACCCAATAGAGACTGGTTCAATTCAATTTAATTTTTTGTTCGTTCGAGTTTGATTATGTCATAGCGTCTATAATCAGAATAAGTTCATCGTTGGATGAACTGTTGATATTAATCCAAATAAGAAAGATGTTAGGTACATCTAGGACGTGAACAGCCAACCATCGTACTGCAAAAAATGGATAGGTTCGATCTATAGTCATTAGGGTCTCCTAAAACAATCTACTAAATTCATCGAGTTATTCCAAAGGATCAAAACGGCGAGTTATTAATGGAATTCCATGTCGGCTCTCCGTGAAATACTTATTTGGCCGAGGGCTTACAAACACATCGCTAGCTAAATCGATGCTAACAAATAACCAACCTGAAGCAGGTGATGCAGATAGTGATGCAAACAGGTTGCAAGAAACTCAATGAAATGATTTGGAGCATCTTCTTAATAAACAGACAGGTCGCAAGCAGCTCAAGAAAAACCTTGCAGCTGCTTCCTAAAAATTCTGCAATTGCTTCCTTTTTTCTATAAATAGAGAAGTTTTCAGTTCAATATGTACATCTGTTTGAAGTTGAATAATATATCAACCTCTCTTTATACTTATCATAATACGTTATCAGCACGAGTTTGTAATTCCATCATCCCCTGACTGACTCTGAGGCAACAGATTGCTCTTGTGTGTGGTCAAGCGAGTTCATTCAGATAATTATGACGAAGTTATATCCTCGGGGTGGTAAAGAGTACGTTAGTTTTGTTATTCCAACTCTATGAAGAGATGAAATCCTTTTTAAGTTATTTCTCACGGATAAGGCTTATTAATTTATAATTTTAATTTGATTTCTTTCAGGAGATTGAAATATTATGATTATTATCTATGCTCATCACGTGCTAGTTCTAAGCAACTAGTGATACAAAACTTGCACGTATATTGTGATTTGAAATACAAATTTGAAGGCTAAGAAGATAATGGTATATTGAATCATCTTGCTATGTTACGTGTGCTCTGTATACAAATTAGCATATAACAATTATTTCTTATACTTGTATCATTTTATCATCTCCACAAAAGATTATAGAGTGGATAATATTATTAGGTCCGCTTAAACTCCAACAGAGTCTGCAAGAAATATATAGCCACTAGTAGTGGCAATATTTTCTAAGTCTTATTATGGCTTAATTTTATACTTCACTTGAACTCTAATAGAATATGACCGCTAGAAGTGGTAATATTTTGTATATCTCATTGTAACTAAACTTTATTAATTAAGAGAAGCGGTGTATGCTTATGACCACCAGAAGTGATAATTTAGGTTTGTTATGGTTACAATTGAAGATAAATTAGAGGAAAATTCTCCATATTTTGTACATGCCTTGATTTGCTCTTGAAGTGGCAAATATCTTAAAATGAGGTTCGAAGCATCAGAATGTGATGTGATTAATGCACATTCCGATAATTATATTTTATTCCTAAAGGATGAGAAGTTTTGATAAATATTAATCTGTCCCCTCAAGTGAATGGGGCAATATTAATAAAACTTGTAAATATGAACGTGCTCTTGATTGTAAAAATATCATAACTCACTTCCAAAAGAGGTTATACGATTGAGAGAACATATTCTTAATCTTTCGTACTTCAAATTTGCCCCTGAAGTAATAAACAATTGTAATTTCCTCCTGAAGCAGAAAAATATTATAAAGCGGTGTAAATACCGTAACTCGCCTCCTGAAGAGGTAGAATAATAAAGGATTAAAAAATAAGATGTTAATAGTATCATTTCTCTTTAAAGGAGACATTTATCACAAAGTTGGTGGTAGAAATACTGAAATTCTTAAGATTTATCATTTATAATTTAGAATTGTCTTTCTAGTGTTCATTTGGTTATGATTTTGTTGTCTCATGATACCAGAAGTGTCTGAACAACATTTGATAGTACAAAATTTTTCAAAAGCTTCTGAAGAGCTAACTATTTGTCTAGAAGACACATGACACAGGTGGTGTTTGAATAATATTTGATTGTGGACAATAAATCGAACGCTCCCGAAGATCTTATATGCAAATCTGTCATTCATATTATATGATTATGGTCAAAATATATGTTGTAAAAAACAGAAGTTTACTAATACGAATGGCTATCA
Source organism: Nicotiana noctiflora (assembly GCA_032618575.1). Taxonomy (NCBI): domain Eukaryota; kingdom Viridiplantae; phylum Streptophyta; class Magnoliopsida; order Solanales; family Solanaceae; genus Nicotiana; species Nicotiana noctiflora. The sequence continues at coordinate 18,587 of JASVEL010008805.1, read as the reverse complement.
TACTGAGACTACAAATGATTAGAAGATTGAAAATCTTCATGTTTCCACAATTATATGGGGTAAAATAATATATATGTGAGAAGTTATCCGCCGTATTCTTCAATTTGTACTATATGTATCACAGTAAATCAGAAGTTTACTAATGCAAAAACAGCTACACTAAATCAGAATTTGATGATACAAAAGTAGCTATGGTAATGAGAAATTTATTAATACAAAAGTTTGTGCTACAGTAAACCAGAAGTTTACTAAGAAATAACACATGCAATGATAAACTTGAAATTTTCATTTGCTATTTTTAAATTAGCTATTTGAGGATTCATATAAGCATATACTGAAGAATTAGAAGATTCTTTAAGAATTCTCCTGTGTTGCTTGTTCTCATAATAAATTGATTATACCAGCTAAAGTTGGGACTAAGACCCCTAATTCTGAAATATATAAAAGGTGAATATGGGCCCATTCACCTATCATGTGAACCACTTATAGATGCATATATAAGATGGTTACATGTATGTTTATTGTCAACATGCAGTTTGGCAGTTGAAAATATTTTTCTCAATTAAGAGCATAATTTTCAGATTATGAAATCATGATAGTTCATCTTGATCCTGTTGATTTATATCTAAACGAGTTTAGCATTGAATACCTCCTATTAATGGCTAAGTTATTGCTTATGAGAATAAATCTTTATGTGTTGGTCTAAGATTTTCTAAATTGCATATAGCAGCATATGTATGCATTGGACCAATAATATATGATAAGTCACAATTGATTTACGATCAGAAACCAAATATTTTTCCTATCTAATAACTTTTGATGTGTAGTATATGACTAATTTCTCTACCGCAATGCACAAATATAGATTTCTCAAAGAAGATTGAGGATATATGTTAGTTTTTTTAATATTTGGGGGATGGAATAAACTGCTGAACATATACTATATGAATAAAATTATCATTAACATGATCCTCACTCATAATATAATTTAAGCCAAATTCCAAAAGCATTTATTGATCAAAAATTAAATATCAATTCCAGCTGCAAATGCTCCTAATAAAATTAAAGTTCTTGAAGAATAGAGTTTACTGCACGCATAAAGCGTAGTAGACCGATCGGTTCCAAAGGTAACAATCCTTGAAAATGATAAGAGCAAAATTATCATATTGAGAAGGAAATGAGCTCTAGAAGAGCTCACGACATAATATTTTATGAAACTGCAGAAGAAGTTTAGGGACCTGAAAATAAAGAAATTGATGAGATCTCACCATGTTATGCCTCTTGCGAACCGATAAAAAATGATTGTCAATGATATATTTGATACAAAATAGTGCATAATATTGTAAAAAATTATGAGGATCAGATCTGTAGTCCAGACTCCTGAAGATGTCATGTCATTTGAATGCAAGTCATAACCTATACGACTCATTTGATTAAGTCTATATGAATATCCCTAAATGATTTAAAATGTCGGAAGCATATTCAAAATTTCGAGAAATGTATTCAATCAGATTACAAAGATCTTTGAACGGTTTAAAGCAATATGGGCGCATGTGGTATTATCGCCTAAGTGAATATTTGCTGAAAGAATGTTACATGAATGATGTTATTTGTCCATACAGAATTATAAAGAAAAAAGAATCAGAATTTGTTATACTTATTGTTTATGTTGATGATATAAATCTTGTTGGAACTTCAGAAAAGATCCAAAAGGCAATGGAATATCTTTAAAAAACATTGAGAAGAAAGATCTTGGATAGACAAAACTTTGTCTTTGTCTACAAATTGAACATTCGGGAGATCGAGATCTTTATCCATCAATCTGCCTATACAAAAAGGGTCTTAATACGTTTTTACATGGATAAAGCGCACCCATTAAGTATACTAATGGTTGTTCGATCAGTTGAAGTGAATAAGGATATGTTCCGATCTCTAGAAGAGGATGAAGAACTCCCTGGTCCTAAAATACCTTATCTCAGTGCAATTGATGCACTTATGTATGTTGCTAATGCTACAAGGCATGCCATACCATTTTTTGTTAGTTTACTAGCAAGATATAGCTCTTCTCATATACGAAGATATTGGAACGGGATTAACCATATATTACGACATTTAAAGGGAACTCTTGATTTGGGCTTATTTTATGCTAACAAAGATAGTACAGACCTTGTTGGTTATGCAGATGCATGTTATTCATCTTATCCCCATAAATCTCGATCTCAAACCAGGTACGTCTTTTACATGTGGAGGTGTTGTCATATCACGCGCTCCACAAAGCAATCTATTGTTGCTACTTGTTCAAATTATGCTGGGATAATAGCTATTCATGAAGCAAGTAGAGGATGTGTATGGTTATGATCAGTGATTCATTTCATTCAAGAGATATGTGATTTGGAATGTGATAAAAGATCCACAACTTTATACGAACACAATACTGCATACATAGCCCAATTAAAAGGAGGATTTATAAAAGGCGATAGAACGAAGCATATTTTACCAAAATTATTCTACACGCATGATCTTCAGAAAAATGGTGACATCGACGTAAAATAAATCCGTTCAAGTAACAATCCAGTACATTTGTTCACTAGGGATCGTTTGGTAGGAGGTATTAGAAGAATAATGCAAGCATTAGCTCTTTGCATTACTAATACTTTGTTTGGTATTTTTTTTTTACATATGTATAACTAATACTTGTACTAGTTATACATCAGACTTGGTATTATATTATGTATAAGTAATGCATAGAAAATCATGACATTTGTCATTCGGTAGGATGTATTAGATAAAATAATGCATGCATTAGCTTTGTATATTAATAATACTTTGTTCGATAGATATTACCTATGCATTAGTTATGCAAGCATAAGTTATACATCATATTTGGTATTATCGTATGCATAACTAATGCATAAAAAATCATGGTATTAGCAATGCAATAGGTTTTAATGCACGCATTAGCTTAGTTAAAGACAAAATTGTCCTTCAAAATTTATGCTTGATTAACATATGCTATTTATTATATTAATGCAAGTTTAAATAATTCAAATACCGAGAAATAAAATTATATCTATAGTAAATAAATAAATAATTAGCATATATATATATATATATATATATATATATATATATATATATATATATATATATATATATATATATACACCTAAAAAAATGTACCCAAATCCCTGTTACATACTTGTTGATCATGGGGAACATTTTACACACCCAACCTTTTAAAAGTGTGTCAAATACACATCACTTTTTTCTTGAAATTTTTTCCAAAACATGTGTGATTTCACGCTCCAATCAGATAGTAACACGTGTCACTATTTTTTATTTAAAAAATAAAACACTTAAAATTACACCTATACCCCTTAACCATCTTCTCCATTTCATATCTTTCTCTTCTTCATGGGAGATTAACGCCAAACACCATCAAAAATTCACATTTAATCACCTTCATATTATAAAGCAAAATTAGGAATTCAAGTACATTAATCACGAGTTTGTGAGTCTAGATTCAAATCTAACACAAGAAATATAATACAAAACTCAAAACTCCATTAAAGTTGGTTATGGCCAAATCCATGGTTGCTCGATTCGTGGCATAGATTCAAACCCAAATTTATAAAATTCTCTTGATATAGATTTCTTTTAACTTTCTTTACCAATTTCTTCCAAAATTATTTTATATTATTATTATTCATAAAATGGTGGACATGAAAGATGGGGAAATGGGTGGGAAAGAAGACGAAAATGGGAAAAGGGGGAAGGGCAGCAACAAACTGGTTGTTTGTTTTCGATGGGAGAGGGAGGAATGTTTTCTATGGTGAGATTTTAGAGAAAAAGAAAAGAGAATAATTTCTCCATTGTAGCAAGAGCATGTTGTTTGTTCAAGCTCTTGACGAAGAAGATGATATTTTTAATTAAAAAATACAAAAATGGATATGTGTTAGTTACACACGAGATTTCACAGATTTCTTTTTCTATTCACTCGCCTAATTTGTGTGTAAAATATGCTCTTTTCATATAATCAAAATGGTGTGTAATTGACACACTTTTAAAATGTTGGGTGTGTAAAAGGTTCCCCGTGATTAACAAGTGTGTAACACGAATTTGAGTACAAGTTCAGGTGCTATTTTATGTATTCTGCCTATATATATATATATATAAGTGTGTGTGTGTGTGTGTGTGTATAGTTCTATATTACAATAGGTAGACAAACAAATAATTTTTTAAAAACTTTTTCATATAAAAATATTTCTCAACATATATATATTTTTTAAAAGTTAGAGTAATGAATCGATTTTGAGGATATTTTTGTAAACAAGCAATCTTTTTAGAAATTGTGCAATGCTTTAATACATCAAACCAAATAAAAAATAAAAAATATGCCAGCATAACTAATACCAGCATAGCTAATGCAAGCATAACTAATACTAGCATTACGAATTTACTCGATTCAGCATTATTGTTATGCACTCTACCAAACAACCCCATATACAAGGGTTTTTAACACTTGCATAAATATGTTTAAAGACCTAATTATCCCCTCGAATCCCTAAAAACCTATCTCAAATACTTTCCCGGTATTTTTAGCAAACAGACTTCTTCTTCATTTTTCCTCTTCAGAGATCAAAGTCACATGTTCACACGTAAAAGAATTTTCAGTCGTTTTATTCTTTTCCCCCTTCTTTTGGACGACTATTTCACAAGTTGGGTATACTTATTTCTCTACTAAATAGCATAGTATCAAAGTATTCATTCTTTTCTCATTGCTGTATGAATTTCTTATTTTCTTATTGGCAGAATACATAAAATAGCATTTGAATATGTACCCAAATCTTTCTTACATACTTATTGAATACGGGAATAATATTACACATCAAATCTTTCAAAAGTGTGTCAATTACACATTACTTTTTGCCTGACCAATTTTCCAAAACATGTGTGATTTCACGCTCTAATCAGATAGTGACACGTGTCACTATTTTTTTATTTAAAAAATAAAATACTTAAAATTACACCTATACCCCTTAACCATCTTCTCCATTTCATATCTTTCTCTTCTCCATGAGAGATTGACACCAACACCACAAAAAATTCACATTTAATCACCTTCATATTATATAGCAAAATTAGGAACTCAAGTACATTAATCACGAGTTTGTGAATCTAGATTCAAATCTAACACAAGAAATATAATGCAAAACTCAAAACTCCATTAAAGTTGGTTGTGGCCAAATCCATGGTTGCTCGATTCGTGGTATAGATTCAAACCCAGATTTATAAAATTCTGTTGATATAGATTTCTTTTAATTTTCTTTACCAATTTCTTCCAAAGCTATTGTATATTATTGTTATTCTTAAAATGGTGGACATGGGAGATGAGAAAAATGGGTGGGGAAGAGGACGAAAATGGGAAAATGTGAAAGGGCAGCAACAAACTGGTTGTTTGGGGAAGGTGGGAGATGAAGAGGGAAGGACATATAAAGAATATAATGCAGGGGGTGTTTGAAATTGGGAAGAAAACACACGGGGTGGGGGATTGGGGCGGGGAAGAAGACAAGAGGAGAGTTATTTTTTCTTTCTTTTTTTATTTGTTAATTGGTGTAAAAAGTGGAAATTAAAAATTAGACACGTGGATTTTTTTATAGAACTTCTGAAATGAAATTTTACATTTACGCGTCTGTTTGATGTGAAAAACACACGGGTGCCACATAGCTAAAGTAGTGTGTAATTGACACACTTTTAAAAAGTTTGGTGTGTAATATTATTTCCGTATTTAATAAGTGTTTAAGAGGGATTTGGATACAAATTGAGGTGCTACTTTATGTATTATGCCTTTCTTATTTTGTTATTTATATAGTTAATATTTATAAAGTTAAAAATTATGGAGGGTACTTTTATAAATATCTAATTTTTAAAAAATTATAGCATACTTTAATGTAATAAATCAAACCGTCGATAAAAAATAATTTTAGCATAATTAATGCCAACTGAGAGCATCCAAACTACCCCTAAAAGTTACCTGCAATATGAAACCGAAAAAGAAAGTACATAGGTGAATTGGTTTTCTTGTAAAAACGCCAAGCAATATATCGCCTTTTGGAGCCGAATGCGAAACTCGTTTTACTTTTCTCGAAAATTAACAACACTGTAAGCTGAAGAGTAAGAGAAGCATGATGATCTTGTTTTTTATATTCCTTGCTATCTTCATAGCCTTCTTCATCAAGTTCCTCACTGCTGATGGTAACTACTCATTTCATATGGATACATACTTCTATTTGAATTTGATTGTTGATCAAAGGATTGAAATTTCAAAATTTTATTATCTTATCAGCGGACTTTACATTACTCTCCAAACGGAATGTCAAACGCGAAGAAATCGAAGATAAGGTTATGTCATTTTTGCCCTTCATCTCATACGTCTGAGTTTCTGTTGTTTGGAGTACTGTAGTGTTGATTTGTCTAGTTTACTCAAATTTTGAGCCGATACTTTTTACTATGTGTTTTTCTAATTATTTATTTATTTTCTAAATTTTGAATTTAAGTGCAGGTTATTTGGGTTACCGGAGCTAGTCGCGGAATAGGTATTTGGTTTTTAGCATGTTCTCTTTCAGTTTATGATGATTTAAAGTATTTAATCTTATTTATTTATTTATATGGAACAGTTGAACTTACTACATACATAATAGTTGAACTTGCTACATACATAACAGTTGAACTTCTCATCTTTATACTATGCTCATTGGCAAAGAAAGTTGTCATAAGTTTGTCATCTCGTGTTAATGCTGTTACTCAAGTTAGTGTCACTCTCTCAAGAAACTAATTCGTTTGTATATTTGGATATTGGTGAAAAGGGGAGATTCTTGCCAAACAACTTGCAAGTTTAGGGGCTAAACTCATTTTATCTGCTAGAAATGAAGCTGAGCTACAGCGTGTCAAGCAACAACTGACGGGTAATGCATTCTCAATGATGCAGAATAAGCATCAATTTCTTGCTTACTGATCTTTAAATCCCGGTTTTTATTTCGGCGTTATTGTGTCTATTAAAATCAGGAAAATATGCACCAAGAGATGTGATGATTTTACCACTGGACTTGACATCCGGGGAGGAAAGTCTGAGAGTCGCTGTAGAGAAAGCTGAATCATTTTTCGATGCAGCTGGAGTGGATTATATGATTCACAATGCAGCCTATGAGCGACCAGTAAGTAGACAATACTTAGATTAAAAAAGCCTCAATTAATTGAACTTTCACTATTGGCCATTTAATTCCCTTGAATGTGACTCATTTTTCAAACCAGATATTCTTTTGTGCTTTCAATTGGATTCAGTTCATTAATTTTTACATTATTCCTTACGGTCGGAAGGGCACATTGTGAACTAGCTCATCTCATGGAGTTCTCTTACTCAGAAACATTTCAACATTTAATAAATATATTATTAGTAATTCTGTGAACATCAAGGATATTCAATTCTTTTGCTATAGCATTTCAATCTAGAGAAATTGGGAACTTCTGATATGGGTACTTATCAGTCTTTATGTTTAACTTTTGTGCCTCTCCTATTTAGCTGGGCATGAAGCAAAAAGATAATCAGTCCAGTTTGTTATATAATTTTATGAGGTCACAGAGGAAACAAATATAGAAGCAACACCACTTTCACACTTAAAGTTTCCTAAAGAAAAGAAACCTTCATTTGTGGAAATTCTTTTAAGGTTGAGACACTTTCTTAGGATGTTGAATTAAAACTTCAATTATTGTTCATTCTGGCTGGTTCCAATGTAAGCTAGTAAATTTAAACTTGAGTTCCCTTTTAAATTCCTTTGTGCTAAATCTCTTATACTAACTACTAATTGAGTACAGGTGGGAGGGTGGGAGAAGGGAGAGAGAGAAATGACTATAAAGGATCATTGAAATTTGCAACTTTCTCTTTGTAGCTTGCAGAGCTTTAACATCTGGGTTTTCATTGAGTTTCTATTTGAATTGATTTTAGATCATTGTTAATGTTACAAAGATGTAGTTAAAAGTTACGCTCTTCTTTATTCCAGAAATCTACAGCATTGGATGTGACAGAAGAAACTCTCAAGGTATCATCTTTTATAAAGCTTGTTGTGCAGATAAGGTCCGTATCCATGCCTAGCCTATAAAAATCCGACATGCTAGTCTGTTCATGGATTTTTTTCTTAATCATTTCAATCAGAACTAGCAGCATCGTAATTCAGTAAATATGCACCCACAATCACAACTAATTTGTTCTAACAGAAGATGTTAAAACACAAGAAGGTGTTTGTCAACTGCTATACTATGTCCACAAGAAGAATAGTCTTCAGCTATTGTTCTTTATCTTTTGGTTTTCAAAGATAGTTTCAGCTAGTAATACGTTTTTGCAAGACTATTTTGCCTTTCAGTGACTTTCATAAGCAATTGACTTAAGGAAAGAAGATATATCTCCTGAGTTAATTATCTATAAAAAGAATGGGCTGTATATCCTTAGTTTGCAAAATTTAGGATAGTCTAGTGGAGGGCTTAGCTTTGGAGTTCCGGAGATATTCTGCAATGTGAGATTGAAGGCTTATTCCAGGCTGATTTCAAGACCCTTGAGGTCCTTGAGGCAGTATCAAATAGAGAATTCAAAGTCATGATGAAATTTCTCGGGATAAAGAAAGCTAAGTTTGTGGCCAATTGGCTCCCTTGAAATAGAGGCTCAATATCCTGCTTACCTTACACCTCATGTGCAGAATAGGATGGTCAAATCCAGGGTAATAGCTCCAATATGAAGTGGATGACATTTTAATGAGACGACGGTAGTTTGTTCTACTCTGGGTGTCATCCAAATGTAGAGCGGCTTTGCATTTGAAAGGTCTGCCTGAATCTCCATTATCTTTAGTTAATCTGGTAGGTTTATGGGCCAACACAGAGTTCATATGAGTAAATTGAATAGTTTTAACGAGTCGTATTGCGTTCAAGTCAAATGAGGAGAGAGCCAGAATTTCTTATGCTGAAGGACTTGATTAAAGAAATGGAGGAGCCAAAAAATTGTAGATTGTGCAGCAAAGAGAGTTTAGGAGGCCAGGACACCAGCGTCATAAAAAGAATTAAAAAAATAAAATAAAAGAGCTTAGGAGGCTTGAGGACAGATTGATGGAAAGCCGAAGATTTCAAAGCAATAGCAGGAAGAAAATTGTAATTGTCGCTCACTGTTTTGATTTCTGAATATACGTTGCTCGTTCTGTTCTTGTAGGACTTGTAGAATCTTGTTTGTAAGAGATGTCAATCTGAGGTGTAATTAGCTTGATACTAAACTGGTTTTTCTTCTTCTGAATTTGGTGACAGCCCGGTCTCAGTGCACTGCTTTATATATATATATATATACACACACATATATATATATATATATATATATATATATATACACACATATGTATATATATATATAGAGAGAGATGTATATTGATAAATAAATAAATTCCTGTAAGAAAAGAACTGTTTCCTGTGGTGGCTCATCATTCAAACATGTAAGCATCTTTTGTTGTCATGTCATCCCTATAGCGGGTACGAGTAATTTTAAGGAGTCTCTTTTATTACAAAAGAGGGGGTTGTCTTTTACTTATGCAAATTCATATAACATGCTACAAAGACTTGGTTAATGAAATGAAGGGAGAGGCGAAACTTGGAGGCCAAGAGCAAAGAGAACTGAGGAGGCTTGATCACAGAGTTCACAACTACCACAAAAGCAGGAGAATGGAGTGAAACGGAATTCAAGCAACAACGAAGAAATTATAGATATTACTTCAAATTCATTTGGTCTCTAAATATACCTCGTGTGGGCCTCGTAGTTTTCTACAGTGTAAGAGTTGCCAGTTTTGGGTATAGTTAGCTAGGTGCAAAAGTGTTATTTTCTTATTGCAGGCCTTTCCTGGTGCAGTTCTTAATATATTAACTTTTTTCTTCAAAAGGGGAGCTTTTTTTAATCTCCTGGTAGAGACTTTTGTCATCTAACGTATGAGCATCTTTTGTTGTTTTTATCTCTACAGAGTGAATTATCAGAAAAAGAATCCTGAGGCTCTTATGACTCTTGTTTTAGTTTCTTTGAACTGGCTGGCATTGGTTCAGTTTTTATGTTTGAACTATTCTTTCTTTTTTTTATTTTTTATGAAGTAAGGTGTTTCATTAAAAAAAGCATCAAGAAGATGCATAGTTACATAGTTACAGGGGGCCTAGTTACAAAGGCAAAAACAAAAAGGAGAAGCTAGGCCCTACACAAAGTGTCAATCTAGGACAAGAGTACTAACAAAGTCCAAAAAAAGATCAGTACTAATTACAGGGGACAATTTGTCCAGCAAAAATGATCAAGTAGGCATTTTCCTTGAGAGAGTGATTTGAAGTTGAGATGCCATCAAAACATCTTCTATTTCTGTCTGCCCATAAACACCAAAAAATAGCTGCAGGGATCATCAACCAGATTTTCTTGATGGCCTTATCAACTTTCCACAAACTCCAACTAATGTGTGCATGTCTTTTATTTTGAGGCATAACCCAACTCAGACCAAAAATACTGTAGAACATATTCGATATATCAGTGGCAACTGGGCAGTGAAGGAACAAATGACTGACAGTTTCCTGATTCCTCCTACAAAGGTGCATCTGTTGACCAGCTGGAATCCTCTACTGTTAAGGTTGTCTTGTGTTAGACAAGCTTCATATAATGCAATCCAATTGAAGCATATAACCTTAATAGGTAGTTTGGTCCTCCATATCAATTTCCATGGCCAGGCATCAATCACCTGATATTGAGTGCAGTTTTGTTTGTAACACTTTTTGACTGTGAAGATACCCTTACTACCCCAACACATAGTGTCTGAGAGATCTTCATCAATGTTGTAGCTTTTCACTCTTACTAGCATTTCCATCAAACTTTCCATTTCCCAATCTTGGACAGACCTCTCAGATGCACATCCCAGTTGTTGTTGCTCCTGTTCTGAGCAATTGGGGAGTTTCGTCCATGGCAATTTGGAAAATGTTAGGATAATCATCCATGAGGGCTGTGTTATTGGAACTATTCTTATATTAGTGTTTTCTGTTCTGAATTTCCTGTCCTTGTGGATATCCATCTACCTACTGTGACTTGATAATATATGACATTCGGTTAAGCATTTATGTCCTCATTGTGTTACTTCAAATACTCATATTGTATCTGATCTGTTAGTAGGCAACGTTAGATGTGAATGTTATGGGCCCCATATCGCTGACGCGGATGCTTGTACCTTACATGCTGAAGCGGGGAAGAGGACATCTTGTTGTGGTAAGTAGAATGATCAGAGGTGTGCTGTACATTTTGGCGACTACAGTTTTCTTGATGCCTTAACCTGATAGGAAATTTGTTCCGGCAAAAAATCTGAAATTGATCAAATAGGCAAAATAAAACTTTGCAATCTCATAAATAGTTCACCAAGAGTTAAACATCCTTTTTTTCTAGGCAAATTCTCTTGGGGACATGCTAGTGAAACCTGACTACGTCCTTGATCTAAAATCAATATGCCTGGCATCATAATTCTCAGGGAAAAACTGTGATTTATCATTTTCTTATGTGAATCAGATGGTTGCTTTTTTGTATACCCTCATGGCAGGATAATGGATAATTTGTCCTCCTTTGTATTTCAATTTCATTGTAATTATGTGCCCAAGAGTTAGTTCTCTGTACTTTATATACCCCTGGATGAGGGGAGGGTAGAAGAACGTCATTTGATTCATTTTTATACCCAGATGAGCAGTGCAGCAGGAAAGACTCCTGCACCAGGTCAGGCAGTGTACTCAGCTTCCAAATTTGCAGTAAATGGGTATTTCCACACCTTGCGTTCCGAGGTATACATCATAAATCATCTGGCAGTGCCTTTGTATGCATTAATACAAAATTTTTAGTTGCTTTCTTCAAGGCTGCAAGATCTATTTGGATAATGGCTGAATTTGATAATATGTCTAAACATTTCTAATGCCACAATTGTATGTTTTTAATTATAGGTGTGAAGTGATAGGGGCCCGTCCAAGAATGTGGAATGTTTTGTGCTTGGAAAAAGATAAACATGAAATATACTTTCTCCCATGGCCTAACATTTGTTTTTGTTGTCTAGCAATCACTTTCCATGACCTAACTTAAAGAATGATTAAAAAACATGCTGGGTCTACAGTCGCATTACTTAAGCTACATGATATTGCGCACAAAAGGTTGCATCCTTTTGCATCTATCCTCCTTGTGTACTCAAACTAGTTAAAGATCTCTGGTGTCCTCATCTACTAGATCTTCATTGAGTCAAGCAAATACTCTGTTCTTAGAGAAATGAGGAAGGATTACTACCTAGCTATGCCTTCTCTACATATAAACATTTCTTCAAGCTTATGTGCATCCTATCTTTCTTGGATGGTGCAAGGCTTAAATTTTTGGTTGATACCATCCTTCTTCCTAATGCTTTATGGACTTGTTGAGGCTATGTACTTTTCTTCATCACTTTTTCTTTTCCTTTCTTAATCAATGAAATTATTCGAGTATGAAAATTTCATATGCGCATAACAAACAATGTCCTTTTAAGCTGGTAGCTGAATTTGGGCCAGTATGGTGTTTGATTCCTACACCCACATTATTATCATTATTATTCTAGGCTTCGTCAATACCTTCATCTATGTTCCAGAAACCTTGATATTATCATCTTATTGCTTTTACTTATCTTAGCATTAATCTTTTTCTTTTCTCTTTGCAGCTCTGCCGTAAAGGAATCAAGGTCACGGTAGTTTGCCCAGGGCCTGTAGAAACTCCCAATTCAAGAACTGGTTCAACTGAGGTGATTATCTTTCTCTTAATTTAGATTAGAGGTTTTTGTTGCCGAATGTCTACAGTAACCCCACTCAGGCTGAGCAATGCTGGTATTCCATCTTCTGGAACGTCTAGACAGAATGAGGGATCTAATTTTTAGATTTTCCAAGGAGATGAACTGTATACTGAGTGGAATTTCCCATACATCTGTTGTCATAAAACAACAACAACGAACCCGGTGTATTCCCATAAATTGGGTCTGGGGAGGGGCGTGTACGCAGACCTTACCCCTACCTTATAAAGATAGAGAGGTTGTTTCCCTACCTTATAAATGGGACATAAATGTGAAGTGCAACTCCTATCTAAAAGTTGGGGTTAGTTGTGATATTTATTCTCTCAGTGCTTGTGACAATGTTTTGAAGCATAATGTGAGGAAATGATAGTAGAATTTTGTCCTTGCCCCTTGGGCCTTTCATTTTAGGTTTCTGATCCTGTCATTTTAAAGATGGAGTCAAAATTTAAAAAAATTTAAGGAACACTTATGAGGATGTACTTTTCCTTTAGCTTTCGAAAAAATGGTTAATTTATGTTTAGTTGTTCAAGTCCATAGTAGAGAAGCTATATTGTTGGCTTCCTCGCTGTTCATTATGGTTATTTGCTGTAAAGCGTAGCTTGGAGGATGATAGTTAGCAAATTCACTTACTTTGGGAATCATCTGTTCTCAATCTCTCCCCCTCTGATTTAATATTGTCTACTTCTCCAATCTTTCTTTTTTCTTCTCTCCTCCTGTCTTGTTAGCACAATAAAATCTCTCTCTTTGTACTAAAGCAGTCCTTCATAGGATAAGAACCCCAAGCCTATGCTGATGTTAGTATATGTGATAATCGTAATTCTGCCAACACATGCTACTGGAACTAGGAGTTTTTTTTTTTAACATAGCAAATAATGCATTAAAGCTTTCATCACTCTCAGATGAATCTCTGCAACAATATCTTGCTACAATGGCACTCTTTGACAGAAAGAACAATTCATCTGATTTGGACCAAATGAATCTCTTCCCTTGACTATGCATATGCTTTCAGTATCAAGTTTCCTTTTCCTCACTTCTTTTAATACATTCATAGCATGTGAAGCATGTGGATAATTTTCGCCAATTGTCCTGTTAACTTTTTATCTTAAAATTTTATATAGCGGCGTGTATCATCAGAGAGGTGTGCAGAGCTGACAGTTATTGCTGCTAGCCATGGTATCAAGGAAGCTTGGATATCTTATCAGGTTTGATCAAGACATTTGCTTTAGCAGTTGTCTTTTCAGAATTTCGTTAATCATCGAGGTTCTGGCACATTTATCGTAATTTTAAATTGCTACAAGGGTGTATTTGTGGGACTAGCAATTTAGCATAAAGATTATGTGACAAAAATGCTGATGCTATAAAATTAGTCGTGATGTGTAGTTACATTTCTCTTGTAAAGAGTGTGGCAATAATATCGTTTACACGTATTGTTTATTTATCCTTTCGTGTTTTAATATTCCTGTGATTACTTTCAAGTAAACTTACTGCCAGCATCACCTCTTTGTTTAGCTGGTTGAAGGTTTGTCCTGTTACAGTGTCCAATGTCTTCTAGCAATATATAACATGAAATATCTAGTAATACTCTATCTGCTTTATTGATCGAGTATCTAGTTGTCCCATCCAATTTACAGAAGTGGGACTTCTACTTTCGGTACTTCATATTACACTCTTAATCCATTCTGTACTCTTTTTCTTTAATACTAATTTCTCTTGCATACATGCAAATAGCAACTAGTAGCACTAATATTTTGGTTACTGTTGCAGCCTGTACTTGCTGTTATGTATTTGGTGCAGTATATGCCAACGGTTGGCTATTGGCTTATGGACAAGGTACTATATGGTTATTGCCAGAACTTCCGTTATTTCCAATTTGGAACTGTCTCAAGACTAATGGAATATGCATTTAAGTTATATAGACTATTATGACAGGTTCAGAAAAGTTGTAAATTTGTATAACAGGATGCCAACGGGTGCAAGTTTCTGTGGCCCTTAAGCCATTTCGTCTTTATATACATCTGACAATTAAAACGAATTTTACACTGTACACGTTAGAGCAAGTTACTTTTCATTCTTTTGCGAATCAATGCTTATTATATAGAGTTACCTGTAATTCCTTTTCAAGTAATTGATTGTGTAAATTCTTTTTTTACATTGTCAGTGCATTAGCTCATCAGTCGTATTAGAACTCTAATATTCTGTTTGTTATCCAGATTGGCGCAAAACGTGTGGACGCTGCTGCAGAGAAAGGCAACACATACTCTGTCAACTTGCTCTTTGACAAAAAGAAGGAAAGCTAAAAGTCATGTTGGCAATGAGAACCGTGTTTTCAGTTTTCTTTCTCCGTTTTCTCAAATATACCTCCCCACCCCCACCCCGTTCCCCACAAACCACATATGTTCCTCGTTGAAGGAGTTGATTTGGAACCTAGAGAAATGCATCTGATAATGAGCACCGTTTTACTTGCTCTCTGTTATTCGCTAGTCTCTAAAAGCGTTACTTCTCTTGGTCAGTCAGACTATATGCAAATGTGCGAAAGAACGAGAGTATATTATGCTTCATATTCATCAAGTCCAATGTGTAATCATTTTGAGATGTGGCTCCTTTTTGCAATTGATCGTGGGAGTTGATAACAATCCTAGTCTTGTTATAGCATTTACACATGAAAGTAACTTGCATAATTCCTATAAATGGTATTCCCTCCTGTTCTTCTTACGTCGTTTTAGCAAAAGATTTTGGTTCAATTTATTTGTCATTCAGAAATAGCCTCTCTGCTCCCTCGGGGTAAGGTTTGCGTACACACAACCCTCCCTAATTCTTACTAGTAGGATATTATTGGGTTGTTGTTGTTGTTGTCTAAAAAAATAAACTAAGACATTAATTAGTTGTTATTTGATTTTACCCTTACTACCTCAAGAAGGTTATAATATTAATTACTCAACTAAGAAAGAGATAAGAATAATTTAGTCAAATAATTTTTTATGATTACCGCTATTATTTAAAAATTTAGATGGGTGTATCCGTTTAACCAAATTTTTTCATCAAAGTCAAAGAAAATAACAACTTTTTCTTTCCTTCCAGGCTCCAGAATGAAGATCAAGACATTAAACTACGGATAAAAATGACCAAAGGGAATAAGTGAACAATCTCCCCATGCCAAATCATTGAGAACCTTTAAAGGATTTGAGAAAATGGTAAGACCAAGCTAATAGGATATCCATTCGAGTGTTTGACCACCCAAGGAAGGACTCACCTATTTGAGGAGCTTCCCTTTATGAGGAAATGCTTTTTCATTAATAGTTCGCTTAAGAAACGTAAATCATATGAACTGCACCAAATTTTGTAAGGAATTGAGAATAAACAATAATATAACCATAAGCTCTTGCGAATAGATTTTACTCTGGAAAAAACAAAAGCATAACGGGGAAGAATTTGCACCTTTTTGAAGGCATCCGTATTAATTTATTTCAACTCAGACACACCATACACCAATATAAGCTATAATAACATAAAGGATCTTTTGAAACCAAAATAGGAAAAGGAAAAAAAAGATCATGTAGCATTTGGAGCCTAGCTAGCTACAACAACAACAAACCCAGTATTCCCACAAGTGGGGTATGGGAAGGATAAGATGTAAGCAGCCTTATCCCTACCCCTACTCTGGAGAGCCTAGGTAGTTAAATTTACACAATTTTCTTTCCAACTTTTCTTTTACATATTGTATTTAGAGTACAATAATAATCAATTGACTACACTAGTGTTTGCTGCCAAACTGTACTTGTGCTTAAGGTAGGACTTAATAAAAGGATCTAAGTCACCATCCATCACAGAAGTGATGTCAGAAGTTTCATAACCAGTCCTTACATCTTTCACTAGCTTGTAAGGATGAAAAACATAGTTTCTTATTTGCTGGCCCCATTCAGCCTTCACTGCATCTCCTCTTATTTGCTTTATTTCAGATGCCCTTTGCTCCTCAGCAATCACCAACAGTTTAGCCTTCAACCGGCTCAACGCTTTGATCTTATTTGCCAGCTGTGACCTCTCCTCTGTAACGGTGACATAAAAATCAGTACACGCTATATAACTACGCTACGAGTTCCACGAATATGCCATGTCTACTCCAGTTGCAGCTAGGATACTATAATAGAGTTTTGCAATTAATAGTACTTCAGAAATACTTGACAGCGAGAAACTCAGACAAGAAAAATGATCTTTGCCCATAGTTTTTAAATCTTGCAAGGGAAAGAGGCAAAAAGATGGGAAGTGAAAAAAAAGACAACGAGCTAAGATCAAAGGCAGCGTCGTGTATAATGATTTAACTACTCTAATCTCTCTGAGTCCATCTGTCAATGTACGCCACAAAGATCAAACATTTATCCACAAGACCCAAAAAAGGTACCCTCTCTGTAAGTCGGAACAAAATTTTTCGCTACAGATGTGCACATAATATATAGAGAAACAGGGTTTCAAAGAAGAACCTGTACAGCGAACAGCTACGCCAGTGGGAATATGAGTGATGCGAACTGCAGTCTCAACCTTGTTAACATTTTGACCTCCTTTTCCACCTGCTCTTGTAAAGCTGATATCCAAGTCTTCTTCAGGAATTTCAACATCCAATGAGTCTTCAGGAAGAAGAGGCATAATCTCAACGCCTGAGAAGCTTGTCTGCACAGTGGCCAGTTCAAAGATTTACATGTTGTCCAATGTATGTCAATGAGAAGAAATATTTGGTATGAAGATAGACTAAAATGCACAGTGAAATCAGATAAAGAGGTCAAAGAAACAATGATACATTGCTCATTTTTCACACAATGATACATTGGGAACTTTCACAAACAGAGAAACAAAAATAATTCAAAAATCTATCAAAAGAGCCCCCTCATCCAGATTTATACAGCATCTTTTCATTTGGCACACCCCAATATATTTGAAACCATTCACTAATAAAAATATTCAATGCAACTTCATAACTTTCACCAATTCCAATTTTTATTATAAAATCCATGTCCAGTCAAACAAAATCGGAGGGAGTATTTTGTTAAAATCTGTAATACCCGCGAAATTTTGAGCAAGTCGAGTTTCAGTGACACTTAACCATGGGTGATGTGGGTGTATCATGAGCGGACGACTCTAGGTGAGCATCAGGCTCGGATGACCAGGAAACTAGGTAACAAAATAATGTTGGCCGCAGCCGGACGCGTGAGACAAGTGGGAACAGTGATTCCTTGATGTGACAATAGCGCTGAATATTTAAAGGAATGGTCTACAAGTGAATATGTAACTAGCGATACAGTGACCAAGACCTAGAAGTCTGGACTATAAATAGAAAAGACTGGGATTCTTGTTCCCAAAGACAAAAAGCCGTGAATCTAGGCATCTGTCAGAGAGTTCCCGTTGTACATTTATGAGCATTCGGCCTATTTATGACCCATAAATGAGGACCTAATAAGCAAACACTAGGGTTTGCTTAGAATCTCAAGGTTCAACAATATCTTCTAAAATGGAGCAAATGCGAGATTGACTACCAAAAAGGTAACACTTGTCTGAATCTCCAATAGATAATGTATTGGAGTATGAGTATAAAATTTGCAAAGCGTATCTATGATTTTATTGAAATTAGAAACAATTAACAGTGGTAGCTGCGTGTTGAAATATGATGAACAATGTATGGGTATGTTAATCAGTCTTGTAAGACCATAAGTG